>VCRD01000542.1:101957-142638 GCA_006783055.1 Trinorchestia longiramus
CTTTGATGGACAGTTTCTGGGCCTGCTTTGATGGACAGTTTCTGGGCCTGCTGTGATGAACCGTTTCTGGGCCTGCTATGATGAACAGTTTCTGTGCCTGACTTGAACAGTTTTCAAACACACTTCTAGCTTGAGAATCGGTGCGAAACAACAGTAGGCTCTCGCGTGATAATGCATCGACGTGAGCATCACGTACACGTTAGTGACCTCTTATGACTTGACCTGACATCGAAACCTTCACTGTAGCCTCAAGCTGTACTGGGGTCCTAGTCTGTGCTAACTACAATCCTAACTGAATGCTGCCACAAAATACACATTCCGTTACGAAATTATAAACCTTCATTTACTAAAACTCCTGTTTTACCATTATCCCGTGGTAGTTTGACTCTGCTGGGTAGATATGTAGCCTTTAATAACGTTTTTAGGGACAATGGTATTTAATAGTTTCACTTAATAGCAACTGTTAATAGGATTCAAGTGCTCTTCAAGAGTAACATTGTTAAATAGTAAGTGTTTATGGGATTGAGTAGTGCTATTTAATAGCTAAAGTATTAATAGGAATGATGAGTAGTTCTGCTTGTTAGTTAATGAGGTTTAAGTTAATGAGGTTTAAGAGTACAGTGAAGTATTTTTTAACCGGCACCCATGGGATTTTACATTTACCGGTTAATATCACCCAAGTAACCACAAACAATTCATAGACACGCTCGACATAAAAGGAAAACAATATCAATTGCTTAAAGCAGTTAAAGAAGAAAAAACAATATGAATGAATATATAAAGCTTGGCCAGCGAGTGTCTGTTTAACACGTTGACTCCGAAGTGGTACGTATGTGTACCACTTTGGTTAGGTTCTGTAATTTTTTCAGATCCTTCTAGTGACTATGCGTACAAAGTGAAGTTTTACACCAATCAGGCAATCGGAGTCAATGTGTTAAAGGAATTCTACTGTACTAGGATAGAGTAGCACTGTGGATGTGGACGCAAACATTGTCTGCGTCCCAGGGCCTGTGAGGCGCCTGGAAACAGGGTGACGACCTCATGTGTCCTGGTCTGTCGCGTGTGCAGCATTCCATGCCGGATTCTCTGAAGGAAATTTATTTATGCTGACTGTTTCCGCTGATTTAAAATTTAGAACTGCCACTTTATTGCTGTTCTTGAACTATCCTTTTTTTCTCGTAAAGATTTGCGATAAGTTAATGAAAGTGGGATGACTTATGAGTTTGGAAATTCGAGTTTCCTCTGCTTCATCTGTTTATTTATGGGGTTCATTTTTTTTACTGATTTGTCGTATTAACGATCGATCGAAGCAAATGAAGTTTGTTTCTAATTACACGAAATAAAGCTTCGAGCATGACGAGCATTTTTTTCATTGAGCAAGTAGACTTGACTATGATGTAATCAATATAATGTAGCCAAATGCTTTAACAAATGAGATGACCGCTGGAGTGTGACAGTGTTACCACCATCGTATTTTGGCGCTGCGTTGCGTGCATAAAACCAAGGCACATACATTTGTATGATGCATAATTAGAGCCTCAACGCATCCTGTGATTGCATTGTTCTCAACGTTATAAAAAAATTGACTTCTAGAATATAATATTTGATGACTAAATGAAATGGTGTAAATAAAGCAGTGAGTGTTCAATAAGGTATGTTTTTCTGATGTGGTTGATCACTCGTGTGTGTGTGTGTGTGTTGTAATTCCACGTGCTGATGATATTACGTTTGCGCAATGGAAGTTATCGTAATTTTGTGAACATTCCTCGCTTCAGGTACTTCAGAAATGTGCATTAAGGAAACTCGCAGGCTAGGATCTTCATTAACCCTTTTACGACCCAATTATTTTCATACTGATCAAAATATTGCGCAAATTACCACTATCTTTATTAATCTTTATGTAATTTTGCCGTAATTTTGAACGAAACATTTAGAATATGGGACGAAAGGGAATGATTTCTAAGTTTGTTTGCGACATATTAACCCAACGGTAGCGAAAGGGTTAAACTGGCACCAGAGTTCAGGTCAAGTTTTCAGGTGCGCCTCTTCAAGTTCAGAGTTCCACTCTCCGGTCGTGTGTATTCAGGTCAACAGACCGGGAACGTCTAGTAATGTAGGCCAGATCCTTTTTGAGGACTAAATACAATTCTCTCACCGTGAAGGAAAGCACGACCAGAATCACAACTCGTCTTCTGATTTGGGCTAGTGTAAACATCTCTCGTCCCATAGATTGATCTATGTAGAACCCGACAAAAACTGGAAAACTGAACAGAAATTTTAAGCTAGAAACTAGACATCTGAGAGCCGTATGGATATGCACTGTAGTCTGAAATAATTATAAATCCCCTGACAGCGACGGATTTAGGAGAGATTTTCTTGAGACTTGAACTACTATCGGTTCAGTTGATCTGTAATTTTTTCCTTAATTTCTGAGACCCTTTTCAAGTCGCAATATTGTCAACCCAACTCAACTTACTTGGAAATATCCTTAGTTTATTTTATCTCATGTAGGCTGTTTAGTCTGCATAATTTTCACAGGTGTTCTGTATGAACCCTCCAACACTGCTTCATTCTGACCAATGGCGTTTTCAGTGGCATTTATAGGACTTTGCTTATAAAAATGTTTCTTACATGAATTTCCTGTGTAGTTTACTTCAAAAAGATCCTGTGTAGTTTGCTGCAAGAAGTTGTGGGCTCTGGAGAGGAACTAGACAAAATTATCATCCAGCTCTGATACTTTCGACTTCTTAGGAACCTAAATGTCTCGCATCGTCAACGTCTTTTGAAAACTATCACCTTTGGGTGAGCGTAGTTGCCCACTGCAAAATTAGCAACACTTTTTCATGGAGACCTTTTTTGGCTTAGCTCTTGATGACATGGCAAAACAGTCGGATGAGCTCAGTAACTTGCTGCAGAATTAGCGATCCTGGCTGCTGTAGTGAGTTGTGGGTTTAGTTTCACGGTTGTTTAGGATTCATTTTTATGTAAACTTAAGGGTTTTTGTGGCATCGGGTCTATGCGTGCACCGCAAGGCAAGTGACCCTAGGCGCTAGTATCGTTACTGTTGTCATGGGAGCCGTGCTAACTACAACATTCTGACGCTTTCCGAGCGGCCGCTTTGTTAAAGCCCCTCAGTGTCTAATTCCATTCAATCTTCTCAAAACGAATAAATATTGCGCTGTAACTGTACACCATTTTCGGTGGTAGAGGAACAATAGGTATTGTTTCTGCTCAGTCTGATTATTTTTCATTTGTTTATACATTCATATTTTGTCTGCGAAATGACACACTCTTTATACCCGTTGTAATACTATGGGGAAGAATGGTCAACATGTAATTTTGGGATAAACAGGTGCCTCGTTCTCAACTCTGCTGCTTTCTTCTTCAGTTTTTCTTTTTATCGAATTTTATGTCTATCCATATTGAATAACTTACAGCTAAGAACAATATGACTATTTATATTCACAAAATACGAAAATTTCATTCAAACGTACTGAATTTAACACGTTACCTCCGATTGCCTGGCTGGTGTAAATCTTCACTTTGTACATATTACTACTAGAAGGCACTGTAAAATTTACAGAACCTAACCTAAGTGGCCCACGTACGTACCTCTTCGGAGTCAACGTGTTAATACGTTAACGTTCAACATTTTTCTTGTAGTTTTAGTCAATGTTTGTAGTACTTTCACTTGTGCCTCCATTCCTGACGTGTATGTACATAAGGTATGACACCTCGCTCTGTGTGTGGAAAAGAAAGCAAGTTCGTTCACATGAAGAAGGTCACCCAAAGTTTTTTCCGTTCATTGCGAGGCTTCTGGAACATGAACACCGAGCAGATTGAGGGGCTTCGTGCGCTGGGTCGCACGCGTGATATACCGATCACTTGACTCGACCTTGCCTTTAATGAAGCAAAAACCTTGCAGGCGACCGACTGGTTTGCTTTACTTCTCTGTACCACCTCAGAGTTTGGTGACCGGGGCGAGTGTGGGTGGCTAGAGTGAGTTTGCAACGTAGTTTTGGACTCTGATTTACGTAAGGGTTGACCCTATTGGTATAGTAGTGCTACTTGCATTTGCATTGGTCACAATTTTGGTCATCAAATTTCGCAATTTTTGATGGTGTCCTGTTTTTATCGATATATATATATATATATATATATATATATATACACATATATAGACACATATATATATATATATATATATATATATATATATATGTATATATATATATATATATGTGTATATATATGTGTATATATATATATATATATATATATATATGAATAGATTGAAAACGTGCCATTTTTTACGAATTGATGTCGTAATATTTATAATCCGAGATTATTTCAATGCAAGGAACAGATGAGAACCTTTCGTAGGTGCATGGAAACTAAACAGATTCGTTACCTCGTGCATTTGGAAAAAATTTGTAGGTCGTCTAGAGTTACGTGGAATTTTGTTAAAATTTAACTCGTGTATATCAAAAATGCTTACAATATCCGTCAGTTTTTCGAAACTTAATGCGATGTTGCAGGGACGGAACCGGCCGTTTTGTCGACGTCGCTAGGTGGTTGTTTTGATATTTGCTAAGACCTTGTCATGATATGTGGTTTCATCAACCAGCCAAACATCAATCAGCAAACGAACGGCAAACAGCTTTGACCGCTGGGTCAGTGTGTGCCAGTGTTTTGGTAAACACGATCTTTGTGTGTCGCTGATCCAATACGGTTCGTGAGAAGCTTAAGGGCTGACGCCTGCCAAGGAAGTTGTGAACTGGTGGTTGTTCCAATAGTGGAGTGTTAGGCTGCGTAGAATCAACGGTTTCATGGACTTTGAATAATACATACGTCACAGATTTTTTCTTCATAAATTTCTGAACTGAAAAATAACCGAGATGAATTTAATTTCAGTTTGATATTGGGTTTTCTTCGTTGAGTTCAATTTTTGTTTTACTCTTTCTGGGTACATGGTCTATTTTCTTGCAGTGGCTGAATTCGCGCTAATTCGATTAGTTTTCAAATTAAGGTCAGGTCGTCGGATTCTGGTCGCGATGCCAGTATTGCTGTGCCGCTGGTTTTGTTTCAAATGCATATTCCTTGGTTACATTTATTACATTTAAATTTATAGTTTACAGAGCATTTTACTGCACTATTTCCTTCATATCTTGGACATGTTAGAATATGAGTTGAGAAACCAAATGAAAATCTCCGCTGAAGTTTTTAATACAAAACTAGCTGGGTGTTCTTCGTAGTTCTATTTATTTATTTCAATATGGAAAGATAAGTTTGAATTTCATGTTTTATGCGTGTTCCGTTGCATGCTACTTTCAATAGAGGTTTTGAGTTTATAACAGTCTTTCTACGGTCCCCGATTCTTCAATAAAAATTTGTTCGTGCCGTGACAGCAAGAGAAAAATACAAAGACAAGAGATCATTGAAAATTTGTTCGGGGCGACCAAGGGATCGACAACTCGAGTGTTCTTCCTTGCATTCAATGCAGATAAATATTAACCCTTCACTGCATGAATTATTCGAAAAATTCGAAGGTGTCTCACAACAACTGTGCTTCACCGGCTGATGTGTTTATAGCAGTGGTGTAATACTCGTTTGATACATGATCAGTATGTTCATGATGTGGCGCGAGCAGCTACCGCGCCTCGATAATTGTTTAATACGATTTTATTCGGAAAGAATAGGCATGTGCCATATGTCAAACCATGCAGTGAAAGGTTAAAAAGTCTTGCCGGTAACGAGCATTCTGGGTAAAAAAGAATAGATCGAAATATTCGACTCATTAAAAGTAATTTGCTTCTGCGCGCCGCATGTTTTGCATCTGATAAAACTGAACGCAGTTTGTCCTACTTTTTTAGGAACCCTGCATAAACAAAAACCTTCGTTCAGACTCTCGGGATTCTTAGCTGCCTGTGTGATGACACCATCTCTCGTCTCCGCGGAGTCGGAGTCAGGGCTAAATTTGGAGTCGCTAGAAGGATGTATAAAATTTGCAGAAGTGATAATGTTGATCACTGAACTATGGTTTTAGTTATATAAGGCCAGTAAATTATGGTTTTGGTTATACAAGGCCAGTAAATTAAAAATTACTCATTATGATGAGCAGTAAATTATGATTTCAGTTATATAAGACTAGTAAATTATGGTTTTAGTTACATAAGACCAGTAAAGTAAGTTCATATTTTTAAGTTTGTGTCTGGTGTACTGGTGCCAGTAGAATGTAGTCAATAGAACGGAACGAATGCGGACTCCGCAAATATTGTTTGATGAAAATGTAAGAAACTGTTGACACGAAGCTCTCACGAATGATAGTTGGCAGTTACAATACAGTGTAGCTTAACCCTTCAGCGACCAATTTGTTTTTTCTAGTTTCTACGCATGAGCTCACAAAGACCGTCTGTACACTGATGCAATGAAGCATGCTGAGAGCCAGGCAGCCAAAAGAACGACGCTGTAACATGCCGCCGCGTTCAAACCTAGTAGCAACCTCATATTGCTCACTGTTTACTTATTTGAACAATTCTCCCAAAGACCGTGAAAGACGACCGAATTGTCGTTTTAGTCGCTGAAGGGTTAATTTTATACTGAATAGAAAGGTGATGCAAGCTTTTTGAGCTTCAGTTCATGAGCTTGCCTACCAAAGAAAAATCTCATCTTATAAGAGTAGGATGAACTTTTACCGACGTAAAGGATTGATGTTTAGAGATCATATTCGAAGATTTCAACGTAATAAAACCTTGTATCTTGACTATAAATTATCTGCTTTCTTGACCTGAAATATTCATGCGACCACTGAATGCTACCCAGAATGACACGTGGTATTCCTGTGCAAGTCACTAGAGGAAAAAATTCTGGTTTGAAGGGCAAGACTTGAGTTTTATAATGAGCAACAGCTGCAGGCGGCTGCGAGCTGCCGGATTTTGTTGTTGGCGGTTGGTTTTAGTGTCCTTGGTTATTTTTTTTAGTCTTTCTTGCGTTTCTGTTTTACAGGTGGGAAGATGTGGTGAGTTTTCTCTTGGTTCTAAACTCTTTTTCTTTATTTGCAATATACTCAGTTCTGCTGACGAGTTGCGTGTAAGAAGACAGTAAGAACGTTGGTGCGATAATTTTTTTTTTCAAATGTGTATGTAAGGAAAAGTCCCGAGTGACAACACCTGACAATCTTGAATGTTTTTGTACAATAGTGCGCGGCTAGTAGAAAATTTTTCTTAACGTATCAATGTCGTATAACTTGAGTAAAATATGAGTTAAATAGACAAGTTACTTTAGTCAGCATATCTCGGTTAGCATACATCTGATAAAGTACTACGGCAAAAGTAATTTTCTGTTATAATACATGCAAAGAAGTGGTTCTACTTTTCTCTATATCTGTTGCCATTACTGAACAAAACTGTGCATGGCAGTGAATAGTTCTAATTAATAAAATATTTTTAGGTGTCATGCGAATAGTGGCCGAAGAAAAAGAGCGGAACCTGCAGAAGACGGTTTATCAAAATCCTACTTTTGTTGAAATTCGCTTGTATTAATTATTCTGTAACAATTTTTGATATCGTTACTATAAGTTAAAGTGTCTGTGTTGCTGTTGAGAGAAGTTCACAGTACACAAACTGATATTTTCCTTCCATTTTGACCCTATTTCTTATTGGACTCAATCAATCGTGCATGTGACCTCCCATACTACTGTTTTGTTAGCTTTAATATCCTTTAATCCTCTCTTTTTTTATCCCGATGAAGATGGTCTTAACAACTCTTTTATAGCGATTTTTTGTTTGATCAAACCTGATGTAAAATATAATCTCATAGCATTCCGTGATCATCATCATTCAATAATACAGGGTGCGGCAACATAACTTCCTTTTTTGCCTTTCAAAAAGTCATGGAAAACAAGAAGTTATGTTGCTGCACCTTGTATCAGAGTTACCATGCTTCATCTTGGGAGTACCCAGTCGCAAATTAAAGGGCGTAGAGAAAGTCCTCGGTTCTAAGTCCTCTGTAGCATTCTGGTCAGACATAGCTGGTAACAACGCCCTGTAGGATGCACGTGAAGCTTCAAGCAGATTTATGAACCATCCAAAAGAAAGTAGAGAGCTGTACGTTAGCGTGACAGACTTCCTTTCTGTATTTACTCTAACGTTAACACATAGGTTCAGAATTTCAGAACTGGCTTTTTACGTTGTATGGTTATAGGTATGCCACAGCTGTGAGTTCAGCATCAGGATACTATTTAGGTATTAATTTACAGATATTCAAATCGTAATGAAAGGACTCGTCTGAAAAAACTAGATTCATAACGAACCAGAGGAGCATCACCAAATGTATGTAGTAAAAAATGAGTTTTCAAAATATCGATTAGATATCAGTTATTGTTGACAGATTGTCAAGCATTTGAATATTCGTTAATTGTTTGCGTAACTTAATTCGTCCTTCGCCAACATTTGTTGTGCTGATTTTGTATACGTAGTCTGTTATTTTGTCACCTTTTCTTCGTAGGTCAGGACGAGACGTAGTAATGATGCGAAAATTGACAGGTTTTGATTGTAGAGCGTTATGATGCTTCTTGCCATTTCTTTTCAGTCGAGATCGTTTCAATGAAATTTCACCTTCTTTGTAATGTTGGAGGCTTGATGCTTATCTGAGAACGGCTGCGCAGGAACTCAGTGATGTCATGCTCGAGAAAGCGTTGCTGGATCAGCTGTCTCTTTAGGTATGCAAAAAAGCAGAAAGCTGTGCGGTGCATTGATTTTACGGTACTTAATTAAACTGCACCACCCACTCCACTTGAACATGAAAGCTGCTCTGCCTAAGGCTGTACGCAGACATTCGAGCGTGCAAACAAAATTGAAAATTTTATTCTCATCTTCAATTTTTTTCATTCTTAAACGGTGTTCCGATACACTAATTTTGTCAAGTTCTTTGTGCTAGCCAGGAACTTTTTTGAAGTGTTTTTTTAAGCCAATTGTTCCATCGTTTTTCCTGTGGAATAGTTTAACTTAAAGCAACCACAGGATTAAGGGACACCCGAATCAGCTCAGATTCCGGAAAAACAATTTTCGTCAACACAGCTTATGGACATTACAAGCAAAAATTTAAGGTTACTCCCTTCACATATCGCAGTCTTTCTACTTTAATAAAACTTTCCTGTAAATGTGAGCGAAGAAATCATTTACATGAACCAGCTTTTAGGAAATGTTATCTCATACGTTATGCGCGTTTTCTGGCTTGTGTTATACCTTGTCTTATTGATGAATTTTGAAATAAGTTTTTGGAAATTTTTATGAGCTCTAAGTTGTATGCTTGCGAACTTCAAGTTTGAGTTGTCTCAAAAATTGTAACCTCGTTTGAAAAAAAAATTTGGAAAAATAGAAAATCTGATATCCTTATTTTCGTATAAAAATGGCTATGTCTCCTAGATGAAATTCGGCAATCACTCCTGTCATAACATCCAAAGAAAATCATTTTATCATTTTCCAGATTTCTATAGTATTTCTTAAATGAAATTTTTCGTAGATAAGATACGAAAGCATTGAAATGTACTTGTGCGTTGCTCGTTAACATTAAAATTGCATAAATTTTTGGTATTCACATGGTATAAGTAAACTTATGGTAAATAGAGTATAAATAAATACATAATTACATAGTATAAATCAATACGTGGTAATTAAAATAGTATACGTTAATACGTGGTAATTATATAGTATACATTAATACGTGGTAATTATATAGCATGCATTAATACGTGGTAATTATATAGTATACATTAATACGTGGTAATTATATAGCATGCATTAATACGTGGTAATTATATAGTATGCATTAATACGTGGTAATTATATAGTATGCATTAATACGTGGTAATTATATAGTGTGCATTACTACGTGGTAATTACATAGTGTGCATTACTACGTGGTAATTACATAGTGTGCATTACTACGTGGTAATTACATAGTGTGCATTACTACGTGGTAATTACATAGTGTGCATTACTACGTGGTAATTACATAGTGTGCATTACTACGTGGTAATTACATAGTGTGCATTACTACGTGGTAATTAAATAGTATACTTTAATACGTGGTAATTAAATAGTATACTTTAATACGTAGTAATTGCATAAATACGTCGTAATTACATAAGGGAAACAAAAGTCTTTTAATAACATAGTTCACAGAAAAGTACTCGTAAAATATTACTTCATATTCATTTCACTAGCAAAATATTGGGTTAGATGTCAGTTATGACGTAACTTCGACAAATGCTTCTTCAAAATTGTAACTGTATGAGTATTTCATGTTACATATATAAATATTTCGTGTTACGTCTTTCAGTATTTCGTGTTACGTCTATTTCAGTATTTCGTGTTACGTCTATTTCAGTATTTCATGTTACGCTTAGCTTTGCGTTACGGGCTTGAGAAGCCTACACTCAAGCGTACATGCATTTTATGGATTCGTTTTCTAGATACATAAAGTTTGCAACTTTCTATTTTAGTTTGAAATACGTAGTGGGTGTACCATGTCCAAGAGTTAGGCAAGAGTGTATCGTACATTGTATGTTACTGTTAATTTTGCTACTTTTCGTGACATTTTTCATTTTGTGAGACTGAAATGAATCGAATCCACGCCTATATGTACACTCGATAAAAGCGCTCCTGTCTCACGGAAGACTTTCATGGCGTCCAAGGTCAAGGTAATGAATCAGTGTCGTGCCAATTAAGAGAACAAATTACCTATAAATACAGTCATGGCTTTCCTGAGCCATAACTCTGTTCCTATGCAATGATTCGTAGCGCAGCTTTCCTACTTGCAGTTGTCTGACCTAACTTCATTACTCTGTCACGAAATCTCTTCATCACAACTGCATTCAATGTCTCAATTATTTGGAAAACCAACTTTCAAATGTACAACCGGTCTTGACCTAAGCACGTGACATTTAATTGACTTATGAATGCGTTGTTTTAATGTCATGCACTTCTGAGGTATTATTTGACTATCGTTACTCATTGCACTTCCGAAATGTTCTCTGTGAAGTAATACACTGGCAAACATGGTTGAATATGCAGCAAAGCGTGGTTCCTAGGGTCTGATAACGCCATTAGAAGTGTATGTTTGGCTTGTAAAGTGTGTTGCGGTATCCTCATCAATGTCTTCAGTATCGTCCTTGTTTTCAATAACACGTTGCCTACGGTTGTTCAAATTGGTCGTTCAAATAACATGGTACACATATGTACCAACACGTAGTCAACGTTTTAAAGCAAGTAGAATGGGAAGTAAGCCTCTCATTTATAGCTGGGTTGCCTGAGGTTCTCTGTGTAAAGGCATTATGCACCGGCATCCTAGATTGAATGCAACCTGTAGCAATCTATTGTGGGTTTAATTCTACGGTTAGGTGGCCTTACTAACATCTTGATTTTTCAATAGGATGCGCTGGCGTGATATTTCGGTAGCCTTTTCCTGCTCCAGTGCAGTCTGTTCTATTCAAAGCATTGTTATTTTCTCTCGTCAAATTTTGTTAGTGGGAGGTAACATTATTAACAAAAGCCCCTTTCAACTGCGTGAGTGCAGATTTCTCAAACATGATACTTGAGATGATAAAATTAAATCTTTTGGTAGCATGCGCATGAGTGCAGAACTGTCACATTTAGTGTTCAAAAACAAAAATTCATTTTCAAGCTCGTTGGAGTAAACAAAATAGTTATGCACACTCAACTTTAATTCTGCATGAAAGAATACGTTTGTATTATGAAACTGATGTTTGAGTGACTCGTGTGAACAATGACGTTGTGAGATCCTAATTTTAACATTAATTTGAGACACAGTTTTGATGTAGGATTTAAACGTACATGCAACGTTGTAGACTAACGCCGTTGTGAACGTTGTGGGATTTGTGCTCGTGAATTCGAAATTGCAGTCTAATATTGACACAAGGGAAGCAACAAGACTTAGATTTTAGATTTTTCCCTCGACAGAAGCAAAGTTCAAACTTTCAAGAGTCGCAGGCCATTTGGTTGTGTAGATAATTGAGGAGCTCATGCACTTGCGAAATAAACAGACAAGACTCTCGACGCGTTCATTACCTAACCTGCTGCGCAACTCACCTACGTTGATTTATCTCTGGTATTTATAATCGTTAAGGCCTTCACGCGTTAGGGAATTTCCTGCTAGATGATTGCTTCTAGGAGTTCATTTGTACAGAGTTCGATGCAAACGTCCTTCGGCTTTGACGTCACTTTGCACGCCCTCGACCAGCCAGTAAATGTACGATCGTCAGTAACTCCGCACGTTAGAAACTAAAACAAGTGATGAGCAATCCAGATTTTAGTGCTCGAATTTCATGCGCGTCTAAACGATTAACACGGGTAGGTGTCTTGCTGTCCGTAGTTTCCCCGCCCTTGCTATTTCTTTCATGTGTGAAAAAATACTTAGTGAAGTCACATTCTTGGAATAAAATGAAGAGAGGGAACAATATTTTGCTGCTTTTAAGCGATGTTGATGGTGCCGACTGGCTCGTTGAACAGTTCCTACGTAGTCTACGAAGGTTAGGGTCATTGCTGCCTGAGGGCAGTTGTGCGAGGGAAAGTTATAATGTACACATCATGTGAAAACGCGTGCTCTGAGAGCATAAAACCTGGTAGTTAAACAAATATTCTGGCATTAACTCACGGTACTAAAATTTGCTCTTTAATGGCTACTGCTTTACCTAGGTTTTCATGGGGGCAATGCATCTCTGGAATGTTTGCTTGTTTTGTAAATAGAGGAAAAAAACTTTACTGAGTGCCCTTTTGTGCTCATCACGGCAGGACGACTTACTATATTATACTGCTCGGTCATTCCTGAAGGTCACCTAAGAAACCTGCTTGCTCAGAATTTCTTGTGCCCCTGTGTGTTGCGATATTGTGGTTTCCCTATGGATTTTATTCCCCGGGCTAGTGATGCCGCAGCAAACTACGTGTGTCTCGAAAAATACTCGTGACTGAATTATCTGAAAGATAATTCGGAAGGTTCGTTCCGTGTGATATTGATGAGTGTATGATATTAACATGATATGTGGTTTCTATGTCGGTTGACGGTTTGCTTCCTCTGAATTTCCTTGTTGGTCGAGTCTCATTCTGTGTAACCTGAAATTTGAGCAGAGTTTAATGATGTCTGGCTGAGTTGTTGAGACCTACGAACATAAATCAGAAGATTTACGTCTTAAGTTCAACCGTTTCTCCTTTCATTGACTCCTTTCTTCTTGTTCTTCCTTCTCTATCGGCATCCAGTCTACGTACCAAGTAAGTCTGTTCTGTTTCACCTGACACGTTTGCCTCAGAACGTCTTGGTGTATTTAAACGCTAAATTATTTGTGCTCGAAATTAAGTTCACAAGTCCAGAAGCATCTTTGAAAAGAATGAAAAATATTTCGAGGTG
This sequence comes from Trinorchestia longiramus, assembly GCA_006783055.1. Lineage (NCBI taxonomy): Eukaryota > Metazoa > Arthropoda > Malacostraca > Amphipoda > Talitridae > Trinorchestia > Trinorchestia longiramus. The sequence continues at coordinate 115,380 of VCRD01000542.1, forward strand.
TTGATGAACATTATACATCAGGGGCGAATTTTCGTTATAAATTTTTATTTGTTTCAATGCATAATATGCAGGAAAAAGTTTTCTTTCCTCGAAAAATACTGCATAGGATTAATTTTTTTTGACATGTAGTGTGCGCGGAAATTACATTCAAGCGTACCATTTAATGTATTAACGTTTCATTAACTACCTGTACATCTCACAGGCATTGTTTCTGAGATATGCTTAATGAAACACAGTCTCTTTTTAAAGTAATCATCATTTTTGTTGTCAGCCGAGAACCTTGTGCACTAAATGAAAAATTAAAATAAGAAATGATTCATGAAAAATAAAAGCATTATACAAAATAGAACCTTTTGAATGTACATTCATAATGTGACGGCTTTTATTTCCACGGCTTTTTATTTCCGGAAAATGAAGATACGCGGAAGTAAATCGTAATTACGCGTAAAGCGTTTCGTATCGAGTTTTTACGAGCTCTGAAAATACGCTGTCCACGTTCTGCTTTAATTTGAAGCAACATTTTAAATTTTTCTGTGAATATGAATTACAGCAAGTAGTGTGTTACTGCGTTAGGGTTCCGTTACGCATAAATTTTAGGCTTCAGTTTTAACGAAGTGTTCTTTGGATTCATTCTTCATATCCACTAAGAGATCTGAATGCGTCCGAAATACAGAATTCCCTTGGAGAAAGTCATAGGCCATAAAGAGCTGCAGCAGCAGCAGCAGCAGCAGCAGCAGCAGCAGCAGCAGCAGCAGCAGCAGCAGCAGCAGCAGCAGGAGGAGGAAGAAGAATAAGAAAGCGGTCTTGCCATCTTAGGGCACGCATTGCTATCGACCTTCCTACTTCGGTCATTGCGCCCTTCCGAGCTTCCATTTTTTAGTTATAGGGATTTTTCTGATCAGTGATGTTCGTAGAGAACTCACTTCAGGTTTCATTCAAAATCCTCTTTGGAATTGTTTCCACAAAAACAGAATGATGGCGTTTTAATGCCACAGGTAAGTATTCTTGAAGATGGTGGCCAATCTGTCTTTTTTATTTGGAAGGCAAAGGTTGCAGTTGCTGGGACCTGCTTGCATTTTGGTAGTGTGTACATACTAAGGTTGGGAAGATGTTACTTATATAGTCTTCTAAACTTGCATTACTTGATATGTGGTTTCGATGACTGTTGATGCAGGTTTTGTAACAAAGTACATTATCTGTCTGGTACAGGTTTGTTTGGAAGTTCTTGGCGTGTTTTTGTCGGGGAAATATTTACTTTACTTTGAGAAAGTAAATTGAGGGCTTATTTACTTCCATTGAAGTAGTTTCTATTAGATAAAGCAGTCTTGCGGCATGCATACTCAGTTTAACTTGCTTTGATTAAATTTTTTTCAGTCAAGCTGCTAAGTAACAACGCTTGTTTGAATAAGGAGTCTGACAGAGACTTAGTTGCTGGAAAAAAAGTATCTCATAGCTGTGCATAGCACGTAAGTCATTGTCATATTCGTTAAGGCTGTAGACAATGGGTGCATATTAATAAGCTCAAGTTTACATTGCTAATACCTACGAAATATCGGGCGATGTGTGTAAAATTTCGTTTGGATTCGAATTTGAAATTAAGTGCGTAACCGATTTTCGAGGAAGCGCCACGTAATAAATAAGTTCTTAATTGTTATATTTAGATGCAGCTTGTGTTCGATAAAAGGAGCTTTTCGAAGTGCATTATTCAAATTCGCGGGTTTTTTTGTGCTGAAAGCTTGGTCAGCTGTTGATGTGTTTTATTGGGTAAGATTTTCAACAGAATTAGTTGCGCAGAGCATCTTGGGGATCTTTGCTTGCATTGAACTCTGCGACGTGAACTGTGAACATATCACCATTTAGAGTTGGATACCGCTGCATTTTTTTTTGTTTATCGATGGGTGCCACTATTCGAGTTTGGCACAAAGTGTGCAGGGAAGAGTAGACAAGAAACGGAACTGGACAGAGAGGGAAATAAAGGCGCGCTTGACCCGTGTAATGTAAATGCAAATGTTTTTAAATGCGAGTGAATTAGAAAATAGGACTGCAGCACGTCAGTTTTGTCATTTGGGGCGCGACTCAAATTGAAGTTATGTATTCATACATGATCTGTTATTTCAATTCAAATGGAAATTTTGTTTATATTGAAGTTTTATTCATGACTGATTTTCGTGAGAGATATTGTTCCGCAAAATCGATTACTTGAAAGTCAGTCTTATTTTCTGCTTGGATGACTTGGTGACAAATCATTTTCATATGTAGTCGTTGTCGCCCGTTACATTTCTATGAACAGAGAAAGTACTTTTCAATACATTTCTGAGCTGCAGATGAATGTCAACTTTCACATCCGGAATTTTTAGTACTTCGTAGAATTTTTTTGCTGGATCGATTTCAAGTCTGAATTCTTGGTCGTCAAATCTCACCACTCCGTGACGTTCTTTTACCGTATTGTACGCACGGTGACATTTTTCATTCAGTCTTTGAACCTTGCTTGTGTCTACACGGCTGACGATAGTCTGCTTTCAATCTGCCAGCCAAATGCAAACGCTCACACGCCAATGGATGATTTTCAAAGCTCTCAAAATGAACTACAACAACAGGCAGTCGCTTACTCTTGTGCTCATAGACTTCATTCATAGTTCAGACGCCTGTACAGGGTGCGGCAACATTTCTTTTTTTGCAAAGCAAAGTGCTTTGAAAAAAGGAAGTCTTGTTGCTGCACCCTGGACAAGTGAGCTCTACGCTTTGCGAACTATTAAGTTAGTTTCGTTCGTGGAATGTCGTTGGACGAGCAGCTGTTAACGCACAGTGTTACTGCAACTTCGAAGAAACTTTGCAATGTTTGATGGTGGCATATTACAGAATCCCGAAAGTTTCTTAGATATTCATTTATGATCTTTAGAAACGTTACGATAGACAGAACTTTATTTTTTTACCTAACAAATCTTCCTTTTTCTTACTTTTTAAAAGGCATTTTTCAAGCTAACAAGCTTTGGTTGGGACAACTATTTCTAACCTTCAATATTTCATTTAATAGCTGAGTCAGAATAGCGTTCTAGCTCAACATAACACTCGAGACTGCAACGAAATGTTTAGCTCAAACTCCACGTTGTTGTCGGCAGCACGGCTTATGAAGCCGCCGCTCCCATCTCTAAGTTCAGTTCTACATCGCGGTTGTCGTTTGTAGTTGAAGGTTACTCTTGTTTTATGGTTGTCGCTTCTACTTTGCTTTATTTGTAGTGCTCGTGCACAAACCTCATTTATAACGTCGTCACTTGTACATGTTCTATCAGTAATGCTTGTTGCCTCTTAGTTGCTAATAATTGATAGATGAGCAAGCATTGGCTTTTATGAGCAGCTCAGGAACTCGTTTCTTCTCTGTTGAAGGATGCATCTTGTCAAAAATAGAAGAATGTAACAGGAACTAGCTGTTTGGTCCATTCTTGGACTACTACCCAGGTACCATGCCGACTAAGTTCTGTAAAGTTTTAGAACTTTGTATGAACTCCTGAATTTGACTTTTATAAATTTTTGAATTTAATGTAATGATATACTTGTGGTTCTCCAGGAGCTGTTGTTTATTTAACGACAAAAAAGTGTGCAGTGTACACTTCGCGTATGTGTGAAGATAAACAGAAGCTTACTCTTTCGTTTGCTTGACTTATAGATGCCTTATCTGGAGATATTATGACGTCGCGACTGCTTTGTATGAAATTTAACGTACATTTATATGTTCATTGAAATTAGAGATGCATAAATTCATCTGAGAAAGTACCAGTTATTAAACGGTATTCTGTTAAGTAAAGGGTTAAACTTATCATTCTATTGTAGTTTTGTTTTTTGGGGCACGTCAACCCGCGTCGTAACTTATTTAACTTCTAAGTAATTATTCACTTATTTTAACAGAGCACTTGACATATGACCAAAATATATCCACATCTCAGAGTTCAGTTGAAATGCTCGCATCTGAAATCATGGAGGCGAAGTGAATATGTTTGTATGAATCAGGTTTTCAACTGCTGCGAGTCCGTGTTATCGTCACAAAGATTTTTTTTATGCAGGGAAAATTGTAGATGTTTGCTTCAAATTTATTATTATACTCCCTCGGATCGTAAACAGTTTGTTCACACAACTGTTGATGTTGACAGGAAACAATTGGTACTGAGGAGAAAAGTCTAAACCTTTAATTCGCGTTACATTTCGAAAAAAAGACAAGAAGCAATAATAAAGAATTCATTTCATAAGAGGAATTTTCATTGAAATTTGCTCAGTCGGAGAAGTCAATATCTTTCTAGTGCGGTTTGCAAGACAGCTGTGCGTTCTGTTTTTAATTCGTGCTTTTTGAGACTTTTATCACCTTTTACAATGTTTTTTCCTCCGTTTTTTCTTTTCATGTTACAGTGAGTGACGTAAAGAAATCCTTCAATATTGTTTTGGCAGAAACGAACGTGTTATTATTCAACAGGACCTGAATGAAAGTAGTAGATGCATTAAATTTTTCAGCACATGCGAGGCTACTTTTCATCACTTAACAAAAAATGAATTGCCATCGAAACACTAAAAAGCAAAATGTTTTCCCGACTGTGCACCGTTTCCCAACAAGAGGGAATATTTATTTTATAAACTTCAATTATACATGTTTTCAAGCTTTAAAATGATTATAATACAATAAATTTTCCATTCATTTTTCAACTTTATTTTCATGTTTTGAATGACTATTTTTACGGACTGATTAAATTGAATTATGCGCGAGTTCTAATAAGGAGCAGAAAATTCTCATTTTCGAATTTTTGGCAACCGATTTGAGATTGACTATAACTGATTTATGACGAAGCAAACTACGTTTGAAGAAGGAAATTATTAAAGTGCAATAATGCTTAAATTCGTCTGAAGGTTGTTGGAAGTGTTGACGCAATGCAAAGTTTTTTCAATGTTCGAATTTGTGAAATATATCTTAGAGCTGAAAAAATTTCAGTGTAAGACAGGAAAGATGATATAAACTTCGATCAATATGTGCGTGCTTGCGATGCAATCGTCAATTGCATACAGTAACGTTCGGTAAAGTAATTGTTTTTGCGTTGAAATTGTATGTTTTGTGAAGACTGGAGAACGAATGGTAGAAAATTCTCGACAAAGTTTTAACGAGGAAGTAAGCACGCACTCATGAAAATAGTCATTTAGGTCTTGTTTCTAACTCTATTCTTGTGGCGAAATTCTTCCTAATTTCTGAGTTCTGGGACTGCATTGTAGTTCATTTCTAAATCATCCACTTGAATGGTTTATTAGACCTGGTATTGCAACGGCCTACGTCCTGCTTGCCGTGTGAAATTTCATGGGTTAAGCTTGTGTATCATCAAATTGTTATTCATTATGACTGAATTCCTGAGAACGAAATTTGTGATACTCATACTCGGTGTTCTAAATCATAGAAGATTTTGAATATTATTGTACTTGCCAAATGGTAGCAAAATTTTTCGTTCCTCAAATGAGACATTTCAAAAAATAAGTAAACGCTTCCAATTCTTTTCTGCTAATGAAGGTTGTGTTCGAATTTGAAACTGAACGAAATTTTAACAAATTTTGTTTTAGGATATTTTTACTTATGTTGACAACTGTGAACTAACGAGCTAAAACATCTAGAAAAGACTATTATACTATATAATAAATAGTGCATTTTTTATAGAGATACACCAATGCTGCGTAGAGCCAAATTCTGTTATTTTTCAAAAAACAATAGTGGCACAGATAGAAGAGCTGATCCTAGTCATGTGGGTAGTACTGCTGTTAGACTGTTCTTCAGATCTATACCAGGAATAATGGTCAAGCAACAGGCTGATCAAAAGCTTCCAAATTAATCCCCATGAATCGGCACCCTTATTTAAACCTTCATTGCAGCCGACAGACTGCACTGAAACGCTGGGATCTCATCTGACTGATCTTTCGCAGTCTCATAAAACACAATCTTTAGTGGAAAAAACGCGCAATCCGTACGTGAAACAATATTACGAATAATGTTTTTTGAGCTTTACATGTTCGTACGCTTCTGCATTCGAAAGAAATCTCCCTGCATTCAGTTTATCTGTAGATTGAACTCAGCAGGACCTTAAGGGCTGCGCAGAACTGCATATCCTGTTGCTGTGTGAGAGGACGTTGTCCTTCCTCCTGCTGTAACCGTGAGTTCGGCCGTCCAGTGCACATTCGGCAGGTGTTATTTTGCTGTAATTTGAACTGTTCTTCCATGCCGGGAAGCCACGGTCAGCTACTCGACGGTTCCTTCTCGTCTCGCTAACCCAAGTTTTCTCACACGTTAACACATTTGCGTCTCATTCGGATGCAAGTAAGTGAAGCACTCTCACGGAAGTGCGCTGTGCGGTGCTTCTTGGAGTACTCACGTAGGTTAAAATGACACCCACGCTCACCGCCCGTTTCAAAACTAACATCGGCGGTCTTATACGTAGTATTTGCGTGCTTCATTTAAAATATTCATGAGCTTGAAGTGAAGCGGTCTCGTGAAGCTCGGAATTTCAATTCCTACCGCGTGAATCTATTAAAATCGAATACATTGTCCAACTGTATAGAAGGAAAAGATAGCGGATAAGAGCACAGTGTGGACTAGGTAATGAAATTCTTCAAAGCTGAAGTGCAGTTTTACAACTGTTTCTATTTGCTTGTCTCGTCAGCGTTTTCCTTTACATCGATTTACTAAACAAGTTTCTTCTGATTCTTTTGAATTTAAAACATTTGAATAAAAGGAAGAGTTACTGACAAAATTATTAACAGCCGACGATCGCTACAGCAAAGATTTTCCACTACTTCAATGTGGGAAATCGAGCAACGATTATAATTAGGCGCTATTGGGTGAAGCTTTGTTACTCTCACGTCGATAACTTTTATCAATGTTCAGAATAACATCCTTTCCTTCGATGGTAGCAGCGCGTTGTCACTTAAGTTCTACTTGTAATCACGCCATATTAATTTTAATGCCAGTTATAACTGCGCATTTGAATGTTAATTGATAGTTCTTGAGCACCACGCCGTGTATGCTAATTACTTAACACCGAAGACAGTAAGTGATAGCGTTCCAGTACACGTTGTTAAACACAAGGTGGCGTATAAGCAACACCCTCTTTTTAGAAAATTGGCACAACTGTCCCTGAATAAATTGCCGTAGCTGAGTGCGGTAGCCGTAGCTGAGTGCGGTAGCCGTAGCTGAGTGCGGTAGCCGTAGCTGAGTGCGGTAGCCGTAGCTGAGTGCGGTAGCCGTAGCTGAGTGCGGTAGCCGTAGCTGAGTGCGGTAGCCGTAGCTGAATTCATTAGCCGTAGCTGAATTCATTAGCCGTAGCTGAATTCATTAGCCGTAACTTTATATATTAAGTGTAGGTGCCTGGATTAGGATTGTTGGCTGCGTGCTTACGACCATGACGCGCGTTGTCGCTACCAACACCACACCATGCATGCAGCGCTCGTGTGTCTCTCCGACCACAGAGTATCTTGCGTCGCAGCTGCAACTCGAGATGTTGCTACCTGGCTTCCCTGCATGCTCATCAGGTATCGCTGGGCATGTCTGCGCTGTGTTGCTGTAATGAAGTGTTGTTGGTGGTGGTGGTGCTGCTGCTGAGTTGCAACTGCTAATGTATTCATTTGTTTTGTGTGTTATGATACTAAATGCGTTGTAATATTACATGTCTTTCTTGGAATAGAATAAAGGGTTGTTTTCTCGTTGGTCGCGTGTTACTTTATTAGTAATTGTGTTGTGTAGAATGACGTGAACGGGGTATGTGTAGTATAGTTTTGTTACAAATGAGCATGAAATATCGGTACATCACAATTGCAATGTATGGTTTCATTCAATGTGTAAATATGTAGAATGATGACATAATACCTGACTGCAATATTTTTACAAGAAGTGCCTCAAAAACGTCACTGATATTGAAGAGACACATCACCGATACTTTTCGTGTGATCTAAAAAATGCGAGTTTTCTCTCTTAACCTCGTAATTAGAAATCTCCTATGCGCTAGAATCGCTTTCTCTAATTTCCTCGGTAATAATTACGCGACACAATGATACGATTGTTTAACAGTGTAAATGGCACCATCTTGTCTTACAATGGCGTTACGTAAAAAAGACAGCAACTCTCACCTTTCTCTCCTCGTATTGTACTGCACTGCCGACTATCTGATGTGTGGAGAACTTCTTTAGATTATCTTCCCACGGTCGCATGCACAGAGGTAGTCTTCTTAAAGTTCGTCTCGTAAGGTAACATTTTTCAGCGTTGTGTCAGAGTCAGCTTTGTAGATCCTGTAGGTGGTCGTGTGTCAAGTCTTCGAGTTGTGTGCTGCTAGGTGATTTCACTTGCAAATCGGTTTGCACAGGGTGGTGCATAATTAACCCCAGTTTTAGAAAATTAATAAATAATGAATGAATTAATTTTGGTGTAAAAGCTTGGTGTAAAAGCTTGGTGTTAAAGCTTGGTGTTAAAGCTTGGTGTTAAAGCTTGGTGTTAAAGCTTGGTGTAAAAGCTTGGTGTAAAAGCTTGGTGTAAAAGCTTGGTGTAAAAGCTTGGTGTAAAAGCTTGGTGTAAAAGCTTTGCTAAAAGCTGGATGGTGTAAAAGCTTGTGATACAGACCACATATGGTGATAAGACCTCATAATTTACAGAAGCAGCCCCGAGCGGCAACCGAGCGCAGGTAAACTGTCTAGCTGCTTGCTCGGTGTCAACAAACATTTGCCTTTAGTTTTCTTCATTCCTCAATCCTTATGTTATGAAGTTGCTAGTTGTGTGTTATCAAGACAGTTCTGTACTGGCTATTCGCTATTTCTTCCTTTTAATTATACTTCGTTGTTGTAACTTTTACTTGAATCCTTGAACTATTATTCGTTTGTAATTCAGTTCATAGCTTGTTCCTATAGGACAAGATAATTAGGAACGTCAGTGATAGGCAATGCTAGGGTGACCACAAACAAGTTTTCGGTTGGCTTAAGATTACTAGTATCAAGGGAAAATGACCCTTTCTGGCTCTGCGTCGTAGTTTAGCCGTACCAGTAATGTGCCTTGTGTCGGGCTTCAGATCCGTAAAACGCCTGCTGCTGGTGGTCTGCAGGTGCCCCAAAATTGGATTATCTTTTTGTGTTCTTTCTCATTCGAAGGAATGTTTTACCTGCTGAGCAGGTTCCATAAAAAGATAATTTCAACATTAAATTTTTAATTTCTGCGATATCCTAAATGTGGAAGGACGTTTCGTGCTTTGATTTTGACTAATGATCTGTAAACTTCTTGAAGGTACATCAGAGTGTAAAAGCGAAAAAGCTAGAAAAAACGTAAGAACGAAATCATCTAGGAAAAGAGGATTGGAGTTGTATACTCGTATTTGAGCGATACCAAAAGCTGATTAGAAAATTACTACACTTGCACCAGTAGAATTGTCGTGAAATACAAGATAGATGCCTGGGAAATTGGTTGTAATAAGCCCTCGGTGACAGAAAGGGGAAAAAATAGTGGTGCAGAAAGACATGCACTAAAATGTAAACTCGAAGCAAGCGTTGGAATCGTGAGCAGATGTCATTGCGGGATGGTTGACAATGATATTCCAATGACGAAACAGCAAGGGCATTCCAGGTGTAAAAATCATCAAATTGGCAGCTGAACCAAATTTTGACATTGTTTTTTGGCGGTTATCGCTTAATTAAGCAGAAACGGTGGATAGAATCTCACTGTGATAATAATAATTTTTCTTACTTTATTTCTTACTGTCATAAAGCTATTCCTCAAGATAAAAATTAGTTACTCCTCTGTAACACTAAAAAATACTGCCCTGCTTTGATAGAGAATTCCAAAATGTCAATTTCATTTCCTCATGGTTTGAGGATCATCCAATTCAAGTGATCGTGTAAGTTAAGTAATAAATGGTACTACCTTGAAGGAATAAGACCTAGGAATTCTTAAATTGATACTGCATAATCTTAATCAAGTGATGCCTTAAGGAGCTTGTAATCACACTTAAGTGGTCTTCATCATCTCCAAGGTTAAATTTTTCAAATTATTTTCTTTAAATTCAGTCCAGGCACTCCCTTCTATAGGTTGACTGAATATTTTGAGGCGAATTAGCTACAGTTTATTTTTTTTAATAAAACTCGTAAGGTATCTCGTGCCTCAAATGCTCGTTAGATATTTCCGTGTTTAAAGGGCTGTAATTAGTGAAACTTTAATTGCATGATCCCTCAATATAAAATTTAATTAACCCAAATGGTTCTAAAAACATATAGATATTACCAGATGCTATTACACGCTCAACAATATCAAATTTTAGTAAAATTAAAACTAGTCTTTACTTATGGAATGACTTGATAAAAACTGTCTCCATAGATGCCTGCGTATTCAATGCAATACTTATGTGTTGTAACAGTAGTGCCAGTTTTGCTATGCTGTTTGTTGGAGTACATTTACTCCTTACAAATCGCGTTTCTCTGCGCTGTGTGCAGGTAATAAAGGATCATGTTGTGCTCCGCGTTACTGCTTGTTCTAATTAAGCGGTAGAGTTAACATGCGTCTTTTTCAGTGGCACGATTTTTCAGTGTAAATGTTTTTTGAGACGGCAGATTTTTCAGAGTAATTTTTTTGTAGGGAAGATTTTTCAGTGTTAACATATTTTTTTTTGCCTGAAGATTTTTCTGCGTTAATATTTTTTTAAGGAACATTGTTCTACATTAACAGTTTTTGCTGTTGTCCGACATGCAAGAATATTACTATACTTGTTTGTTACTGGTCAGTGCTCAGGTTGTAGCTTTTATTTTAACTTACACTGAACTCTTTATAATAAATATACGTACTTCCTTTTCATTTCTTCGTATTTGAGACATGGTACTATCACTTTCCAGAAGTTGATTAAAATATTTCAAGTTTAGAACTCGACTACCTACCAAAGAATATCTGTTTTGGCCAACACGAGCTTTATTTCCTGAGCTTTAGGCTTTCATTGTCCCGCTTTGGTTGTGGTTCTTGAAAACAACCGGTTCACATCTCGCTTTCGCTGCCGCTGCTTCCAGATTTCGGCCTACTAATTACACCTGAGCCAGACCAGCGAAAGTTTTGCTCCGTTCATGACTCTCGCCTCATGCTTAGTCCTTCGTTGGTCAATCTTACGCGCTTTGTGAAAGCGATTCTGTTCATTTTCACTATAAATACAGGGTGCAGCAATATTATTTTTTTTATAACTTTTTGAAAGACAAAAAGGAACTTCTGTTGCTGCGCCCTGTATCATATGTTAACGACGTATATCCATATGTCTGTCTTGTTCGCTATTGATTCTTTTTTGTGAGGCTTGTGGTCATCAATGATAGGATTAATGACGAAACCATGAGAGTACTCTCTGTTCATGAAGGATTTTTTCAGGTTTTTACTTCATGGTTCTTTCAGCACAAACCTTCAGGCGTCTTACCCTTAAATTTCCTCACTTTCCCTACACGTAGGCCTAACACTACAGTACGTGCTGACAGGTGCAAATGTCTTATTTTGCAGATGTAGAAGTTACTGTCAAGTTGAGAGAGAGAGTAGTGTCAGTGTCTGGCCTCGTCATCTCTGCCTTTCGGAAGAGAAAGCTAGCAATACCAGTTAAGTGCGGCAGTCCCTGTGGTCTTAAGTTTTTGTTGCCAAGTAGGCCTAAGTTTGTCTTGTTCTCCTCTCTGGTGGTTGTGGTGGTTGTGGTGGTCGTTTGAGGGGCAACCGACCTCCACGTGACTTCCTACACGTTTTGTTGGCTGTGCTGATCCGGCGTACATTATTTCTTATTTCAACCTATACGTTAGCACTGCACAATGTCAATGTCACAATGTACATTAATACAATGCCAGTGTTGAAACACTATGGGTGTAAATTTACTAATAAAACTCTCCATTGTTCAATCTTGATACAAACACCGTTCTCGTCTAAAACAACCTTATTACTTGATTTTTATTCCAGTGTGTTTGTGATAAGTTTAGTTAGCATCAGTAAACCCATTTCCTGATTCTGACTGATTCAGTAATGGTCCACGATTCTCGAAGACATTGCCTGGCGTTTTGCTTGGTACTGCAGCTTGCTTTTACTAGGTTTACTTTTTTTCTAGTGAGAATAATTGCCCATGTTCATTTTGTACTACATTTAGAACCTCTGAATCAAATCGAGTCACGTTCCATAATTGTAAAGCTACGACTCGTCAGAGAACATTTTTGAACAGTACTGAAGAAACTATCGACCGGTTACTGCTTTAGTAGAATTTATATCAGTTGAACACCTGAGGCATGCGATTCAAATTCTTTCTTTAACGAAAAGGCTAGCAGATTCATGAAAGTACTTATATTAAAATATCAATATCAATGTCTTATAGACTGTGGTAGAGCTTGAATGAAATTAAAAATATTGATCTAGACGCCACACCAATCATTATCGTACTGCAACATCTGTGGGTCTCATTTTACTAGTACAGTGTCTCCCATAGACCACACGTTGCTAGTACGTGTTCATTTGAAAGCCTCGTTATTAAAGCTTTATTTTCTACCATCGATCTTGCTTGCTGTTTTAGAGTCGCGATTTCATGTAATTTCTATCAACGAGTTCTGTGATTTTATAGTAGGCATCCTCATTCGAAAGACATTATAATCCGTTTCACATTCGTAACATCAATCTATAAATTTTTCATAATCCAAACGGAACTGTATTGTGTGTCCGTTCATAATTGCGTGGCTTACAGTATTTTCTTCGCCGGTGGTCGATCTCCAACTAAACAAAACCAAATGCCGGCAGCGACGAAGTAAAGATCCTTGTATGGTTCATGGAACTCTGAGCCGCTGGTGTTCTCGCGTAACTCATAGACCATGGAAAGTGGTTCGTTTTTGTCTCCTGTACTGTTCTGGCTGTCGAAAGCGAACACTGCCGAGGGAGGGTGACAAAAAATGAAAAGTACCGCGGGCTGTGCCGTGGAGTCGCAAGTTTCACTTTTCTCCGCGCTTGCTCCTGGCTAAGATTGCGTGCCTTTGCATAATTCTGATGTTGATAGGCCAGGTGTGCTGGGATGTGCGACTCCGCGTTGCACAGCATTTATCTAGAACTAATCGACCATGCCTTCATCAAACTTGGTATCATCAGATACTTCTCTGGACTAACTCCATGGTTTAACACGTTGACTCCGAAGTGGTACGTATGTGTACCACTTAGGTTAGGTTCTATCATTTTTTCAGATCCTTTTAGTGACTATGCGTCCAAAGTGAAGTTTTACACCAATCAGGCAATCGGAGGCAACGTGTTAACACGTTGAGTGCGATACAACCCACCGGTGGATCACTCAGGTTAGGTTCTGTTATTTTTTAAAGCTTTCTTGTGACTGTGTGTACAAAGTAAAGATTTGCACCGGCTAGGCAATCGCACTCAACGTGTTAATATAGTCAACCCTCAATAAGACGGACTACTAAGAGGGAAGGGTGGTCCGGATTAGCCGATTGTCCGGAATAACCGATATGCCTATATATATATATATATATATATGCCTATACATGCACAAATAATCACCTTAATAAGGCCTAAATACATAATACATTATACTGTATGCACTATACTGCTGTATTCTTTAAAATATTTAGCCTGTGGGGTAAAAGAAATTACAATATTAACTACTAAAAAGACGGATAAGACGTCCGTCTTATCCGATATCCAGATTACCGAGGCCCGTCTTATCGAGGGTTGACTGTAGTGACTGAGTGAACAAAGTTTCTTAGTATTCGGATGAGCTGGCGTGTTTAGTGTGACGGCCCTTTTAATTTTCTTTGATCTCTTAGAAAGTTGTGCAATAATTTTTTACTACTCAATCAAATTTTCTGAAGACCATCTCATTTCATTTGTTATAAACTGAACCCTGAAATTATTTACCTTTTTGATATGCATTCCGGCTAGCTGCAATTAAGCTGCGGTTGCAACAGTGTTTGTTTTGAAATTAGGTGCAAATTTAAGCTTCACTGACTTGATAACCAACGAATTGCAATGTATTCGCATGTGCAGATCTGACAGCTAAATGAGCTTTTAAGTTTTTACTGAACTTTCAATATTGTACTCTTTCTTACGCGTCTTGTTCCGATTAGACCATTTTCTACTTCGAATAGATCTTATAATTACGAATAATAGTATCGTCACATGAAGTACAAATTAAGAAATAACGCAGGTGAATTATTCTTAATAGACCGTAATTTTTGAGGAGGCCTTCTTCCCACTTAAATTGGAGAATCTGCATAGGATTCGTTCAGATGAGTTCATTCCTACTGTCTTGAATTAACTTAAGATTTTTTTGTGTCATTTGTTGCATGAGTCTGTCAGTGGGAGCTGTATATACACATATACAGCTTGTATATGTGAAATGTTACATATTGTTGAGTTTTATGTCATTGAAGTTTATTTGGTAAATAATGTTTCAGTGTGTCTCTAGTGAATGAACATCCACATTTTTTCATTTATTCTTATAGAAATGCGTACTGGTATGCTTTCAACTTTTACTCTCGTCCTCTCAGTTATGTCTCTGTGTTCACTCAACTTTGACTTCGTCTGCGTTTGACTTTTTCTTTTTGCTCCGTCTCTGCATCAGCTTGAAGTTACTTTTCAAATTACTAGTGTGTAATCAGCATGACTCGAGTCTGTACTTGGGGTTTGTTTGTACGTGTGCTTCCCAACTTCCCTGTTACAGAAACTTCAAGATCTCTGCTTGAATTGCCTTGATAAAGATTTCGGTATAAGTACTAGCACAAGCACTTTATCTGTTGGACAGATCGCAAACATTCGTTTCTATAAGTTAATTAGAACTTCTCAAACATAGATCTAACGTTTGTTTTTTCTCGTTTTAAAATATTTTAATGCTTCAAAGGTCATTACCAAATTGACGTGCAAAATTGTGAATTTTATGTATGATACAATAATAAGTACACGTGTAAAATTGATGTTCATTCATGCTAATCTTTCTGAAAGTTTTATGAAAGTCCTTGCGAGGGATTCGTATACGTTCAAAAACTCTTCCCCTACCATTCAGGTTTTCTTCAGCCATACTTCATCTCGTTCATCTCATTTGACTAGAGCAGTGTTTGTACGTTCTCAAGCTACAACTTCTTGCTGCCTCACCGGCAATTTTTTCATTTGAATCGGCTCACTTTCGAGATAGATTTCGTCACAAGCATGAGCTGCCAAACTTCCCGAGCCCCTCTTGAGGAAATGGGTTGGTATTCTGAGTGTATCTCTTGGTGCATTGGGGATAAGCTTCCATTAGAGGCACCCGTAAGCTACTCATGATTGTTAAGGTCTTACAAGCTTCTTCAATTGCATGATGGTGCATAGGAAGCTTCCAATATACTTGTTACCGATAGAGGCTTGTGGTAGCTGATTCAGGGCAGATATTGAAGGGATTATTTCTAAATTTTGAAAGATGTGCAAGAGACGGGACTCAAATGAGCGTTAATGAAATATGAATGCAGTAGTAAAGAGCATTTTGGGGTTAGATAATATTTTCTAATTTACGAAATGACGATAAAAAATGGAATGAAGCTAAACTGATCAATCGTAAAGATTTAACATCAGCACAACGTGTTGAAACGAACGGCTGAATTTTAATTGTTTTTCTTTACCAAGTTTTACTGATCTGGAAGTTGATCTATGCCAACCAAATGTTCTATTTGTTACATCTTTGTACTATTTGATGTTATACTATTTTGGTTTAGGATTATAATAAGATTTTCATTGCTCAATCCACCTACCACATTGATGTGCATGCCAACACTAAACGTACTGGCAGGTGATGTAGAGGTGGAGGGAGAAACTCACTACCTGTAATTTAGATCTCAATACGTTTTAGATCTTTATCATTATTTGTCACAAGAATTATTCTAATTCTGCGTAAAATGCCACATTCATTGATTTTAATGTTTATATTTTTTTGATGGGGAACGGATTAATTGATTTGCACTTTTTTAATGGGGAAATTAGTTTTAAGACAGAGATTTTTAACAATAGGCGCTACGTTATATATGGCATCAAGTTTGTAACCCGAAGCACTACTACATTCATAAAAAACAGCAGAGTTTAGCTGACGGGCTCCATTTACTGCATCCATATTATTCTTACCAGCTAGAGCCTGTTTTAAGAGTCAGATTGCATTTGTTTTCAAATTATTCCAAAGTCATTCTAGGAATTGAGGAAAAATAATGTACCCAAGCACGCATTTCTCTGGAAGTTGCTCTGGAGCGTGCAAGGTGATGTTATCACTTCTAGGTATTGAATAACTTCAATTGCTTAAACTCAATAGTTCTCATGAAGTCACTTTTTTGAAAATAACTGTTCGGGGCTATGCTGTTATGTGCAGTTACCTCCTAGTCAGGTTCGTGTGTGCTTAGTTTTTTGCGCATTCGAAAATACCGAGTGCTTGGCATGTTTTACCTAGTAGTCGAATACTCTTTAGGTGTTGAGAGCCTCTGATCGCTTCTGCTTTTTGAACTATATAGTTATATTACTCTAACAATCTATGGAAAGCGGTAAATTTTCGAATTTTTCCAAAAGCTTGCCTACCTCTGGTAACTTTTTATCGACTTCAAGTCAACATCTCAATCTGGTTGTCTCAGTGAGGTCACAACTGCCATGCCCAGTCTTCGAACCCTGATTGCATGCAGCTCTGCGTTCTTCGGACGAATCACGTTGTGGTTTTTGCACGCGGGTACGGAAACCGCAATCATACCAGCGGGTATAATTGAAGCTTATTTCGACGCACAGAGTCCCATTCGAACGGCCAAAAATATGTGAAGTGCAATTGATAGCAGTACGCGATCACTTGTCTAAGCAAATCCAGAATTGTGGAGTTAGACGTTGTGAATCAGCGTACCTATTTTATCGTCCAGATTCTGAGTTTCTACACGAGCTAGTTTGTAGATGCTCGTTCATCTCGTTTTTTCTCACACTATTTTCCTGTATAAAATAATTTTAAATAACTTAATTTTTTCATAAATATCATGACTGTGGTGTGTGTTGGTCTCCCATGTTCGTCCCTGCTGCCCAAAAGACGCAGCCTTAAAAGGGCGCTGGGCTGCGAGCTGCATCGTCATGTTGCGTGGTGGTGAGGCCAATTTTCCGGTTTGAATCCGTCAATGGTTCTCATCTCCCGCTGCGGCTCTCTCGTTGTCGAGCAAAGTTTTTACTCGAATTCTTTTTGCGATTGTGTTTTTTCGTTTTTGCACATACACTAAGAGACAGTTTCGTCCTTCACCGACACTGGTTTGTTCTTTTTGTGGTTGGGAGGAAGTAAATTGGCGTTGAGATTATGTATGCAAGACTTCTAGCACCATTTGACGTCGAGGGCTCATGTACATAAACCAGAAGTACACAAAGTGTAAATAATGTACATCATTGAGTTAACATATAAGTGAGGTGACTCGACCAGAAATACATGATGTGGCCAGATAAATGTGCGTTTAAAAAAACGAATGACTCGTACGAACAATGCGTCTTTTTCCTACTTACTGAATTTTGATTTATGGAGAAAATAAGTACATGCACAATTAATGTTACTTCAGATTTAGTAGCACATTAAAGAAAGTGTATGGAGGAAGAAACACGGAAATATATCTGTATAGAAGATATGTGCAGTGGTGGTTGATCAAAGGTAATTATTTGTTAGAGATGTGACGCTCTCAGGGAAGGTGTGAGATCATCGAGGTTGGTCTGGGCACGAAGGTGTGCTGACAACAGCGAGGCTCATCCTCAAAAATATCCTGCAGACAAGGAATCGTTGTGTGGATGCGCAGATGGTTGTTGCGGCTGCATTTTAATAGTGATGAATACCTCTAGGGAGAGACGTCATCTGTTTATTGTCGGTTATTTTAAGACTATTTCTCTTTACGCTGTTCATTGTTTTGGTAAAGAGGCACAAGTAGTCATTTAGGTTGTGCTTGCCTCCTGTGTTTTCACAGATCTATCCAATCTTTCATGAGCTTAAGGACACCCTGGCTAAAACTTTTCGGCACCTTGGCTAAAACATTTCATCGTCCTCTAGATAATGAGAAGGGGAGATGCTCTGTTTGTCATCCACTGATCCCTGTCGTCGTTTCACTCTTGAATTTTGAGACTTCACTCGTGATCTTCCAGGAGATGCGAGGCTCTCCAGCCCTGCATCTCGATTTGGTGTGTCTCACCGTGCAGCAGCAGAAGGCGAAACATTTTGATGGCTTACTTTGTATATGTGTAATGATGCTAGACAAATGTGATCTTTTGTAACGTATTAACTGCAATAGAAATATCGGTTCTTGCGTGCACATAGAAGTAGATGATTTCTATCTGGAGTATCAAAGTGCATTTTTTGAGAGCAAGCGACCTATCTTGTGGTATTTTTCGAGCTAGGAATTTATGATAGAAGCGCTTTATTATTTGGGACTTCGTGTCGGTGAATTGGCCGAACAAAATTATCGACATGTATAATCGATTTACCCAAGGTTGTTAGTGTTCGGAGGTGTGCGTCAACGTTTAGTACGAGACGAGTTTTCCAAGCACTGTGTTTCGGACTCCCTTAGAAGACTATTTTTTTATTGCGGCTATCCAAAGACCAGGCTAAGGCTAGAAAACTAGAGTACTCCTTAGCCAGGCTCTCCACAAGCCCATCCTCCTTCCCGGTCTTCCCTAAGTGCTCACTTTAACTTCTATGTAATTTATTGCACTGAACAATTTAGATCCATTACCGATCTATTATTACATTCGTTGCGTCACCAACAGATATCTGTTGCCGACACCCCAACCTAATCACTATATTCTTCACTTTCTCTTACTCTTACACCACCTCAAACTATCACGTAATCAAAGCCAGGACTCATGTTCAGGTAGGCATGGCTGATGTGTAACACTACCACACATCGTTCAAGTGTGTCGTGCCTATTACTCTCGGTACACTCGGTATTCTCAGTAACATTTGTGATCTTTCAACATCGATGTGAAGAAATTTAAAAATATTTTGATTACATGTGTGAGTTGCTTAGCCATGAAGGTTATTTAAGCGATCAGAATTACTTGGAACACAACTGGAGCAATAGACCTCACAATATAGTTGGTGCATACATATTAGGTCTTGTGATGGGGAGTTAATTTAAGACCTCAGGTAACATAACATATGTCAAATACCGGTTTTAATATTCTTTTTATTCCAGCTTTTTAAACTCATTAAAATTTCAAAACGATCCTAAACACATTCGGTATATTTGGATATAATGACATTTCATGATTTAATTTCAGTATTACCGTGTAGATATTATCATGAATCACTTTAAAATTTGTCGTTTTGTTTTCACATCATGATTCCAACAAAGTTTGTCCTGTGACTGAAAATTTTTAGCAAATATAATTTTTTTGACAGTTAAATTCGGTTCCAATCTTTGTTATGAAGGGAACAGGGATGCGGTGGCTGACCTGTTACATTAGCCTCTGTTTCGAATTTTGTGGTTATGGTGCTCTGTGACTTTACTGTATCTTGTCCAATGTTTTACAATTTTGGTAATTACTAATAAGTGTTTAAATTTACTAGATCAATAAGTTAATATTATTTTTGGACGGTGAAGCTTTTTTTGTCACATTGTTTAGTGCATTTGATTGAGACGCTGCGCGGCGCGTAGCAGCTGGGACGCGATGTCAATTTGAAAATAGTTATCTACTTCATATTAAGATAATTTAAACGAGATCCTGAAATTAAGTGGCGAAGGGTGTAAATTTTTTTTGCTTTCCGTGCTCAAGTTCAAGTGTATGTTTCGAACGCTGAAAATTTGCTAACGTTTATTTGCGAGTCAAATTGATAATGTCCATAGTGTTTTGGTCTCACTAAAACAATTCTTTTTACTGTGAATGACTTGAAATGAATATTTTCAAATAAATTATCTGTAATTATCAGCACAGTAGTATCGTAAACGCAGTAACTTACTCGTTAATTTGGCAGAAATTGAAATACATTATTCCTTATTGACAAAATTATTAGATAAAAGAAATAACCTCCTCTTAATAGAGCAGCTGTTAGGTTGTTACAAAAATAATGGCCGATTTCAGAAGCATGCATTTAATCCTTGGTAGATGAACAATAGAGATGTTAAACTTAGTCAAAATATGAACCCTGAGCAGCTATGCATCTCTGCCATCGGACTAAGAGATTATTTATCCCTTGTTGATAAAAAGTTAATGGCTGTGATGCAACAAAATCTTTGAAGGTCGTTTCCTCCTCTTGTTTAGACCTAAACGTTTTACCATCCAAAAATGTGCTTAAGTTCTTGAATAAATGATAATCAGTAGGTGAAAGATCTGGAGAATATGGAGGATGTGGTAAAGTCCCGTATTCCAGTTCTGTGAGTTTCTGGACGGTCATTCTTGCAACATGTGGTCGCGCGTTATCGTGGAGCAGAATTGGACCACGTCGATTCACTAATGCCGGTCTCTTTTCGCTCAATCAAACATGCATAACAGCGAGATCATTGCAGTATCTCTCTGCATTAATGGTCTCATTGACTCCCAAAAAACTGTTGTGAATAACACCTATTGCAGACCACCAGACAGTCGCCATAATATTTTTCTGGTGCAACATTGGCTTTGGGAAGTGTTCGGGGGGCTCATCACGATCTAGCCATTGACCTGATCGTTTACGGTTATCATAAAGGACCCAATTTTCGTCACAAGTGACAATTCGGTCAAGAAAGGAATCGTTGGTGTTGCGCAGAGAAAGCATCGAGCACACTTCAAAACGCCTAAGCTTTTGATTCTCATTGAGCTCATGAGGAACCCATTTATCGAGCTTTTTCACCTTTCCAATAATCATCAAATGGCACGAGACTGTTGCAATGCTGACACCAAGTGTCTGAAACATTTCTCTAACACTTTGACGTGGATTTTGCTCAACAACCGCATGCAATTGTTCGTTCTCGAGACTACCCAAACGTCCTCTAACCTCTTCATCTTTAAGGCTCTCATCACCACTCCGGAATTTCCCGAACCAGCTTCGTACTGTCCGATCCCTTGTGGACTCTTCTCCTCATGCTCGGTTGATATTGGCAGAAGCTTCGAAGGCGTTGTGCCCAAGTTTGAACTCGTGCAACATAAGTAGGCGAAGGTCATGTTTTGTCATGTTCATCATCGAGGGATTCTATCCTTCAAAATTATGTTCTGTCTGAAAAGAAGTTACAAAATATTAACGAGCACACATTAATTGTTATGCATGCCAAGGTTCATCGAAAATAAACTAAAAAAGTTGTGTTAAAATTACTTTTCAAACCCCAGACCTTCGAGCGGCCATTATTTTTGTAACAATCTAATAGTAAGAAATCAAACGCATCAAGCTTTATTGTACAATTATTGTTGAATGGGATGCTTATACATGAGGCTTGAGGTTAATTCTCACGTTATGTTGTCTGTTATACGTTCCCGTATTGTGAATACTATTTATACTTGAAGTATAAATACTTATACTATTTATTTATTTATACTTATATGCTAAATACGTACTTCTGTATTGGGAATACTATATATTTTTAAAGTTTCATTATTAATACGTTTGTGTATTAGTAGTACTCTTTGTTTGACATTTCATTATTATCAATACTGTGTTGTATTTTGAATGTTATTTATTTATGAAGTTTCATAGGAGTCAGCACGTTTCTGTATTGTTTCTACAATTCTTCAGTTCGGTATGTTTAACCCTCATCACTTGTTTCCAGCCCACAGAGCACCATGTGAGCGGAAGATTCTCTTTAACTAATTACTGGCGCTCCTCTTTGTTTAGGTATAGCGATGTAATGAAACCCAATATCGACTGAGAGGCGCTTATCACTGACTACTATTCAACAATAAAGCTAATTACTCTCTGTTCAAAGAAACTATCAATTCAGGCTGTTCAGTTTCTGGCTGGCGTACTGACAGCATCCAGCAAAATAGCATTTTTCGTGTTGTATGTGCACGAAGGCGAGTTTCTAGATGTTGATCAAAAGTAGATCCGTATGAACAGGATTTCTGCATGCATCGATAGTATTTGATCCTTCCCTCTTAACGATACGCGTCAGTGTTCCGTGTGAATAAACAACTTCTTGCAAAAACAAGCCACATGCAGTGACTCACAGTCAAGGGAAGTGAGGAAGGGGTACTCGAGAGGATAAGGACTACATGGGAAGGTCTTGAATAACTTATTCATGCTCCTATTATAGTCGTGTATCGGCTGCGTTCGAACATGGTGTCATATTCAGTGGCAGGAATGTTTGTATTTCGTGTGTGTATTTCAAAATCATCAGTACATCCTAAATAGAAATAAGCCTTGATATCTGTTGTATTTTGAGTCCATTTATTTTACTAATTTATGGCCTTGACGTGTATAGTTTCTAAGTAGTGAATAGTTAAATTTTATCTGCTGGAAAACAATGACGAGCATATCAACTTTGGAACATTTTCTAGCTGTGTTGTCCTACTGTATCTGTCCAAGTTGATCAACTTACGATGTTGATCTGTTCATCAAAGAGCAAATAGTGGCATGCATGGCTGCTTCATTTCGCTCGCATCCACTAGAACCCACAAGCTTAGGAACTGCTGCCAGTCTTTGGTCTTGACTTAATGACCGTACTTTGCTGCGGTAGTCAGAAAATGTTCGCAACTAAAGAGTTAAAAAGAAGTACACTTAAAAAGAACTGGAAAAGTACAGATTACTGCTCACGAAATTGAGAACACAAGCTTATGAACGCTCAGAAAGAGTATTCAACTTATACTGAGAAATCTTCATTTAGCGTCCACCCTTAATAGAAGAATGTCTTCTCCGTTGCAGTGATCTGAAGTGGTGCAGCTGTGCTGAGTTTCGTGCAAGATCATATAATGTGCTGTTGTTGCAGCAGCTCGAGCGCCCTAGGTATTGATCAGTAACTTGCTAGTGCTTCTTCGACGTCGCAGAGTTAGACGCTGTTTTCTACTTGCTTGGATACTTGGGCATTGTTGTATTTTTTGTGTTGCAGGACGAGTTTAGCTTCAAGGTTATTGTGATTCATAGTAAACTAGATGTTGGTTATGCTGATGAAAGTCCGAATCATTGAAAGTTAGAAAAATGTAATGGAAAGCAATTTTTGTTTAAATATCAATGCCTGCTGTAGTCATTAAATTTTGAGCAAGGTTTGACGTCTTATTTGTGAGGAAAGATAACTTATTCGTGTCCGTCGCACTGTTTTAAAAAATATTACACGTTTAATTGGAAAAATATTAGACAATCTGCAACATGCTTGTAAACTTGGCAGGTTTAACCTTGGTTGCATCTGTAACGCTTCAGCGTCTCTAACTCCCTGCACCAGGCGACGGAACTGACGATGACACAGCCTGCTTCTTGACTCAACGTGTGAGACACAGGCGGCTCTAAGCAAGTAATACGATGCCTCTAACAGAAGTTGCAATTCTTATTTTATACCCAATGATTGGAGAAGGCTCATTTAATCTCACATGAGAGGGAAATAGTATTGGCCGAGAATATCGTGTTTCAATCTTAATCAGGGAGAAATCTTACATCTTGTCTACGTTAAAACAGAATACTTGTATTGTACCAAAGGTAGGGGGGAGATTTAGCATCTGCATACTTTGAGAGGGGAATCTCGGATGGCATCTACAATGCCAGGAAAATCTAATATCGTGTCTACATTGAGGTAAAAAATACCTGGTTTTATTTACAATGCGAGGGAATCTAATATCATGTCTACGTTCAGGGAAAAATCTCGGATTGCATCTACAAAAAGATGAGAACAGGTTGACGGAAATTACAGTTCCAGTCAACTCCCGCTAAACGTCGACTCCAGCGATCTAAAAATTACGAAGATGCGAAGCCTTAGTGCGCTGCGCTAAATTTTGCATCACCTATACTTTTCAGGTGTTCCGATTGTGTGAAAATTTATTGAACTTCTATATGATCTCATCAAGAAGGAAAATGTTCTGCTTCTTTAGACTAATAACCTCGGCGTGAAACAAAAGATTTACTACAATGGAAATGCCTCCCGTCCTTCAATTCTCCTTATGCGTGAAGACTCTCTGAAACCAAGTACAGGTCTCAGTTAGTGAGGATTGCCTGATATTTGAAGTACGTAGGTGAGCGTGTGTACACAAGCTAGCGTGAAGGTATACAGCGCTTCCTAGCATTTAGCATGCATGAAAACTTTCCCTCGCTCTCACTCAGTGTTAGTAATCACAGCCTCATCAGAAGCGCTGGACGCTTGCGGTTGCGTTGGAACTTCTTCGTGTCGCCACCGCGTGCGTCTTCTGAGATAAGAAAGCACGTTCAACCTTGGCTTCTTTTTATCATGTGTTTTCTAATTCTTCGTAGTGGTGGTCGTGAAACAGGGAACCTATTTCTTTATCTGGAAATTGCATGCGTTGTTACCTTGAGATAATAGTTTATCGTGTGTAATAGTTTGTAATACTTCTTGAGGTAATAGTTTGTTACTTGTCGTCGAAACAATATAAATCACTCGATATAAAATGGCTCATATGAGGTTTCTAAGACTTTTTGGATGTAAAGGTACAGAGACTTGAGTTCCTTTTTTTGAGAAAATATTCACGAAATGTTTATAGAAATTTATTCCAGCATTTCGGTAATTCATTCAAGCATTTCAGTGTCTGGTGGCTTCATAATTCCCAAATTTGTGCTACTGATTAAAAACGGTGTGTTATCGAGTTTAGTCATCATGCTAAAAAGCATTATCAACCTAATTACGTAGGCTAATAATATAGTCTTCCATTTTCATATCTTTTGGTTTGTTTTCCCAATTTTTTAGTCATTTCAGATGGTGTTATCTCTCTGTTCGTATCTAGACTTGCGGAATTTCCTATATTACTGGTATATGCGATTCAATTTTTGGGCTGATTTTTTTGGTGTGTATTCGATTTCCCTCACTGAAGTTGCGCGTCTGCCGAAACACATTTATGACATCCATACATGAATAACACTGCAGTTAGGACTAGGAAACAAGTCAATGTTAACCGTCAATAGCAAAATGCAAGCCCAGTTTTAAGGTGTGATGTCAAGAGCATGGAGTGGTCGAGTTGACAGGGGTGTAGGTGACAACGGGTTGTGCGGTATGAGTTTGGTACAGCTGCTCGGTGTTCGAGGGGTTTAGTGTTCTCTTTGTACTGAACTACTTTGTTTGTGCAACCAAGTGTCTTTGTTGGCTCCTAGAGCTGGTGCTGCGCCGAGTCTGTCTGACATCAGCTTCCATTTTCCTGTTGCGTTCCGCTTCCTGTTGAATTAATGACGAGTCTTTAAAAATAATGAACCCTTCATTAGACTTTGTGATCTAAAAAAATAAACTTATTTATGATGCTCTCCTCTTACTCATTTGTATACAATCCACAAAATTAGCACCTTGTCCAACTAATCTAGAGTTTTCTTGGCCGAAAATTTTAGCTGTTTGTTCCAGCATCAGATTAAAAATTATGGCAATTCCTTTCTTAGAAGAAAGGTACAAGGACCACCCTAAATAGGAGGAGAATTACCATGGTTTATGTTTTTATCTGAAGATAGGTCACGTTTACTATATTTCTGTGACTACACACAGTTGCTTCAGCAGCACTGGCTGTGAGAATTGATTTTTAGAAATCTTGATTTGACTTTGCTTTTATTAATTCACTTTCCTCCTGCAGTCTTGTACGTATTGCAGCTTTTTTTTGCGAGTGTCGTCGTTCCTCTTTCTTGTTCTCACTTTGCCTCTTCGTACACGTCATGTTTAGTCCGTGCACTACTGTTCGCGAACGTCATGTTGAGCTGCAATCCCCCTGTTCGGACACGTCATATTAACCATGAACAGTTCCTCCGTTTGTACACGTCATATTAACCATGAACACTTTCTTTGTTCGTACACGTCATGTTAAAATGAGTGTTTGGCTGACGTCTGAAAATGTTGAGCACTACAGCACGCATGCTGTAGCACTGCATGGTAAGAAGCCAGTGTTGATGTCTGCACGCTTGCATTAGACACAGCAGTTACTTCACTTACATTACTTCATCTTATTTAGTAACAGCGTGTATGTTCGTTCTCAGAACTGCTCGCTCAACTCGGTCGACTTTCTTCAGTTACATTTGTTTACTTGTGTATTTCAGTGCACGTTCAAAGTTTTGTATATACGTAATATGTTCATTGAAATTTATATTCAACTCGCAAAGAAGGTTTCGTTCACTCCATTAGGCAGTTCATCTGGAACAACCATTCTTCGATTCTTATTTTCGCTTCAGTTTTCATTTTGCAGCACAAGTTTGTATCGTAATTTTTCTGGTGATAAATTTTACCTCAATAACAAGGTTACGTACCTCAAGCGGATTTTTGATTAGATAGAATGTTCATTTTGTGAATTTAACTTTTAATAATAAATGAATGAGCTGATGAACAAACTCGTTCCGACTGAATTAAAAGTCCAGGCTTTCCAATATTATTTGATTCAGTTTCTTAGCCTAGAAACCCACTTGATCTGATGTTTTTTATTTTAAAACTAGTTTGAGCTTCAAATTACAGTATTGAATTCTCTTTGTAGTGTTAAACAGAACACATCTGTTCTACATTAAGCTAATTACATCATTACTCTTCGAGCTACAAAATAAAATTATTTTTCGTAGATCTTGTGACTAATTCATTGCAAATATAAATTCTGAATTTAGCATGCACCGCATGCACCGCATGCATCGCATGCATCGCCTGCATCGCCTGCATCGCCTGCATCGCCTGCATCGCCTGCATCGCCTGCATCGCCTGCATCGCCTGCATCGCCTGCATCGCCTGCATCGCCTGCATCGCATGCATCGCATGCATCGCATGCACCGCATGCACCGCATGCATCGCATGCACCGCATGCACCGCATGCACCGCATGCACCGCATGCACCGCATGCACCGCATGCACAACGCACTAGTATCAAATTCTTCACGGGAGATACTTTACGGAACAAGCATGTGTTACGCATTCATTAATCATGTAATGTTACTCGTCTTAAACACGCGAAAAAATTCCTTCTCGTTAAGACCCATCAAGACATGGTGTCATGCGTACAGCACTGTCTGCTGACCTATAGGCAGGACCTGCAGTGCAGTGCAGGATACTTGCAGTGCACAGTCGGAAGTGTCTTGAAGAGGTGTTCCGAGTGTCATGTTGTGATTGCTGCTGTGTCATGCTGTGACTGCTACTGTGTGTGTGTGTGTGTGTGTGTCATGCTGTGACTGCTACTGTGTGTGTGTGTGTCATGCTGTGA
>VCRD01000542.1:143673-194365 GCA_006783055.1 Trinorchestia longiramus
ACTGTGTGTGTGTGTCATGCTGTGACTGCTACAGTATATATTCTGTTGTGGTGACGCTGTGTCCTGTTGTGGTGACGCTACAGTATATATCCTGTTGTGATGCTGTGTCCTGTTGTGATGCTGTGTCCTGTTGTGGTGACGCTACAGTATATATTCTGTTGTGATGCTGTGTCCTGTTGTGGTGACATTCTTCTTGATCAGCTAATCGGCCATCCATCCATCCAGGCTCCAGTCAGCCGCTTCTCACCATGAATTTTAGGTGTGGTTTAGTATGTACGCCTAATGTGCTCGATTACTAGCGGGAAGATGAACTTCACAAATGATTGCTCATGCATGTTTTAAGGACTCGGCGCTTTTGGGGGGTCGCTAGGATAGCTGGATATGTCGAGAAAAATACGCTAGTTTTGTCTCTAGTTCACGTATTTTTTGTTTTGTGGCTATCCAATGAGATGCAATAAACTACACGCATCCTGTACAGCAGAAGTGCTGCAAATTACACGCATCATACGCAACAGAAACAGAATTTTTGAAGCACAAACACCGTTTTCTTTCCGTGGATACAACGCGTTATTTAATCGAGCTCTTTCAGCACATCACAATTATTTTAAATGCGTTACTGTCAGTGAAAATGATCTTGTGTCCCTGGAATGAGACGAGACCCTAATTTTTTTTTTGTTGTGTAAAATCATTTTGACTGGCTGTAGTACCTCGTACAACCGTGTGACTCTCTTATCTTTCAAATGCAACAAAGTTCTGTACTAATGTTAATCGTTATAACTGTTCTTAATTTCATCAAATATATGGGTAGTTCACACTTATGACGTACCGTATTTATTCAAGACTTCAAAATGACACTCAATTCAATGTTAAGATTTGGGTTAGACTTCTTGCAACTCAAGAAATTCCGGTCATTTACTCAAGTTTTCCATAAAAATCTCGTACCCATACCGAAAAGTTTTTGAAATTATTTTTTTGCAGGATTGTATTTTTCTAATATATAAAACGTGTACAGTCTGACGCTGTACTACAAAGATGTAATTGGCGCTTTGTGTTTTGTGTAGGCTATACGATTGCCTAACTTCGGGACTTGTAAGAAACCGGTTCATTCTTTCGTTTCATGTATGAAGATATTTAAAATTACACAGGTTGTGGCCATTTCAAAGTTAAAATTTCACGCAAAAATTTAAATGTTCATTCAGTAATAGTTATGCCTTCGAATTAAACCACTTCATTTATGAACAATCATGGGTGCTGGCTCCATGAAAATATGCGTTATTCCTGTGCTTCACCATTGAAAAATTGTCGTAATTGAAGAGCTTTCCTGTGTTTTTCCTGTTAATTCAGTGGAAATCGAAGTCCAGTAGACAAAATCTTCCGTTCGCGGTTGGTTGCCAGAGGTGTTTCCGGTCAGTAGTTTTTACCCTGGAAAGATTCTCTTTACTACACTCGAAGAACCCAATGCCGTTGTTTTAGTTGTGAAGACTCGTGCAATTTTAGCCTTTGTACTAGAAGGAAATTTCTTAACTGTTGAAATTGTTAATATAAATGCGTTTAATTCTGGTTTGTTACCATAATGTTAATTTAATTCTTACGCGCGTGTGTTTAAAATAGAAATCTTATGAACTTTATTTCATGCGAATTACTTTTACTCAGCACATCCCAGAGCTTAGGTAAAATTCCTGAACTTTTCTAAAAAAGGAATCCAAATTGGTATACATATTAAATCATTTCGAGTTAGTCTCTTCGGCCTTGACATTCAGCAGCGTCTTGAGCTACCTGGCGCAGTTTCAGCAGGACTGATTGCGAGTCTGTTGTGGATGTTAGTTTCAGAATTAATATTTTTTAATATCCCTTCTTTTTTTCGGGAAAGAGATCGGTGCTCCTTTGCTCTAGAATGTCAATTTTTGTATTTCTATTTTTTTCATACAAAATTGTTTTTATTCAAAACGTTGTCTTCCTTTCCCTCGCTGTAATACATAGTTAATTATTATTCGCTACACTTGCTGGGATGAAAACAGCCCATCTAAAACTTACTCAAAATTTTCTCATGCTTAAAAAACTTCTCGATAAATCACATTCTTTCAATGTTTTCTGCACTATTGTTCAATAATATTGCTTATTAAGTGAACATTTTTTACCTGCGCCCGTACTGTAGCACACTAGTCTGACCCTGTCTACACTCAGACACTCAAACGCTCTGGCACTCCAGTAAACGAGTCCTCGTCAAGACTTGAACAAGAGTGACGAAATAAAGTCAACAGCATCTAGGTAATATTAATACATTTTCGTATACTTATTCCCTGTGTTTGCGCCCTCCCCGCCTTTCTAGGGTACATACAATCAAAGGACACCTAAAAGATTCAATTCAGCTCATCGTTCCTTTTTTGTTTGTTTCAGGTACAGTGAAGGTCCATCTTGTCCACACAAACCTGTCTTTGTTGGAGTCCGTAAGTTTAAATTTTAATACAGCTACATTATTGTCTGAATTTGGCCGTTACTGATACTGACAAGTTCGTGTTGTTTATGCCGTTTCCAATATTGTGTGATATATAGTGTACAATATACGTGGGCTACCTGCAAGGGATGTAATTTTCTGCTGTCTATGTGTCTATTTAGTGGAATTATGTTTTCAATTAAAATCAAAATTAATTTTCTGCAGATCACAGATTTTTCATGCAATAATATTTTGCTCGTCTCATTCTTACAGTTTTGAAATCCGGTTCGATTGTTCAATAATATTTTGTCTGTAATAGACGTCTTCTTGTAACACTGAATTATAGTTACCAGTTTCTTCTTTTTGGACCGAAATTGACACCTACTAAGCGCAACGAATTCAGCATGACATCCCCATGTTAGTCCAGTCAAACATAAAAAATAAATTGTCTCCGGAGTTTTACGTTGACATTCACTTCAACTGCTACAAAATTGTTCTGTGCTTTAATAGATGCTCACGCAATCAAAAGTGGTGGCTCTTGAGTTTTTGAGGAACAACTACTCGATATCCGCGTACGCATTCTTCAAATAATTGGTTTGCTTAAAATCGATATTAATTATCGGAGGGATAGAACTTTCGAGAGTATCCATTTACTTTTAACACGCATCACATCATACATACGTTATGCTTGCATCTCTCGATCCTAGTACTCTCAAATAGTTGAATTTAAGCGTCTTGTGTTTTTACGACTGAGCTTCCATCACGTCCTTCCCCTTTGTGCCTAAGTTACGTTTTCATAACTGCAAGTTTTCCTCCAATCCCTCCCGTCTGAGTGCAAGTTATATCTTTACAACTGAAAGCCTCCCTCACATCCCTCCTGTTTGTGCCTAAGTTACGTCTTCATAACTCAAAGCTTCCCTCATATCCCCCCGTCTCCCTCACGAGGGAGGTAATGCAGCTTACGTGACTGGATGCATCATCAGCTTGTCTGTTAATTTTAAGTTCAAGTACCAAGTTCACGGCACTTTGCCGCTCGCTTGGGCCCCGTCATTGCACCTTTCTGGGTTGTCAAGTGAAGGAAATTGCGGAGCAGCGCCTGAATCATGCGAGAATATTATAACTAGTCAAGGCTAAATCAAAATGTTCAGTTCCAGCAGAGAAGTATCGGTGAGTGGAATTTTCTTCCTTGGGACTTAATTGATGAATTTTATGGACGCTATTAAAGTCATGTAATTGAATCCCTTATATTA
Source organism: Trinorchestia longiramus (assembly GCA_006783055.1). Lineage (NCBI taxonomy): Eukaryota > Metazoa > Arthropoda > Malacostraca > Amphipoda > Talitridae > Trinorchestia > Trinorchestia longiramus. The sequence continues at coordinate 147,358 of VCRD01000542.1, forward strand.
TTTTAATTGCGAGTTGATGTTTCAAATCTTATGGTCTATCATGAATAATTAATTATCCGTTCAAACGTTGGGCACACACATTAATTCTGATGTTAATTTTCACGTTTGAATTGTAAGCTAATTACGTTAGTCTATATACACGCGTTAACTTACATTCACACACGATGTATTAGCTCTTGCATGCCTGCGTGTCGATCTTAGTTGAATGACGGTGTGATTTTAATAGTCTGGTCACGCAGGTAATTTGCAGAACAAAATATAGCTCAAATAAACATAGTGTTCGTACCCTGAATTACATCGAAGTGAATGGGTGTTAGTTCTAACGTGTGCTATTTATTGCGACTCGCTCAGATTGGATAAATTCTGTAACAAAATCCTGCAGTCTTGCAGTTATTACTATGCCGCTGTGATCAAGTATTTTCCTGTTTCTCTTGCATTATGTTGATTGGCCGGTCTTCGTGACATTTTGACGACCTTAAGCATGAGCATCTTCGTCTCTTTCTCTCTACTTTTATGATTCTAATTATGCGCGTCCAAAGCTTTCTAGAATAAAATTCGTACGTTTTTACTCTTAATTTCTTGCGTATTTGGTACGAGTTATTGTTAATAATTATGGATGAAACTCAATGTAAAACAACATGTGACTAAACTTCGAAGTTTTTCGCTGGGATCCATGTAAGAGAAAGTTACTGAGGAGCTGGATGTCATCAGAAGTTGGTGGATGTGAAGATGCAGGTTTGCACTGAAGCACATGTAGCTGTGGGAACGCTGCTGTAGCCGCGCTGAAGGTGTGACCGAAGTGCGAGTGTTAGGTGCTTAGTGGAGGCCGTTATGTGAGGCTGGTGGTGGTGGTATGAATTGTTGTGATGCTGGTGAGTTGTGTTGTTGTGCTGGTGGTGGTGTGAATTGTTGTGATGCTGGTGAGTTGTGTTGCTGTGCTGGTGGTGGTGTGAATTGTTGTGATGCTGGTGAGGTATGTTGTAGTACTGGTGGTGGTGTGAATTGTTGTGATGCTGGTGAGTTGTGTTGTAGTGCTGGTGGTGGTGTGAATTGTTGTGATGCTGGTGAGTTGTGTTGTAGTGCTGGTGGTGGTGTGAATTGTTGTGATGCTGGGGAGTTGTGTTGTAGTGCTGGTGGTGGTGTGAATTGTTGTGATGCTGGTGAGTTGTGGTGCTGGTGTGGGAAGAATTGGTGTTGTGGTGTGGGTGTGGTAAGAATTGGTGTTGTGGTGCAGGCAGGCGTGGTAAGAATTGGTGTTGTGGTGCACATGTGGTAAGAATTGGTGTTGTGGTGCAGGTGTGGTAAGAATTGGTGTTGTGGTTGTGAGTTGAGGTGTTGGTGATGGTAGTGAGAATTAGTATTACGTTGTTTCAGTGTTGAAGATTATAAGTGTGGCAGTGTTTTAGATTCCACGGGGTTCAAGAATTTAACAAGGACCGTTGTTGATGACCAAATTTTTAAGAACAGTTGGTGACAGTCTCCAGAGCTGAGATATAGCGGTTACGAAAAAATCTCCGCATGCAATCTCGAATTTGAAAACTTTGTAAGAAGTGAGCGTAATATATAAAAACTGGAAAATTCCATTTCTTGATGCAGTGATCGAGTTTCATGGTAACTTTTTTAGCAAGCACGGAAGCATTCAAAACTGGAAGAGTAGTTAGAGCCAATCATAGCGGGCCTCAACTAAAACGAATCCATCATTACGAAGAGTGAGCGGACGCCGCATGCTCTCCCTGAACAACGTCCCGTAACTGCAGTGTTGTGAGGCTGCAGCACCTCCTGAGCTGCTCACCTCAGCGCTAATGAAGTTTTCCAACGGCCGAACTGCAGTTAATTCACGCTTCCCGCAGCCCCTCTTTACCACTCGAGCATTAACTCGAGAATTACGCAGTTTTCCTTATTGCCTTAAATTTCCCGAGAGGTATCATAATCGGCAGGAGTCACTCTTACTTAGACTGAAAAGTTGTAACATTTTCCGTATTACTTTATATTTCGAGAGAGGTATCATAATTGACTGGAGCGTTTATCTTAGACTGCAAAGTTTTAATATTTTCTGTGTTGCTTTAGATTTTCACGAGGTTTACTAGAACCGACGTGTCATTTGCGCTCAGGCTGCAAAGTTATTGTGCAATTTTTACACATTTTTACTTTTTTGTGCGGTACACCGTGAATGACAAATTTTACTTTTTCTACGAAAATGTAATTATAACGCAAAGTTTCGTGTTTCTTTTAATTTTCACGAGACTCGCCATAATCGATAGAAGTAATTTTTTATTTGAACGTGAAATACAACGTGAATTTCCTTGTATTTTAGTAGAATGTGTCATGTTAAATGAACATTATCGTTAAAAGGACACATTTAGTCTGTGCTTGGCACAGTGTGCTGTATGTCCAGTGTTGCATGGCCCCTGTTACAGTGTTGCTTTCAACCAAGTATCCCCAAGTACACTAAACTTGTGAAATTGTACTTTTTGCTAATTCGAACATGGATAGATGATATTTATACATGAATATGAGCACATGTGAACGATTTGTTTAGCTTGTATCAAGTAAAGCATCTTGAAAGACGACATAGGATGTGTTTTTAGAGACAGCTACCATCAGTTAACCTTATATTTGAACTATACATTTGTGACTCTATGTATGAGAGACCTCTCGACTGCATCATCTCACAGATGGGCGAATTGCGACCTGATATTATTGTCAATGTCTCTGAGATTTCTTCAGTGATGAATTTACGTTCAGATGTAGTGTTTTTTTACACAATTTCTGCAACACAGCATTATATGCGTCTATGAAAGCGGTGCCGTTGCAACAACCACGTGCGAAATAACGCGTCATGCGTTATTACATAGCCGTTACAGCAGCGTGTTGTAACGACTGCAGCGCCATTATCGTTACTGGCATTGCGTTAGTTTTGTATCGATTCATGCGTTACTTCCAGAAGTGTTGGGAAAAATAACGAGTCTGCAGATTGTTTGTTATCGGTGGATAAAAATTGGGCATTTGTTTTGAAAATATGATTCCTCGGTTATTATAGTAGTAATGAATGATATACCAGTAGTTATCAATTAATGTATATTAATAATGAGCTTAAAAATTTAACTGCCTCTGATATTGTTGTATAATAGTAATGAACGTTGCGTCAGCATGACTGAAATAATGGAAAATGCTGGCTTACGCACCATTAGTGTGATAATGGATGATGTGTAGTCATTATCATTACTCATGTGACACGGTGCTTCATCATTACCATGGCTAGAGAGATAATCTAACGGCTGAATAACTCCTAAAAGTAATTAGGGACGCAGTATTCACTATTCAAAAAGTAGGATGGTATTAAAACGCCCTGACGTATACAAAAAATAAGTTCTTCGATAAACTTTGTCACCAATTCCTATTATCATAAATGTATATAAAATACTTCATATTTTGGGGGAAATTGTGTATGATAGATATATACTATGTGCAATTATTACATGTAATCGCTATTTTATCAAAAAAATTCAGTAAATTCAATGTATAGGGAAAGTTAGGTAATGGTATGAGTATATCCAGGTAGCCATATTTATATAGTATGAGTTCTAGGACTAATAAATTTGAGTGTCACCTCCATTATGCGGAAATCACTGAGTTCGTCATCGTGGAATTCTGAGTGAAGTTACGCCAGAGACACCGACGTGGGAACTACGTCACCGCTCACTCGTCTGGTCATCACTCATCTGGTGAGCTCCTTGCATTCCCACTTGTGCTTCGTCCATTGCAATCCAAGCCTAAACTTGTCTTTTGATTGCAATCCAAGCCTAAACTTGTCTTTTGATTGCAATCCAAGCCTAAACTAGTCTTTTGATTGCAATCCAAGCCTAAACTTGTCTTTTGATTGCAATCCAAGCCTAAACTTGTCTTTTGATTGCAATCCTAGCCTAAACTTGTCTTTTGATTGCAATCCAAGCCTAAACTTGTCTTTTGATTGCAATCCAAGCCTAAACTTGTCTTTTGATTGCAATCCAAGCCTAAACTTGTGTCTTTTGATTATAATCAAAGCCTAAACTTGTGTCTTTTGATTATAATCAAAGCCTAAACTTGTCTTTTGATTGCAATCCAAGCCTAAATTTCTGTCTTTTGATTGCAATCAAAGCCTTAAATTGTCTTTTGATTGCAATCAAAGCCTTAAATTGTCTTTTGATTGCAATCCAAGCCTAAATTTGTCTTTTGATTGCAATCAAAGCCTTAAGTTGTGTTTTTTAATTGAAGTCGGAGGCTTAGTTCATACAAGGTCTTTCTTTCTTTGGTAGTCTTTGGCATTCAAGAAGTTGAGCACTTAAAATTGGGTAAAGTCGATCACGAATTTTATTCATTTTTATGTGGCTTGAAGTAAGTAGCGTTTACGAGAAAATCTTATAAGATTCAGTTAGCTAGATGTAAAAAAGTCTGTGCTGAGTTTTAAAGCAATGAGATACCAGAATTATTTACTTCAATAGTATCGAGTTTCTCTCCAGTTTTGTAATAAGAATAATTTCGTTCATATTTTAGTAGAAAGATTCTAAGCTATTGTTTCTTTGGCAACTGTAATTAGTGTGAGATTTTGTTTTATATTTAAAACTTGATCTTATGACGCTAAATGTTTGGGAACTAGAACTTTCGAGAAGATACCCACCAGGTGCCGCATCAGAAACAACTGTTTGTTACTGATGTCTCTGTTGTGTTACGAACAATAAACACACAAAGTGAACATATTTCTTATACAGTGCACAAAACAGGAAACTGTCATCAATTTCAATTCTTTAAAACCACTTCTCAAAACTCATAATGACGCTCCCAACGACTGCCGCTGCGTCATCAACAAAAAATAGTTACACGTGCACCAGTAAGAACTCTAGCAAGAAAATCAATGCTGTTTATATAGACATACGAAATGATGATGTGAGCAATAACTTTGCAAGACCGCCTTCACGCTCTGCCTGCCACCAAGCACAAGTGGGTAAGCTTTTCAATTGTGGGGCGTTGCGGGTGCTTGCTGTGTGCTCTGCCGAGGCGTGTATGCATTAATCTCTTGTGTACATAGAGATGACGCTGCTTCTCATGTGCATCCCCCACAGTGTCTGTCCTCGTCACACTATCTCTGCTCATATGTTTACAAGGTTCTGTTAACTCCAGGTAAGAAGTCATTAAGTTGTTGCTTTGTTTACTGCTGTGTTGAGAGATGTAACGTACTGCCAGGCATTTTTGGCACATTGCTTTCGAAGCAGCGCTCGTTGGAGTCTTCGAGGATTTGGATTATGATTTTTTTGTGCTGGTTGATGGAGTCTTAGTGAGTTTGAATTGATTGTTTTTTCTCATCGGCTATGACGATAGTACAGTCTATTAATACATGACTGAAATTTAGTAGGAATAGTTTTGATATGAGTCATGATCTAAGTCATTGACTAAGTATTTTTTTAAATGAACAAAAAGACTGCCACTACCGAGGAACCGTTGCATGAACTAGGGTAGTATTATCTAATGTTTGTGCTCTGCCCTAAGCGTATGTGTTTCTTTTGATCATGAACTTTTTGGCATTTTTGCATCATTCATTTTTAGCTTATTCTAAACAATTGAAACATTATACAGAGCATCAACAAATTATCCAATGAAAGCAGCATTTACCTGATAAAAACAAGGCTCTACTTCGTCAGTGTCAAGCTTCCAAGTCTCTTGCCTGTTCTAAGCAAACATTCATTTGGTTGAGGAGCACAGCTCATGTGCTTGATCATCTTAATTTGATGGATCCCGCTGTGACAACCCCCCGGAAATTTGGGCCATTCTCGCTTGTTGAAGATACTTTGCCCACATGCACGCTGTTCAACCAATCAGCTGTGAGGTCAACCTTTTCGTCTGAAAATAAAGCATCTTACACTGTCATAGATACCAACTGCATCACAAACCAACTCTGTCGCACTACCATGTATGAAACCAGTGCATTAGCAAATGAGTATTTGTTAAATTTCTGATGCCTGATCTAATAAGTGTCAAACCAGCTGTGTGTCAAACCAGCTGTGTGTCAAACCAGCTGTGTGCCAAACCAGCTGTGTGTCAAACCAGCTGTGTGTCAAACCAGCTGTGTGTCAAACCAGCTGTGTGTCAAACCAGCTGTGTGTCAAACCAGCTGTGTGTCAAACCAGCTGTGTGTCAAACCAGCTGTGTGTCAAACCAGCTGTGTGTCAAACCAGCTGTGTGTCAAACCAGCTGTGTGTCAAACCAACTGTGTGTCAAACATGTTGATTGACAAAAAGCTAGTCTTGGGTCCAAACCAGTTTGTGGCTGACCGAACTTTCGACCGCAGCAACTCGGGGCTTCGATGATTCAACGTGTCCATCCGTTTAGCAACGCTTTAACGAGAGGAGAGACAAGTTACGTGAGGGATAAATTGACGGGAGGAGAGACAAGTTGATGTGAGGGACAAATTGACGGGAGGAGAGACAGGTTGACGGGAGGAGGGTCAAGTTGACGGGAGAAGGGACAGGTTGACGGGAGGAGGGTCAAGTTGACGGGAGGTACAAGTGAAATGAAGATCAGTAGTGAATCTTGTTACACTAGTCCCGTAAGGGAACATTAAAAACCTAATTTCAATTTGAGTGTGTTCATTATTCGTTCAGTTACCAAGAAACAATTCGTTTTTCGAGTCTCACTCATTTAAAATGAGATGCATCTTCAGGTGGTAATTCTGTCAGCCACTCCATTATTATTCCTATATGATTCAAAATCTCGGGCATCCTGATTTACTGATAACTAAATGAAAGGGTATTTAATTTACTGACTTAATGGGTAACTGAAAATGTCTTTTGTTTACAAAAAAATGTGGAAGAAACTTCTTCAGCTACGAAGAAAAATTTCCGTTTGATTAATTCTACGTGAATAACATAGCAGTGAGAAGTCAGGATATCATAAGAAGGCTTAACTGGAATGTTTTTTAATGGTTCTTCGTTAGTGATGATGAAGGCTTGAATGCTAATGAACATTAAATGCATATTCAATGTAGCTTTTAATAAGACATCGTTCTTTAGTTATGCTCTGCATGCATAATCATGGTGTAATGAATTCGTTTTAATTTCATGATATGCGCAGCTGTGTCCGGGTCTCTTTTATTGGATTTTTAGTGTCTTGAGTGATGAATACACGAGTGGTGTAAAACACAGTGAAGAACGTTTCAAATGAAGTGCCTTTCAAAGATCCCTAACCAGCAATATGATCGAATTTCTGAGTGCTGCGGTCAATGTAAATATTTTTGAGGATATTTAAATACTATTTATAGTTTCCCATCACAATGAAAAGTATATTTTTATGTCTGGTAAGCTAATAGTTATTTAAAGTTTGAACAGCACATGCTCTTGAGGTGGTGAGATCGGTGTAGTCTCGCACGGAAAATAAGTTCTGTGAGTAAAATATGGTAAATTCATGGCGTTACGCTCTTAAAAGACTGGTGTTTGCCGTTGCAAATTAAGCAACAAATACGTGATCTACTTTATAATAAACTTTTAATTTTAAACTCTTTTTTTTTTAATGAACTATTTGTTGATTTCGATCGACGCATCACTCGGCTCAGGAGGCTCTTTCTTCTGTTGGACAAGCAACGAAGCAGAGAAGGCTGTGCGTGTTGTCACAGCAATTATACTGGAATATTTAGACCGATGTTTGTTACCTCGCTCAGTTGAACAACCCCTGAAGAGTGATCGAGTGAGTGAACAACCCCTGAAGAGTGATTGAGTGAACAACCCCTGAAGAGACATCGAGTGAACAAACCCTGGAGAGTAATCGAATGATCGAGGGATACACTGCGAGGAAGTGCAAGCAAGGTGCACCGACATGTGAGCCACGGCAGGATGTCCTCAGCAAGAGTCTGAGAGCGCACCTGGGTCACGTGGAAGAGGATGCGCCAGATCAAGCGTTAATGCACCATTCCATGTGGAGCACGCGAGCGCCAACACGTGTAGTAGGACGTGTTTTTTGGTCGAGGGCCTTTATTTTGAAAGGGTTTACGAATTCTGCGTGTATCTATGCACTTGTTATGGTTATAATCTTATGGTACGGGTATTTTTTCGGTGGGTTTCATTATTGAGAAATTGAAATTATTTATTAAGTTTTAGCACTACTGGGTTTTAATATAAACTGTTACTTGGGTTATTAAGCGTTTCAGATGATGTGTGAAATGCGCTGGTGTGCTCGCGAACAGAGCCTACACAATTGAACCAAATTTGTAGTGGGTGAAAGAAAATATCAGTTGACCTCAGAAGACAAGGGTGAGTAATTGTGAAGTCGTGAGTGACATTAGAAGAACTGTTAACTTCGTACAACCCTCAAGGCAATTGCGATGAAAGTGAAAGCCATTTACGAATTATTCATTTAGATAGTTCGAGGAAGTGCTATGAAAAGATTGTTGTACATGCGAATATGTTAATTGCTTCTAAGTCTTAACAAATACGCAAAGGAGTTATGTGACCATCTATGTGGTGCTCAGAGTATGTGCAGTTTTTTATTTTTAAGACTCCCATAATAGAAATTTGAGTTCATTTAATAATGAAAAAATATATTGAAAGCTATGCGAAACTGCATTTCTTAAAGCCCCAAAAGATTGCAAAAGTGGCACCTTCATTGGAGTGTTGACGCGCACGGCTATGAGGAAGCGCTCAATGTAGTCTCCAAGTGCGTATAATGCATAGCCCCGTAACGAACTGCATAGCTGATCCCCGCATGAGTGGTGACAATTCCGCCCTTCCTGCTCTGGCAGACGCACCTGCGTGTTGCGCCTTGTCTGCTCGGTGCCTTGACTTGACAAGCTGCTCTTGACAGACGAGCCTCGCCTCTAATTTGCCTCATGACGTGGCCCTTGAACTCGACACTGAGCGTCTTGAATACGAGCTCAAGTGCGAGCTGCGCCAACAGTCATCGTCTAAACGAGTGAGGCAAGCAAGTGACCTGGAATACTGGAATGCTAGGCATTTTAGAGACGAAGTCCACGTGTATTCAGGTTAGAAATATTGATGGTACCCGCTCTGACACCATCAGTACATTGCTCGTAGAGGCCTGGTGGGAACAAGTTCTACTGATGTTTCGATAAAAAACATTTACACTTTAAACGTGACATGCGCCGTATATAGTACAGTCTTGACCAAAGCTGCGACGTACGCCATATATGGTTCATGGTCTAAAATATTGTTTTAAGCGTTTTGCATCAAGTAATTAATGCACATTTTTGTGATCATTCGTGATCTAATTTAGGGATGAATGATACTAAAAAAGACAAAATAGTGTTGAATTTTTTAATCATAATGTTAAATTGTTTAATTATATTCTAAGAAGGGAACTGAAGTTACGTCAGTTTGAAAACGTCGCCGCACGGGCAGACAATCTATTTTATGCGCCGAAATCAGAATTTTAATTTTTTTATATCAGGACCAGGATCAGTGTTGAGCGTCTAAGCAATCATTGTAAAATCTCGAGAGCAAAGCTACCGAGGAGTCTCCTGTGAATATAATTATCTTTAATAACGGTCATTCCTATGTGTGTAGGAAAATAATGATAGGGTATATATTATCTTTAATATTTGTATTAGACTTTGAACTGGTATGATAGGCTACGCCGGGATTCAGTGAAATTACGATTATTTAAATTAACGTAACTCGTGTTCCAATACTCGAATGGAAAATAACATGAAATGACAGTAAAACGTAAAACCAACAATACCAAGCCAGCACTAGATATGGAGCACCTATTCTCCATGCAGGAATACCTGCGCTGTGCACCTACAAGCCAAGAATAAAATAATGTTGTGGTCAGAGAGAAACAACATGACGTTGTGTATACATCAACAGCCTCGGTGATGGTTTGTACGGTCACGAACTCGAGGGGAGCACATACTCCCTGTCTCCTCCTCTCAACCTCTCCCCCTCGTCCCGTATTGGGGAACAACACCAAATATCCATAAGCCACGCAGCAACGCCAAAACTCACCTCCTGTCGTTTGTAATGTTTGTAATGTTCAGTGCTACGTTGACTAACCAGTGCTGTTTTATTCGTATTGACATTCGTTTTCATTTACAGTTTCATTCGTATTGAAATGCGTCGTAATTTGCAGTATCATTTTCAGTGATAAATGTAACTTAGAGCATACCAAGTCGGTTCATTAAAATGAGTTATGTATCCCAGCTGTAAGTAATACATAGTAACGACTGGACTGTTTCAACTTGCCAAATGAAATTACCATGTGGAAAAATTTATACGTCGTTGTGTTGTGTTGAAAAAGCTGCTAACGCATATTCCATCAACTAATTTGTTTGTTTTGTGAAAGTATATGAACTATTTCGTACGAGTACTATTTTTTGATTGTATATTCCTTTACAAAATCTATTGTAGTTTTCATTGATATATCAACTTTCACTAGTGCAGCCTATGCTGCGTGTAGACCGAAATGTTCCCCATAGAAAACGTGTTGTGTGCATTTAAAACTAACATGGTTTCATTTCAACTGAGCATAGAAAACATCAAACAGCGGCATCCATTTTACAAGCGGTTGTATCATGTGGTGTTGTTTCTCTTTAATTTAACAGCTACGTGTTGGAAAATTTCAGTAACCAATTCTTTTACTACAAGTTGAGCGATCACAGAATATTCTCTAGAATTAGGATGAAACCTTACTGCTTAGCCTCAACAGTTTCGCTCAGCGTTCTTATATTAACACGTTACCTACGGCTCTAATAATATACCTATCGAATAGTATACCTAGTTGTACACATATGTATCAACACGTAATCAACGTTTTAAGACTACTCGCGCACTCGCACAGTCGGTACCAAAAGAGAGCTTTAATTTAATGACCTAATACTTATCAACACAATCATTTAAGAATATAGTGTACCGGTTATAGTTTGGTACCTTTTTGTCATATGTAATTTTTCATGAGGAATTTTTGTGAATGAATTGATCATTGCATGAGTTTTTCCTTATATTACTGAAAAATATCAATTGAGTGATAAAAATTATTTGTGCATTAGCGTCTTTTAATTAGAACGTAGTCTGCCGAGACACAATTAAGATGCCTGAACTTCTCTAAGGGTAATTGTAAGATAATAAGGGATCCTAATTTCTGATCGTTGGTCTTGGGATTACAGAGATTTCCTGATCTACCTAGTCTAGGTTCAGTGGCTGTGGAAACCTACTTATATTTGGTTGTTTTCGAGAAATGGCAATTCTTTTCTTTTTAGGGACGATTATGACTGACGTGTCAATCGCTGAATCTTACTCTATTATTTACTCTTTTTCCTCATTTTCTGGTACAAAGTGATTTCTATTGGTCAGAGAGCCAATTTTTCTAAACTGCGCCGACAAAATGATTAAATGTGACAGCATAAAATCTCCATCAGAGCAGCACAAAGAACAGGTCTTGTTTGTTAGCTTTGGATTTTTGCCTCATACGGAGAAAGATCTAGCTGATCTTGATATCGATGTCTCGGCTATATTTGACACTACAGAGGTGTGGGATGATTGCAGCTCTAGGCGCGTCGTGTGAGCTTATCGGGCATCTCGTGTCACATCCTGAAGATTGTGTCCTTATGTTGGGTGCACATTGAGCCCTGCGTACGCATTGAGGACTACGTACCGGGCGCCGTGTGCACTTTATTAAGGTTGCACACCGAGCACCATCTGCGCATTATGAAGGCTGCATACCGGGAACCATGTACGCATTGTGAGGACTATATACCAAGCACCATTTGCACATTATGAAGGCAGCATAGCGAGCACTATGTAGACATCATTCAGTATGCATGCTGAGCATGATTAAGGCATTACAAGAAACAAGTGCCTCGAGGCAGATCATTTACACGGCCGTCACACAGGAGGCGCTTACTCTAATGGAGCTGTGCTAGGGAATGTTGAGGCTCGTGATGAGTGGCAGTTAAGGCGTGGATTAACTCTATGTGCATCGCGTTTTATTAACTCTATGTGCATCGCTATTGCTTCTGAAGGACAACAAAAATATTAATTTGTTTTTTGTTGGACATTTTTCGTTGGAAAGGTCGGCGAGAACACAATATTATATGATGCAAAAGTTCACGCAAGTCTTCGTTCAGTGGGAAAGTTATTTTCTCCTTTCAGGGCTAAAGCAGGTGATGACGGCCACACAACTTCTGGGGGTGTCACACCACTGTCTCCACTGCAACTACATATGGATATCAACCATTTTAATGATCATTATTTGGTGATTGTAATTATAAACTGCTCTTACTTGCTTACCATGTCCTCCAGTAAGATCAGCTGAAGTCCTGCAGTGGAGTTTGAGATTAGTCAAATGTGCGTGTTGTGTTCTGTGAAGTAAAGGAGTTTACTCCTATGAAGACAAGGCAAAATAAGGGCAATTTCCCACATGTGTATTGTTGTGTGGTCAATACGACCTTCTGTAGTCCATGTTAAGTCACTAATGCTTGCATAGTCGTTCGTGCTCGCGTAGTTTATACGAAATAATCAATCAAATTTCAATTTTAGCGTAGTCATACCCACTCACAGGGTTTATACAAAACAGTCATCATATTTTAATATTAGTGTATTTGTGCTCACTAAAAATTCATTAATAGTCAATATTCGCATTTCAATATTAGCATAGTCATACCCACTCCCATACTTTATACAAAATAGTCTAAATTCAGATTTCAATATTCGTCTAGTTATACACATAGTCAATACCAAAGAGCTGATACCAAATAGTTGATGTTCATATTTCGAATTCACGTAGTGAAAGCATGGTTTCAAGTTTAATGAATGGTGCAAACTACTAAGGTTCCAAGACGTCGGTGGTGCGCCAACCAGTGAATTCTAACTCTGTCCTCCACTGTAACACCAGCACTGCTAGCTGCAAGAGACTGGTGCAATGCCAATACGAGACTGTATGGGTTTGAACTTACGCTATTTTTCTTTGTACTGTCACTAAGAATAGTTGAGTGGAATTTTCATAAATTTCATTTTCATAAACTAAATTTTACCAGAAAATTCTACACGAAGTGCTCATCATTGCAAAAAGTTTGGCATATATTGAATTTATAGAGCAAATATAGTCTAATTTACCAAATAAGAAGCTATTTGTCAATCCACTGTGACCTTTTAATAAGTTAGGGTCACTCTTGCAAGCTCGATTTATCCTAAAAAGTGAACTTATGTGTATTCTCGAGAGCGAATAAACCTTTTTATTAACTATTTATGCCATAGTGTTTCTTTTAGAATGCATAATTGTTAGCGTGCTCACTGGCAAGTAGAGCAAGCACCCCACACCACTGCAGACAGAAGACCCGCAAGCAAACACAATTTGACAGCAAGCATCCCGCACCACTGCTGGTAGAAGGGGATGCAAGCGAGTACAATTTAACAGGAAGCTCTCTGCACCTCTGCAGACAGAAGACCTGCAAGCAAGCACAATTTGACAACAAGCAGCACTACACTACAGCACTACAGCTGGTAGAAGGGCCTGCAAGCAAGGTCGAGCAGGGCTCCGCTAAATGGTGGTCTATAAGGCCGAGGCAACGGATTGTGTTGGACCAGACATTTGTTCCTTCCCGATACTTTTCTCATAAAAATGAAGCATATATGAACTCCAAAGTTGGTTTCATTAATGGGTCTGTTTAACAATACTCCTGGCTAATATGGATTGTAGTACGCACAACCGAAATTTTTGTTGTGATATTACGGTTGCTTCACTGAAGATTTTGCGCGATAAGGCTCCTTGGAACAGACAGTAAGTTCCCATTGATCGAATTGTATGATCAGTTGTTTCAGAAATATCAGATATTTGTTTCCAATTTCTTCACTTGGCCTCTTCGTATCTGGTCACCGACAGCTCGTTCATGCGTGCTTTATGTTGCTATTCGAGTGCTAATGTCTAGTACGAGAGAATTGAGTTGTAACAACTCCATTAACAATCGCTATTTGTATAGTTTTAGAGTATAATTCTGTGACGCTGTGCACGATAATACAAACATAGGAAGTATACATATAGTGCCGTATTTTTAAACTTTTAATTTGGAGACTAAATTTTCAAGCACGAGTAGAAGCTTTTCAACAATTCGAACCATTTTCACTATCGACGTTTCTATAAAGGCCTTCAACATTACTTTCGAAATTGTAAAGCGAAGAAACTCGTTATTTTAACGAATTAGTGACAAGACACGTGATTGCAGGTAATTGATAAGCTTTACTATTTTGTGTCATGCGTAAATGAAGGAAAAGCGGTTGTGTAGTCGCAATTTTTATAGTTTTTTAGCATTCAATATCTAATAGTCTTTCAGCCTTGATGTAGTCTTTCTTAGAGGTAAATTGGCTTACTGTAGGATTTGTTTCTTTAATATGAAGATACTACTTTTTGTACTGCATTATTTGGTATTAAAGTATTAATTATTAAATTTACAACAATGTACTGATACAGAGCAGCTGCTATCCTCGAGACGAAGATAGAATATTGTAAATCAAAACGCGAGTCGTGATGACGAAGGTTCTCCACGAGACTCACCACGAGATGTAGGGCTCAGTGCACCCATATGAGAAACCTTGACCATGAGTCGATGGCGCTATGCAATCCTCGGGTGACAGCACCGAATTTGCGGTCAATAACAATGCTAGGACTGCGCCTCGCACAATACCGGGATCGTCAAGGACGTTTGAATTGGTGCTGAAAAATAAGTAAAGACTCGTATGTTGTTCTCATACAGAGCATTCCTCGTAAATAGAATGTGAAGCGCTATCTAACGTTGATTTGTAAGGAATAATCCTTCAGAGTATCTTAGGGACTAGGGCTTCGTGGAGGTGGGTAGGATTCCTGGGTTAGTTTCGGATAAATGAGGCTCCTGATAGTTTTTCTTAAGGTAGATACACTCAAACCTCATTATTTTTGCAATCTTTATTTGCATTATTCACCATTTGTAAGGCTTCTTAGAGCATTTCTTCATTATTTTCAGTATTGCCCAGTTATTCTCGTGATTTTCATTGGCATGTCCCTGCATTTAGAAACTCTTGAAGTCGGTTGACTTTAATGACGCTAAATAACGAAGCTTGAGTGTGTGTGTTCGAGTGTCGCGTTTCCAGAACGTGTGTCGTTAAATTTTTTTTGGCAAAGTGTATAAGCTAGTTCAAAGAGTCAGTTGTGGGTTCAGGTGTTTAGCCTTGTTTTTTCTTTTCCATCGCGGCGACTGTCGCTGTCGTTCCATGTGTCGTGCACATGGAAGGGGAGGTGCACTTTAATTCAAATTATAGTCCTTACCGATTTTCAAATTTGAACAACACTGATATCTTTCACAATGACAATGCGCGATACGTTTCTTCTGTCCATCTCTGACCACTACCTCAGTACATACACTTCATCCTTCATTTCTCGTCGATTTGAACTGTCCCTGCCACCATCCTAAACCTGCGCGTGGACTTTGGTAAAAATTGAAACCAAAACTCTGCATTAAAACTGAAGTTCATTGCTGAAATGCTTTGGTAACTCATGCTTTCGGTGAGCCAGCATGCAATTAAAGTAGTGATGAGCCGACTGTTTTAGCCAGCCATGACGTGTCCACTGCCAGCTGTAAATTACTCGTTTCTCGTATTCTCCGAGGCCAGGCGCGCTAAGTGAAAAAATGGTTCTCCAGTGTTCAATTAATAGAACTTATCGGTAGTCAAACGCTCAATTGCCTGCAGCAATTGACTTCCATTTTTCCTGCCTAGTGACCTCTCGGTTCATTGTAATTTAAATCGTTTAAGTTACAATTGGATACAATATAGACTTGGTCTTGAGCTCAATTGTTTGACGTGAATTGTGACACTAGGAGGTCAAATGAGCCTTCGTCTGAGCCGTGAATGTTTAATGATAAATTTTGCTAAGGAACATCGGTACAACTTAACCTTAAATAATTGATTAATATGAACTAATTCTGGCACTCTGATCATAAACGAGTGCGAGGAATGTTAGGAGAGTTTGAATTTTTTAACTTTTGTGTTACGAAGTAGTATTTCTCTGTAGCATTTCTCTAAGTGGTATTTTTCTGTTTAAAAACGATGAATAATGTGTGAGTTAAATTTTATAGTGAAATTTATTTCTGGCTCGCTCGTGCAAGTTCAGGAAATATTTTGTTGTATCAGTATTCTTTGATTAGTATTACTGCACGATTTCGTACATAAACGTTTTTGTTCTGATGCGTACTTTCGTACTTTTTTTCGGGATATGCTGTTCCTACCGTTTATACGCGGTGAAAGTACTTTCAACCCTTTCGATCCTGTTGGGACATACATGTCCCAACAGAGAGCAAAGGCGGATCGAAAGGGTTAAGGTAAAGCTGTTATATTATTGTTAAAAAGACTATGGGTATTGCATTAACGACTGCATGTCAGCTTTGTTAGAACGCAGCTCAAGGAACTCCAGTGTGTGTAGATCATTTGAGTAGAAAACAAATTCTGGCTTAAATAGCTTGTCAAATGTCTTGTGCATGGGGAAATGCTTTCAATTTATTGATGATTGTGTTTAGAGTTCCATATGCATCACTACTGCGATACCGGCTATTGTCATTGAACATTTTACGGACGAGTATTGGTGAGCGTATCGTAATTGTAGTGTTAAGTATATTCTTAAGAATATTGTTAATTATATACCTTTATTTCTATACCTTCATGTTATGTGAGTAGAACGCAAACGTGGGATTCAGCGATCTGTCAACATCTACTAAAAAATAACTACCTACAGTAAAAGCGAGCTTACCCGATACTCATGTCGACGACCATAGGTATTTCTTTTGCCAAATAGTCCTATTGATTTCAATGGGATTGCTGATAGAGCCTCTTCATTATCCTGTTAACTGAATTGTAGCCCTAAACTCAAGCAAAATATCCTCGCGTACAGCTGGTGTGCTCATAAAATAGGAACTCTGTGCGCTGTATTGTACTTATTTTCTTGATCGTTATCGTGTGCTTTATCGCTATTTATTTTTTTATTGTGTTTTATTGCTGTTTAATTTTATTGACCGTTATCGTGTGTTTTGCGGCAATTCGATTTTCTTAAACGTTATTGTGTGTTTTGTGGCAACTTAATTTTCTTGAGCTTCATCCTGCGTTTTGTGGCAACTTAATTTTCTTGAACTTTATCCTGTGTTTTTCTTGAGCTTTATTCTGTGTTTTGTGGCAACTAAATTTTCTTGAACTTTATCCTGTGTTTTTCTTGAGCTTTACCCTGTGTTTTGTGGCAACTTAATTTTCTTGAACGTTATTGTGTGTTTTGCGACAAATTAATTTTGTGGGACGCTATCGTGTGTTTCATGACAATTTAATTTTCTTGAACGTAATCGTATGTTTTGTGGCAATTTATTTTCTTCAGCGTTACTGTTTTTTGTGTTAATTTGATATGGACAAGTGGCTCTAAGAGTTATCTGACGAGTTACTTGAGTTATCTGCTCACAAGTTCGATTCAATTGGGCTAAAATCAGCAAACGTTGAGCACATAATGGAAAGAATTTAACATTCAATTGGTTGTTACCACGGAATACAAATTCAAAGCTCGGGTTGTTACGAATCTTTTAACCAAATCGTATATGCTTAGCTATAGATATGTTTTCAATATTAGTAATGTACCAATGTTTACAGTACTGGCATGGAAACCATGAAAATAACTCCTATTGCAAGAAAACTAAGAAAATTGTCGAGACCGATCAAAAACATTTTCGAACTTTTTGTCTGATTCGATCACGCACTGAGAACACAACCGCTGCTGATACATGGCAACATTTCTGGTTGATGTTCGAAGAAAAAATCCTAACCCTTATCTAGAGTGATATAAGACTACGGAGGGCGAGCACGACGAGCGCTGCACGCTAGCTGGTTACCAGATGACTGCTTGCAAACAATGGCTGAAATCTGAATAACTTTTTCAGGTACAGCCTCTCGAGCTTTAGCTGCTGGTGCTACTTGTGATGTTATCATGCTGGTGTTGGTGCTCTTGGGGTATCACGTGCTCAAGTCGCTGCTGCTGGTGTGCTTGTATCACTAGTGCTGTGCTTGTCACTGCTGCTGCTGCTGCTGCTGCTGCTGCTGTGCTTGTATCGCTGCTGTGCATCACTTAATCCCCTGATGCTGCTGCTGTGCTTGTATCGTTTTTGTGCATCACTGACATCCCCCGATGCTGCTGTTGTGCTTGTATCGCTGCTGTGCATCACTTACATCCCCCGATGCTGCTGCTGAACATCAAATCACAGCTGCGGTTCGAAGCGGTTGGGTCAGCTTGCCAGTATACGGTGCGCAGTTGCAGCTGGTGGTGCTGCAAGTGGCGGTTGTGACCAGCTGTAGCCAGCTGTTGGTGTACATCTACGCAGCTCTACGCCTCCTTTGACATAAGTTCAGCTGCCCGCAGTTCACGGCTGTGGAGATAGCGATCTGTTGCCGCTTCAATTTTGGGTTCTTTATTGAGTTCCGTGTTGCTGTTCCAGCTGAACCGTGAAGACTGAAGGTGTATGGGCTGTAATCTCATAATTCGTTGTTGTTATCAAACAATTATTTGAAATTCTAATATGTTTGAGCGGTGCAGTTTTACCCGTGTGGGGCGTGAAGGTGTGAGTTATGAGAGTTGAAACCTCAGTTTTTTTAAGTATGTTGTTATATTATTAGAACTTTTTTCCATGAGCCTTTTAGTGATGAAGTTATTGGAAAAAGACATTTTGAGCACATAATTTCATGTAGCGATCAGAAGGGCGTTAGTATTTTCTGTTCAATTAGCAGAATTTAATGTACATCATTGAAATAATTTTCTGGGTGTACTGCATTTCTATAGATGCGTCACCATTGTGAGCAATTTAGTATATTTACGTAGGGTGGAGGTATCTAAAGAGCCAAGTCAAAATATAGAAACTGGAGTTTTTGAAAATATTTCCAATTGTTTGTAGTTTGATTGTTTTGTAGGATTCAGTCTTGTCGCATGCTTAAAATGTAAATAAACTTTCAAGTAGCTCAATAAAATTAAATTACAGAGAATAATTTGGGTCAAGGTGCTAAGTTTGTATGCTAGGGTACATAAATATATGATGCAAGATGACATAAATATATAATGCCAGGGTACATAATCTATAACGTTAGGTTAAGTAAATATTAAATGCTAGGTTGAACAGCAATTTTTTTACCGTTTTCTGTCAAAGTGCTGAAGCAGTGCATTCGACAAAGGAGTTCACTGCAATTAGTACTTTTGTTTTTGTAGTTTTCAATGTCAGACTCCAGTTAGCGAAGAAATGTTACTGACTAGTTTTCCATGATCACTTGTTCACATTTTCAAATAAGTAAGAATTCAAAAGGTAAGACTTCCCTGACTACCAACGTGCCCGGTGCTGCATGGTGTGCGCATGGTCATGTTTGTTTTATGTGTTGTCTCGATAGAACGAGACAACACATAAAACATATTCAACACATAGAATATTCTGTGTAATGCCTTGTTAATTTTCTGCCACCGTCTCTTATTACATGAAATTGCTAGAAAACAATGACACGGCTGCACATTTTTTGTTTTGAGTACACTAAAATGAATGTAATAAATTTTCGCAATTAATTTTTCAAATTCATAGAAATTCACCGTATTCCCATAAATATTCTATCAAATTCTTACAATAAATTTTATTCAGCTTTTCACAAAAATTCTATTCAGTTTTTCTTCAAAAATTCTACTCAAGTTTCATCAAAAATTCTGTCCAGTGTTACTCAAATACATTTCAGTTTGCTACAAAAGTAAATTACATCGTTGTACTTGTCAAAGTTGTCACGTAATGTGACCGTGGGTTCGACTTCAAGTTAGTGAGGCACTGGTGTTCTTTGTGTGTCTGAGTGTTGGTGGAGCACGCACACTTGTGCACGGCTGCATGGATTTCAATTGAATATGGCGATGGATCTTGAGATGCAAGAGTTTCTTTCGCTGGCACTGGGTTCAAATTTACCAAAAGGTTCAATGTCGGAGAACTAACCTCATTGTACACAATCAGCAATTTTTTTCTTTCCTGTGTGCTATTTTAACTTGCTTGTTTCAATGCTTCATGATGGTAAATTTTATACTGCTTCACACGCGTTTAATAGGGTCCAAATCCTATGCCAGCAACTTTTCATTCAGTTTTGGTGGTTGTTTAAAATCTGCTAGCTTGATTTCCTCAGTGATAAACCTCGTGTTCCTTCACGTGTATTCGTAGTAGCCAGGCGGTTCAATTGTTTATATCTCAAATTTTTAAGCTGCACATCAGAGGAGTACATTTTCTCCATAAAAACATGATGTAATACAGAAAAAAAGTGAACCATTTTCACGTGTAGTCTACTTTTTCATTATTTTCGTTTTTCAACTTTTACGCTTCTTCGAGACAAATCAGTTTCGTTAGGGCCAATTTGCCGGTTGTTCCCGTTTAAAGATTTGTTATTTTAAAATTATGCTATAACTTTTTAAACACACGAAATAGGTTTGAGCTATGTGCTTGTATACGACGAGAACTTTCTGCAGTCCGAACCTTTGAGTTACAACACTAGTTTGTGCGCGTTGCGTTGGCATTTACTCTATGGTGCGCCATTCCAGCAGTCCGTGCATTGTGTGAAATGAATTCATGCTGACGTGCACGAGTTTATTGAACTTGCGCACGTCTTTACAATACTCAGAATATGACCTGTTGTTTATGTACGTTTTTTTCTGTACACCTCCCCTGCACTCCTACGCATTGACTGCGGTAGAAGCGTCGACTGGAAAGGTGAGCGCTGCGCCGCTGTTGAATGAACCAGGTGATGTCACTTACTGGCTCGCCTGTGCGGTGCCCACGTCACTGCCCCCGGCTCCGGAAAGTTTGCATGTTGCGGGCACCCTTCGTCCTTACGCGTCCCGGTCCTTACAATCGGCGTGTCCGCGGGCATTTGTCCAGCGTGTGTTGTTGCATAAGTACGTTGACTAACGTCTCAGAGCCTTTCCGTATGAAGAGGTGCCCAATAACAGACGAAGCCTTTGGCTGTAACCGATGCTCATTAACGTACATGTCTGCATTTTTCAGTTATAATATGATCGCAGAAGAGCCTCCTAGTTCTTACCAATTTATCCCTGCAATCTCGAGCTATAGCGGCTCTCTCGATCTCTCTCATCTGGCTCAAGATCAATTTGTACTTGTGGGTACTTGAGCGCTGTAGCCGTGTTTAAAACGTGCGTGTTGGTGGGTAGGTGTGAACCTACCCACCGGGTAAGACACTCCAAGAGTGAGAGGCTAAGAGTGATAAGACAACCTTGTCAAAGCTCCAGACAAGAAGCATGCACGTGACTTGTTCTGGGTGCGAGTGCTTGCGCTCTAGAAAAAGGTGACCATTGTGTACGATCAGTTTTATTGTGACGTGTCTTGTATGTACTTGCTTTTGTCTCTAACTTTCAGAAATTACCTAATACTGAAATTTCTTAAATAATACTGAATTTCTGCTGAAATTTTTGACTCCATGTTAAATGTTCGGAACTAATGGAGGGGATTATCTTATATATAATGCTTATACAACTTTCACGTTCCACATCCATATCTTTTCTTCTCCTTGTTGTTTGTAAGAGTAGTCACTCTGTAAATAAACTTTTGTGCTGCTTCACGCTTTCCGTTAAATTGGAAAAAATGAACTTTTTGCTTTAAAAACTACTATCGCCATCGGAGGCCTGCTGTATGGAAAGACCATGAACAGTTACGTCTGTGAAAATTGATGAGCGAGTTGAAGAAATAAATATTTCAGAGAAGGTTAGGAACTCGAGCTGAAAATGGCATTTTGGAACTTGGAAGCCTGATGAATCTTCCTACATGTTTGTGTGCTGTCACGGAAATACGAGTGTTAGCGCATCATATCTTACCACATTGATGTGGCTCAGATCTTTGAGAACGAGACACTTGCACAGGCGCCCAAAATTGTCATGTGTCTACTGATGAAACCATGCAACAAGCTGTGGTAATTTGATCGTTGTGACATAAGCCTCGATGTCGCTGCAAAACTAGCTAGTATTGCGAAACTGTTACGCTGTGTCATGTAGGATTGCTTCTAAAGATGCTAACGTTTGTTTACTATCATTCTCCAAGAATAATTTTTGTTCAACATGTAAAATAAATGCTTAGTTAAAAGTTAAATAAGGAAATATGAAATAGTGAATGACTCTTAAGAAATGAAACTTGAGATACCGACTTTTGCTTTGACGGCAGATTTATGTGACGCACAATTCGGCAAATTTTACACGCGTAATTGATACGCATATATCCTAACTTGAAGTTAGTTTTGCGCACTGTGCCCATACATGGGGAATGTTGGACCGACAATGTACGAGTCTGACTAGGCGTACCTCACCAGCACCTCCCGTATGGTGCTCGTATTAGCCGTACACTACCTTATTAAATGCAGGGTGTGATGCCTGCCTGATTTTGGTGTTACACTCGTGCGCGTGCTGGTCTACCGCTGTACGTCTCTTCACGCTCCTTTCTAATAGTGTTTGTCTAATTTTTACCATATAACTCTCATAAGGATAACTTATATGATCCGTTTTGTTATATCCATATGCTATATGCACATGTTACATTACGATATGATACGTACGTATATGTATATTACATATACATAAATATTATAGAGTATATAATAATGTACTCTGTTTGTGAACATTTTCCGGTGCATTATGTGCGTTATTGTTCAGACAAATGGAAGATGTCTAACTTTTACGTTGACTGGTTTTTCAGTTGATCTTCACAATTAAATTAGGAACACTTGAATAATGTACGAGCATTGAAACATGAGACAGGCATTTTTATCACTCTTCAATTTTTTTACTCAGCACTGTACAATTTTTTGTAGCTATCCTTTCAGTGAATACATGAGCACATTGAATATTGAAATAGAAAATGGCATATGCATAGAAATTCGTTCATTTTGAGGTATATTATTTGATCTGTAATAATTACTGTAGATAGATTATCTTTTGTTGTACTTTATATCCTGTGGTTAGTTGTGTTAAAATAGTGCTATGGTTTCAGTATAGAAAAGAACAATTATTAACAACAGCTTTTTTCGTAGGTGCTTCCTCTCAAATAAATAAGATGGTGTGTCATATCCCATGTAAAGTCAAAACATTTACGTAATCTGTTCGATTGCTGTACTTTCAATCTCTGTGTAGAATTTTACTCAGTGCAAGTTTTCAACGAAAATTACTATCGTGCGTTTTATGTGCACGCTCAAAATTAAGAGCATGTGGAGTTACCTTAATAAGTAATCTAAAAATTAAGCGCTACATGAACTGTAATTTTTGTCTTCCAGCCGACAATGCCATGTATCGTCTTACGTCGTCGCTGATCCCTGAATTTTTTTCCAAGGTTCACCGTATCGAAGTCACCTAACTTTGGAAAGGAAGTTGACTACTTTCATTCGTTAGCCGTGCGATCTCACAATTTGCCAGCCTCGTAAACCAATGAGCTGAAACTGATCGAAGTCGACGCTGCTTCCTCTACTAATTTTCTGGTTAAATTCGGCCGGAAATGTTTCGTAGGAAAATCTATCCGACAAATATTTTTTTATGCTACGACAGTGTAACCTATTCATCCGTGTTGAATTTGATATTGGTACCATATGCAGCAGCGAGATACCATATGCAGCATAATGGTTTTTGTCACGTACAAATAATTGTCCTGAAATGCAGCAATACATGCTCAACAATTCAGGGCTTAGACAGAGCAAAACATTGAAAATTTAAGCATTGGATTGTAATCTCCATTACGCAACGTATCATGTACATTATAGTTTTTTAGATACTGTTTTCCCTCGGATGCTTTTGCATATATTGCAGTGAAGGGTCAAATTATCCGTGTCAAGATGATCTTGATAAAGAACCAAACCCTCAGATTTATTTTGGCGAAGTACTTGTATACATCCACGGTGGGTGAACCCTACTTCACATGCGTACCTTATAGGATGTCGACTGAGGAGAGAACTGCCGCCTGAGCGTGCCTTGTAGGATGCAGGACGGAGAAAGCGGAAGACGCAGGCAAGCTTCGGTTTAACCTCCTCTTTCCCAGCCTCGCTTTCTCAACCAAACCTCGATCCTTGGATGTTAATTATAAAGGTCCGAGGCTTGCTGTAAACGCCGTGTAATGCCGTCAAAGAATCTCGTACATACTGTCTAGCTGCTTGCAGCTGTGCGTTGCCTTCATGTAACACGCACGGCTTTCATGTATTGTTCTTTCTTACAAATGCGTAAATTTGTCAATTCGGTTGAATTTGAAGGGCTTATTACGAGTTATATGATCTGTTTACTTAGCGAGGGAGAAATTTATTTTTAATTTATACATGGTAGTCGTTAAAAAATGTATCCTGTCGTACAAAATGTATCCTCCGTCATAATTTGTTGACTCTTATAGCTCGAAGGTTGAAATAAGTTTCTTTACTAAGAACATGGTTAGATATTTTTTTTATTATTCTATTTCTAGCTTTCGAAATGACAATATGCTCATGCGATTATCAAAATCTCTTACATTATACAAAATGTTGACATTGATGAGTGGAATGACCTTTCGAACCCCGTTTTTTCAGTTGTGTCTTCAGCATTCGATGGCGCAGTTCAGAATACTTTTTCTTTTATTGAACCAGAGAGAAAGTTGTCTAAAAGTGACGAATCACGTGGTCTTGCTGGCCAAGGAAAGTCTGACATGTACGATATTAGTCGTTGAGGAAATCAGGCCTTCAGCAATTCTATGCTGATATGTGCCGTGTGTTTTGGATAGTTTTTTGTTCGATCCTGAAGTATACCTCGCTTAACACGTTGACTCCGAAGTGGTACGTATGTGTACCACTTGGGTTAGGTTCTGTAATTTTTTCAGATCCTTCTAGTGACTATGCGTACAAACTGAAGTTTTACACCAATCAGGCAATCGGAGGCAACGTGTTAAAAATGTTTTATTTTAATGATGGAGCTGTGTTGAATCCTTATTGTCACGAGTGACTTGCGTTCCTCAAAAGTTAGTTGTGCCAGTTTCTTGGTGGTAGAAAACCTTTGCTAAAATGAAACTTTTACAAATCTTCGCATATTCATTATGATCTAAATCTAGGATACTAATTAAAATTTCTTCGTTTCTTTTTTGGCAATGAAACGTATTTAAATCTGCTAGCTTTAATAGTCAACAAATTATAGCATTATAAAGAAAGTAATTTTATACGGTCACCATGTCTAAGCGAACTTTACATAGCACCGTCATTTTAAGGGCTAAATCAATGACCTTTGTTGCCTTCAGTATTTGATTTTGAACTTCATTTTTTAGTTTTATTTGTGATATTATTGCTTCATAATGATTGAAGCTACCAGGAACAAAGCTTTACATAACTCTTTTTGCTCGTATGTCATCCGCAATTAAATACACAATTGCCAATTCGTGTTTTTTGTCGCTTCCATACTCAAGTAAACTCCGGCGCTCCTTTTTAGGAGACTCGCACAATTCCAAGTCTTGGCAACGCATTTAAAGCGCTGAACATTGACGCATCTTTCATGTGAAGAAGAAACCACCACCGTAACATCAAAATTTCCATAAATTCCTTCTAAACTGGGACGTTCCTCACACTACGTGTACTGTTTTTCAATGATTTGCTCGTAAAATATTCTGCTTTCGTTTTCCAATGATCTCTCTATGACTGGTCTGGTTTACTTCACGATGCCGTACACGTCCGGTCCATTTAGCGGTTTCTACAGCATGCTTTGACTGCTAATGGCCGGCCAGTTCCACAATTTGTAGATTCATGTCTGCTTAGTGAGGAAGGTCTCAATGTAACCTCTTGTTAATATGCTCATCACGGCACTGAGAAAAATCCAGTTTGCTCTTGGAATTCGTAGCGTGACCCTTAATTAGAGCTGCTCTGTGTTCTTTGGAGCACCGCTGTTTTTTTTAGAAGTGCTAGGAAACTTAATTATTGCTGTCCATCACAGAGTTAGCATCGCTTGTTGTAGAAGTCTCACTGCTGGTCATAGGATTTCTTTTCAGAGGTTACTGTTATCGAATACAAAATTGATGAAAAAATAGGCTTAATATTCATATTTTTATATTTGGTTGAATATGCGATGTAGCTAATCATGATCATTTTAATTTTTTTCGGCAATTTATTTGGCAAAATATTTTTGTGTCTATTATTTATAATCATGCAACTCAAGTACCTTGAATTATTCAGGGGTAAGAGATAGCAGATACATGGACGTGTTAGCGAGGAGCGCAGCTCAAAATTACGTCACGCACCACATTCATCGGTCGTCAAATTTTTAACAACGTTTATTTTGAGTTCTATTATGGCATAGAATTTGAAAACGCGTTCATATGGAATTCAATTCTGGTATAAAATTTTGAACAAGTACCATGAACTTTATATTCTTGCATTTCTTGCATAAAATTTTGAACAAGTTTTTACCAAATGTTTCATTTAAGTTTTTAATTTTGAAGAAATGTTCACAAAGGATTTTATTCTCGCTACATATTTTATAACTTTGACCATGTGTTCATATAGTCTATTTTCGCCCAAATCTTGAAACAAGCGCTCATATGAAATTCGATTTTCGTTTAAATATTTGAAAACACCTCTAATAAGGAATTTTATTTCCTGTCAGAATTTTGCACATGCGTTTTCAAGCGGTTTAATTATCGCGTAAAATTTCGAACGAGCGTTTTTATAGTATTTTGCTTCAGTTTCTTAATGTATTTGAAAAGCTGCATCTAAATACACAGTGGGTTCATGTACCTGTAGAACAAAGACCGGTTTGTTTATTCTGAGACTTACTCACCTGTGCAGGGGTCTCATGAGGAAGCAAGGTCTCACTGCAGCATCTCGTGGGTGCTGCTGATGCTTTGCTCTTCAATCACTACATTTTTCAGAGCTCGACCTTCTTTGCTCGCGTTGCAACGCCTGCCTCAATGAAGCTCTAAATTGCTAGCGTACCTCAGGGTCCATGCTCTTCTTGGGTAGAAACTCTAAGTTTATTCCAAAGGAGGGGCTTGTAGATGTTTTTTTTGTAACTTTGCATTCCTATGACGTACCTGCAACCACTTGCTGCAGAACCAGCAGCACTTGGGATCTCATTATGTGTTTGTAATCGAGCTAATCTTTTCTCTCGTAAGCCTAGACGGCGTGTCGTGCAAACGACCCCCAATGCTATTTTCTCGATCCTATGTATAATCTGAACTCATTTCCGATGACTTGTTATCGTCGTGTTCTGGACTGGGAAATCGAATGTTGCTGGCGACAAGACTCGCTCGATTGTTTGCAGTTTATCAACAGTTGAATGATTGTTTACTCTGTTCGAGCAAATTGCGTTGCATCTACTACTTTTTCCACCAGAACCTCGCCTGTTACAAGCCTGGTTATCCTTATTCAGTTTAGACCGCAAGTTTCGATAATTTTTCGAACGACTTCCTTTTAACGTATCCTAAGCCATTACTAAATTTAAAAATCACCTGTGAAAGTTTTCAAATGAATTATCTGTGGCCAGTGGAAGAAAAATAAGGAGCCGTCTACTACACTTGGAGAGAAACAATGTTAGACGGAAACAATACTGAAAATTAATATAATTCAATGGTGAATCAATGTTTTGTACTGAAAATTATTTAACATGATTATTATTTATTACACGGCTGCGTCATTGTTTCTTTCTTCAGTTTGTGAACTCTCGGGTGTAACTGTACTCGAAATTCTTCGGTACTGTGGCCTTGAGCTTAATTTTTTCATGTATTCCTCACTTGCACTCTACTTTCTAGCCCATTCCTTACTCTTTATTCTTTTACCTTTACACAGTGTCTTATTCTACTTCTTTCCTGAAGCAGATATCGACAAACTTGATGCCAAATCTAATTCTATCAAGTTCTGCATTATTGTTTCCGCCGATCGAAGTTTCATGAAGGAGAGAACACTACGTCATGAATTTATCAAAGTTTCATGAGGGGTACAACACCACGTCATAAATGTAGCCAGAACACGACCGTGAAAAACGTAGCAAGCTCTTTTAAAGGCTGCATCGATGTGAAAGGATGTCTAATGTTCTGTTGCCAGCTGTTGATGTGCTGTTGCCAGCTGTTGATGTGCTGTTGCCAGCTGTTGATGTTCTGTTGCCAGCTGTTGATGTTCTGTTGCCAGCTGTTGATGTTCTGTTGCCAGCTGTTGATGTTCTGTTGCCAGCTGTTGATGTTCTGTTGCCAGCTGTTGATGTGGTGCTGTTGCCAGCTGTTGATGTGGTGCTGTTGCCAGCTGTTGATGTGGTGCTGTTGCCAGCTGTTGATGTGGTGCTGTTGCCAGCTGTTGATGTGGTGCTGTTGCCAGCTGTTGATGTGGTGCTGTTGCCAGCTGTTGATGTGGTGCTGTTGCCAGCTGTTGATGTGCTGCTTAGCTCCTCCACCGCCTTCGGTAAACGATGAATGACACTTGCTCCGTCTCTCCCCTCTTGTTCACTATGCTCACTTCAATTGGACGCGTTTCCGAGGAGATGGTCCACGTCTGTGTGCCTCCTACCGTCGTGTGTCGTCGGTTTTGTGACTTGGCCTCGTATTTTGATGGCTTAGCTTCTCGCAACATGTGTTAGAAGCGGTAGTTTGATTGTCATGTTATTCCTCCAATTGGAGGCATTGCCGTGCATGTGGCGGGTCCCCGGCTCTGTGACTCCTGTCTTATGTTGTTAGTTTGGAAGCTTGGCTTCGTATATGGCGTACTTCTTATTATCCTTTAGAATGTCTGGCATAGAACCAGTATTTTATTATCTTGCTGTTTGCGCTGCCGTATGACTGGTTTTCAGAGAGTCTCCCTGCCTTCTGTTCTTTTTCTCGTTTTTAGTCAAGTTTGGAGCTTGGCTGCTTCTAGGTATGGAAAGTTAGATGCTTTTAGGTCTTGAAAGTTGTTTGCTTTCAGGTTTTAAAGCTCAGCGGCTGCTAGATTTTGAAGCTTGACTATTTTGATAATTTTTTTTGTTCGTTTTATTACCCTGCAGAAGTCACGTTGTTATTGCCATATGATTGATCTATTCTTCAGTATCTGTTGTTGAATTGAAAGTTTTTTGGCTTGAGGATCCGGTCCTCGAACTATGGGCTTCTCATGGAAGATGTACATTTTTTAGCCGCTTATGGGACGTTGATCGTATTTGTCATGTATGCCAGCAGCATTTTTACCGCCTGACTTCTAAATTAACTGAAATTCACGGACCGACAGGCTCATGCTCGCTGAGTCTAGCTGAAGAACTTGTTAAATTTGTACGACACTAATTGGAATGTTGCCATTGCAAGGCTGTACGTAATTTTGTTCGCTGAGACGAGTCGTAGCTCGTCACTGGATGCTATATGCGTTGTCTTCAATTCACTTGCTTCGGTCCTCGAACTGATGGCCTTTTCTGTAGCAGTTTCGTATTTGTGGCAAGAGAAATAGTGTCCCATGAACGAAAATTACGTTGGAGTGAAAGTCAGCTCTTGCATCGCCAAAGATCTGTGTGTGCGGGAGGTATTGAATTGTGGCAAGCGTTGTAATTAGAATAGAATAGAATAGAATAGAATGAGGCTATAGGAACGAACCTTCTGGCCCATTCTTGGATCGGATAATTACTTCGATAATTATTCGGTTGTTTACCCAAGTCCCATGCCGTATTTCTAGCCGCGTCAACCATATCGGCATCGGGATTCGAACCCGGGTCTTTCCGCTCGCTAGCAGATTCGCTCACCAGTCGACCAAGCTGGTGATCAGTCGACCAAGCTGGTGATCGTTGTTGCATTGTATTTCCTTAGGCCTCAAGATCAGCTTCTTCATTCTTAGTATTTTCAAATTTCATTCTTCTCCTTTCATAGGGTCTTAAATTACTTGAATAAAACTCAAATTAGTTGAAAATTGAACATAGGCGCTGATTAGAAACTAGTATGTGAAATCCGGTGAAGATCAAAATGCCTGGGAGCGAACGCTTGTGAGCCAGCGTCGGGAACTGGTCACGTTTGGCTTGTGGTATGTGATGTAGAAACTAGCCATCTGGCATTGGTCAAGCCAGATGGTGTCGATGACGTATAACTGGAACAGACGTAATGCCTAATGAAACAAGGATGTTTCTCTGACGTGGGCACCGATATTATCAAGCCAGGGTCTACAATTATGTTGCAGTAAAATGGCATAAGAGTCAGGCTACAATGTTGTATTTCACGTCTAATAACATATGCTTGCCTGTCTCCCTTTGAATGCGTGCGTAAAGGTACATGCTCTGTCGCTGTTTCTTATTTTGTAATTGTGTGATGGCTACTTAAACATATAACAGTCGAGTAGTGTAGAGTTTTTTATATTGGAAAGAAAAGGAAAGAAACTTTATTTTAATGAGCTACACATGACATAAAGGTGTTCATGAAATCTCGACGCTTTGACAAATTTATTACCAAGGGAAATATAACTATACATGCGTAGAAACTATTATTTAATGAGAATTGGGTAATATAGCTTTCTTGCCTCATTTATTAAACCTCTACATGGGTACCATGGGTTAGATGAAACACTTCAGGACGGTACTTGATTTTTTGCCACGTTCGCTGTGACATAGCCTCATTGATGGTGGCAATGACATCAGAAATTCTTTACTTTAGGTCAGTATTGTTCCGCATGCTTGTTCCACACGCGATTTCTAACTGCCTGTAGCTCTGTCTGGCAGCAGTACAGACGAACTTTGTGGAAGAACGAGCTAAAGCTCGTCTTAACACGTTGACTCCGATTGCCTGATTGGTGTAAAACTTCACTTTGTACGCATAGTCACTAGAAGGATCTGAAAAAATTACAGAACCTAACCTAAGTGTTACACATACGTACCACTTCGGAGTCAACGTGTTAAACTATACATGCTTTCCTCAGATGTTCTTGGTCGCCCACTCCTCCTTTTATCGAACACTGTCCTTGTCTCCGTAAATTTCTTGTGCCATACACGAATTGACGAATGTGATGGTCAATTTCTTCCATACTTCTGTAGTTTCACCGAGTTAGCGTGTTTGATTTTGTTTTAATAAACCATGTTAAGCATTGTGCTTTCTCTTAAGTAGCCATTTTTAGGGGTTCATTCTACATGCCTCTGCTTTTTTTTATCAATAGGATGTCTGAAACATACATAGTATAGCCTGAAACATACATAGTAGTGTACGAAAAAGTTACCAGTTGAAAAGTATGTTTTAAAGTGGAAATTCAGCAATTTCCAAAAAAGAAAATGAATATTCACGCATGAAAATTATTTCACATTTTTCAGTCATTCCGTGCTTTTTGTGGAACTGTTATGTTTGTTTACAAAACATTCTAGACGTAGATGACGGTATGGAGTGTGCTGGTTTATGTAATCAATTCTAAACGTGTTAACTTGGTTTACAGGAACTGCTGTAGGATGGAATTGATGTTTGTTATTTTCATTAGCAAATAAGAATTAGTAATAAAAGGTTTTTTCAATAGGAAGTCATGAGCCGTGTTAGTACACCGAGCTCTTTCTCATAACGTAGCTGCTTTTATATAGCAGCTACGTTATGCTGCTATATATAGCATCTGCTTCTCATATATAGCTGCTTGAAATCTCTAATTCAAGTCATCTAACCCTGCTTTCTTTTCCCTAGGGGATTAGGAAATTCTACTGCCAGGCATGGATAATTTTAACTTCGTTATCACGTTTTAGGGTTAATTCTTGTAGCTCCCGACATGGTTTTAGAAGCACTTACAGTTGTTTCCACAGCTGAGATCCTGTTGTGATTTAATTTGATCAGCTGCTAACTGCTCCACGATGATGGGGGTCAAAAGACGCAGTGGAAGAGGTGCTTGGTCGTCACCGTAAGTGCCGAGTTTTGATGCTTCCAAATTTAGATTTCAGATTCAAATTAAGATACAGATTCAGTTTCAAATTCAACGTCTCTTACTGTATGTCTTGTTGTACGGTTTAGCTTAGTGTTTATTAGTGTATGGTTATCTGATGAGCAAACTTTCTTGTTACCTAATGCTGCATTACGCAAAGGTAAATAATGGTCTATCTCTTTTTAACCCTTTCGATTCGACAATTTGAAAGAACATTTTTTCGTGATTTTTTCTATTAGAATATTGTCACGCCTATCAAAATGAACTCATGCAATCAAGTTTTACTGAATTTCATATTAAAATTGAGATATTCATATGGCATCTGGAGTAGCCGTCAGGTATTTCTGGTCTATCCAGAGATGCATGAGGGAAGTTTGTGAGATAAACGTAGGCTAGTTTCAAGCTTTGTAAAAAGAGGTAAATTATTACACAGAGCAGTTTTTACAGGTATATTGTTTATAGACTTCCATTTATCACAGTGTGACTAGAAAAATACGAAAAAATATAAAATGAAATTGAAAAATTATGCTTCCTCCTTCCACTTATACTACATCGACAAAGAAAAAATAGATGTACATATATATACTAACGTGCGTTATAACTAGCGATATGGTGATCCATAGGTAAGCAACTATATAGAAACGTTTTATAAAAAAGAAATAAAAAATTAGGCAAGTAATAGCATTCTGAAACTTAAAACAATACCATATGATCCTTTCTTGTCTTTCATCGCCAGAGAGATTACTAGGGTAAATGTTTATTTGCCTAAACAAATAAATGAACACAAAATGCCAAATATGAAATTATTTCGTATGATGGGTTCTAAAGCAGTTCCTTGTAGCATTGCAGCACAGATGTACTCTTCATCTGCAGCGCACCTGTACCCAGCGGCATCTGCTCTGCATCTTATAAATTGTCCATAAAAACATATGAAAATAATGTTATTCCTAATTATATTTACACAGTTATCTTCCTGAATGTTGCACACAACAACTTCATTCTAATATAATACTGGATAATCACTGTGAAAGAGGCTATAATGAATTGAATATGGAGTAAAAAAAAATGACGCTCACCTTTTGCGTTAGCTGAGGGAAGACTGTCGGTGCACCCTCAAAACAACATTCAGTTGCCATCTAGTTATTTCTTAGGATAGAAAAATGGTTACTGCAAAAGCCGGTCGTCCTACACTTGCTGCAAACGCTGTAGGAAACTAATAACGCGAAAAAATGCGGTGGCTACTGGATTAGCCAGTCGGATCGAAAGGGTTAAACCGTATTCGCGCATGCAAATAACCCTTCAATCAGGCCAGCGATGTGCGCTGAAGAGGATAGTATTTTTGAGACGTTTCGTGAAGGCGCATTGAAGGCAACGTGATAGTGATAACAGCAGTCAGGTGACGGTGACGGCAGTCAGGTGACGGTGACGGCAGTCAGGTGACGGTGACGGCAGTCAGGTGACGGTGACGGCAGTCAGGTGACGGTGACGGCAGTCAGGTGACGGTGACGGCAGTCAGGTGACTGTAACAGTCGATGGGCTGATATTGCCAGGAGTGTTTCGGGTTGACAGGAGTGTCTCGGGTTGACAGGAGTGAGTATTGTCGCCACACTTGCTGGAGTTGACGACCTCGACGCCATTGTGAAGAGGCACCGCCCCGTGACTCTTCATTCAAGTCTTTTTAATTCAACGCTTTTTAATTCAAGGCTTTTTAATTCACTTAATTACGGTATTTTTGCACCTCGAACGTTAGCTGAAGGTTTGGCGACAAGGCAGCGATCTGTCTAAATAAAGGCGATGTGCTTCAGATAATTCGTTCATTGTTCATTGCAGGTAGAAGTTGTGCAGAATTGCGTTTGTCTTTTATTGTTGTAAGTTCACTTCACTGAAGCATAAATAACATCAATTATTTCAAGATTTAGTGTTAATTGTCGGGTCTATTGTCCGATGTATAATATTGTCAATACATACGATATTTATTGTCCGATGTCGTAACCACTTGACCACGGGCACCTTTTGTAGTCATCAGGTAAGCTAGATGGTGCTTCAGTTTCTTGGATAAAATTAAAAGTTACTTATATCATCATATATTCTCGTGATAATGTTTTGTTTCTATACTTTGAATGGCAGAATTCTTGATGATTTATTAAATGATTGACATAAATTCGCTCATTACGTTATGCTAGTTCTCTTCTCACCAATTCATTCTATTTACCTTCAGTGGCTTACGTTCTACTTACCTTCACCCATTCATTGTATTTATTCTCAACGCACCCAAGAGATTTTTCCTTGTAAAATGTTATTCATAAAATTTTACATAAAACCTGATCATTTGTGTACGGCGTGTCATGACAGGGTAGGTATTTGTCAGGTCACGAAGAGGACTCACTCCGGCAGGCTGAGTTTTATACCAACATTCAGTACAGTCAGCAACGCTTGTTGCAGGAGTCTGTACTGTGTTTAGGTTTCTGCACGAGATGGTATTTTTTTCTCTTCCTCTCTTGTGAAGATGACGCGCGTTTCATAGTCGACCTCCTCACTAGTGTAGCCTACCCACACACTCAGTGCTTGTCTGCTTCATGCTCAAGTTGAGGTCTTGCAAACACTCTGTACTGAGGTTGAAAGTTTCATTTTTTTGCTACGGTGACAAATCTATCATACAACAATACTTATTACGACTACTACACTTAGACAGAGCCTTGCTAAACTCTTTTATTAAACTAGAAATCTAATAATGATAATGCTAATTACTTCTTACAAAAATCCAATACTTGGTCAAAAATGTTCTGTACTAGTTGACGGATGCAATATACAAGACTAATTAATACGTGTAATACTTAAATGGAGGCTCGCCACTTAATACCCATTACAATACAATCTTTATAAGGATGCTTATTACAGTACTCATTACAGCATTCTTACAATACCTTTTATAATTCTACTCACAATATCGACACCACTACGAGGAAGACTTGCAAATCAATGTAATACTACTTTATCAAGACTGAGGGTTACAATAGAATACAATACCAAATACTTACAATGTTTACACCACTAAGACTTGAACTGACGTGTGCAGTGTAGCGTGGGGAGACTTGATCAACGACACGATGGCGCCTCCGCCCCCCTCAAGCACGGGGGCGGCGCCCCTGCGGCAGTTCGCAGCCAGCAGCGCGATGTTGGGCAGACGTGTCACTGAAGATACGCCCCCCGACCTGTTGGAGGGCACCATGGACCTCACAGTCATCCTCCCCTCCAGGAGACGTGTCAGTATGACCGTTTACCGCAGGTGTGCTTCTACTTCTGTCTTGTTAGAATTACTTCTTTGTTGTTCTAATTACTTCTGTCCACTTCTGTGTTGTTAGAATTACTTCTGTCCACTTTTGTGTTGTTAGAATTACTTCTGTCCACTTCTGTGTTGTTAGAATTAGTTCTGTCCACTTCTGTGTTGTTAGAATTACTTCTGTCCACTTCTGTGTTGTTAGAATTACTTCTGTCCACTTCTGTGTTGTTAGAATTACTTCTGTCCACTTCTGTGTTGATAGAATTACTTCTGTCCACTTCTGTGTTGTTAGAATTACTTCTGCTCACTTCTGTGTTGTTAGAATTACTCGTGTCCACTTCTGTGTTGTTAGAATTACTTCTGTCCACTTCTGTGTTATTTGTAGTCAGTTTTCCTCCACTGTCCATGTTGCGTCTTTTTAGCCGTATCACATGGGTAAAAATTGACCTATTATCCGCCTTTGTTAGTCATCCTCCGTTTCATATTATCGTTACCCATTTCATGCTACGTATTGTTCACGAAATGGGACTGAATATATATTGCAAGCATTTCATAAAGCTTGTTATCATGACGTCTTGTGTCTAGATAAGTACTTGGAAATAATCTGGACATCATTTGAATGGAGTTGATAGTGTAAAATCTAGGCTACATTTCGGACCAATTATACTGGGCCCTCGTATCAATGCTAACGAGTTACCCAATACTGGCCATACGGAGCATCTACTCGTGCATGAACAAAGTATTTTACTGGTATAGGTCAATACGCGATCCAAGCGTCCATAATGAATTACCACGCCATATATCTTGATACTAACTAGTAGCAGAGTGATCTGCACGTACTAATAATTAGTTAGTTGGCTTGCCATTTATTCTCGCAGCAACATGAGGAAAGTCGAAGAAACTTCAGAAATCACACCGATTTCATTAGGATTCTACACGAATAAAATCCATGAGGACTATATGTACAAGAATAAAAGAATAGAATAGAATAGAATGAGGCTATAGGAACGAACCTTCTGGCCCATTCTTGGGTCGGATAATTACTTCGATAATTATTCGGTTGTTTACCCAAGTCCCATGCCGTATTTCTAGCCGCGTCAACCATGTAAACCCATATGAAATAATTCAGTTTGGCTAAAGTGTCTTCCATTTTACAACATGATCCTCCATGGATGATGATGCTCCATGATGCTCCATGTGCAGCACGCCGATGATGGACCTTCTCATCCAAGTGACAACCGCCCATCGCATCAGCCCTGCCGGTCACGTCATCCACGTGGTGTCGGACGCTCGGCCTCTGGCGTATAAGCCCTCCACTCCCATTGGTCAGTGGCACTGTATCTTCTTGCAACATCTGTTCCTGAAGTGAGTTCAGGGTGTAAACTGGGGGAATGTTAAATTCTTTTGAAGAGTGCAACAGCTCTCAATCAAGTGCGTCGAATAATGTTGCCTAGTTGCCGGTGCAATGCTGTACACGATCATAGTTAGTGTATCGTACAGTGGATGGAAGTTAGCTTGTATTAATCACTGCAGTGTATGGCTGTCCCCTATCAGTAACAGGTGAACAGAAGGGACTGACGAGCAGGTCTTATTATGACACCTGAACAGGTCAACCAGGAAGGACAGCTGAGTCGCTGTATGGCTTCATCTGAACACTGTTTCAAGACCTTGTTTTGACGTCCCTTATGTTCGTGAGCCGAGTTAAGCTCCCTTGCAGCTGTGGTGCTAGCTTTTCTCCATTAGCAACTACAAGCTCAGCAATACAAAAATTAGCTTCACTCTTGTGTGGTGTTCATATTGTTGTTACTCAGCCAGTGTTTGTGGGTCTGGTGAGTCCGTTACATTCTGTAGTTTTTAATGCCTCATAATCAAACAATTTTATGTTAAAATACACAATAGATGTTTATTTCATCCCAATTAAAAGCGGTATAAACAGTAAAAATGTTAGCAGTAAAAATAAAACAGGTCCCACTGACCCGAACACGATACGAGTGTTAAATCGGAATTACATTCAGTGGTCATTTTCATGTTGGTTACGCGTTACATTTGACGGTCGTGTCCTTCAACTGCAGATTATTAGTTCTGAGACATCACGATAGATGTCTCATGAGCTCGTAGGTGAATCTACGTGTCGCATGTTCGGCTAGGTGAATCTATATGTTCTGTGTACGTGTAGGAAATAGATAGCTGGTACTTCTATTGATTGTGTAGTTCAGTTTGATTTTGTTCCCTGGAACAAAAATGAACAACCCGATCCAGAACTCCTTATCCTAGGGATGACCACGGCATGATAGAAGTATGGTGGCTCATTTTCGTTGTACTACTTCTACTACTACACGCGACCCCGTTCATTAAACTTGAACCCGTGTTCAACATTTTTATACACTTGAATGTGCTTGATTTTAGGATGGGAAATGTTTAATTATTTTAAAAGAAACGGAACGTACGACGAATTCATTTCACTACAGGACACATTTTTATGAATAAAATATTTTCTTGGCCCTGTTTAAGTCGGAGTTAAAGTTTCCTCAATTTGTGAGATACAAGTTTGAATTAAAAATTGCAATGTTTTATCCCACAAATTC
Source organism: Trinorchestia longiramus (assembly GCA_006783055.1). Taxonomy (NCBI): domain Eukaryota; kingdom Metazoa; phylum Arthropoda; class Malacostraca; order Amphipoda; family Talitridae; genus Trinorchestia; species Trinorchestia longiramus. Next base: position 185,067 of record VCRD01000542.1, read on the forward strand.
AAATCGGTTGTAGCTTTTTAAGATTCTTTAAAATTTCGTCTGTAAATGAACGATTATAATTATACGCTTTGATTTCAATGAAATTTTCGTTCAAAGTACTTGAATTAAGTACATGGGTTGACTAATTGGATTGAAGTGAATGCAGAGAACTTTGTAAGGTGTGCTTCATCATTGATGCCGTGCTCTTGATGCGATTTTTTCTAGCACCAAAAAATATACTGTTACCATTGTTTTCTCGGTTAGGGTGGAGGATTCTGAAGGGAATTATCCTTCAGCTGTTTGTTCTTCAACAACAGCATCAAATTTTGATAAAATTCTCACGCTGGTATTGTTCTCGAATTCATGTCACACCCTTGAGATCTTAGAAGTTATCTTGAAAATATTTTAAAGTTGTCGCTCAAGACATGAAGAGAAAAATCGAATTGGCATCGTTGAATTTTGACCTAAACTTGAGTTTCAGACATGTTACTTCATCTCGAAGGAAATACAAGTTTCTATTTTTCAACCTTTGTTGCCATGGAGTGCACTTACACTGTCAATTCTTCATTGCAATGCAATTCATAAAATTAATTCAGGGTCCTTTGTTATAATGCATAAAGTTTATTCTATTATTTTGGGCAATCGAAGGTATTGCTCTACAGAATTACTTGAGACACAGAGTGCGTTTCGGCCAAAGTAGGATTCTCGTGATCCGTCAGAGTATGCTGGAAGATTCTATCCTTGTCAGTTTCAGTTGAGACCTTGCCCTCCTCCTACAGGTGTCTTTGGCTAACTAGACGAAATTTAGTAGCACTACACAGCTGTGAGATTCTGTTGTGGGTTTGGAGGTGGGAGTACGGCATCTCTATTTTTCATATTCTTTTTCTCCTAAATATGAAAAATTGTTCTCTCGATTCTTTTTCAATTGTGCCCTGGTGCTGACTCACTAACGTTTAATCTCTTCCCTTAATGTTCTCGGTTTCAGTGCTTCGTTGGATTTAGGTCGTGAAACGGTCTTGGGTGATCAAAGCACAAACTTGACGAACTGAACATGGTAATAAAACTGCTTACTCTCATGACAGGTACTCTTGATGCCAGCATCCTGGAGATCGTGCCCAAGAATAGAGTCAACGAAGCAAAAACTGACGGCAGGTCCAGGAGCTCTGCTGGAGAGTCCTGTCAGAGACTGAAGGTATCATTCATTATGGGTGCTCGCTATAATATTTAAGATAATACAAGTGGGTAATTTACAAAAATATTCCTTACAGGTGAATAGTTTCACAGAAAGCGTGCAATCACACCATGCTGCAAATTTGAGCAGTTTCGATCTTGAGAAGGGGACGATCACGGGGAGTCATTTGGTCCTAATAAAGCAGTTTTTTCTCCCAAAGGAGGCATAATAGTTTTAAAACTATTACTTTCACATTCGAAAAGTGTAACATTTTTGTTAAGTACCTACCTCAATTAAGCTTTGAAATTCGCCTAACTAGCTAATATTTTCTATATGTTGCATGGTTAACAATGCAAAGGTTAACTTCAGTTTAAAGCATAGGAATTTTTATCCATGAAGAAGCCAGATATTAAGTCTCCAACTAAGTTTCCGAATTTAATCTATAAAAACAAAGGAAAATTTTCCTACGGGAAATTTGGTTTTTGGGTCCATCTTGCGCAGAATTTTCTTGCACACCATACATTGGTTGCACTTGCTTGTCCAACAATGTAGCCGTCCTGAGAGGTTATTCGCAACTTGTTGTTCTACGAGTTTCAATAGGGGCACAATTTTCAAACTGCACTACGAGCGTAGAACATATTTGTTACCGGAACGATGGTAAAAATGTGTTCAGGCCATTGGAGAATATTTTAATTTATATTGGTTGATACTTCTGGGCACTTAGAATAATAAATTTTGCATTTTTTGGCCAAAGTTTGGATACTTAGTTGGAGACCTAATAGTTTGCTAGTTATGTAGTTTAAGCATACGCTTTTCCATATCCAATATAGACTACCGAAGATAAAGCTTAATTCAGGCATTTCCAGATATTTTAACATTCCTGTCAGTGAAGGAGCTGTTGATTTTTTTTTGCTGTATTTCTTATTGAAAAATATGACGAATGAAAAATAGTTTACAAAATTTGTTTATCGACTTTTTTATAGGTTTATTTGCTGATTGCACGAATTTCTTCAGTTATGAGCATGTTTGAGTAGAACAAGTGCTTCAAGTTAGTTATGTAATTGTCGTTTTAGCATCTGTAATTAATACGTTGTAGTATATGTGGTATACAAAAGATACGGTACTGGAAAAATTACTATCAATTGCACCGATATCGAACAAATCACTTTTCTTGGACTGTTTGGAGAAAGTCCATCAGTTTTGGAAATTTTGCATTGTAAAATGATCAGGAAAAAGACTGTGGACTTGCCAGCAGGACTTTGTTCCATGTAATTAAAAAAACAACTGAAAACAAAGTTTAGAAAATATAGTTCACTTTCCAATAAAATCGATGTTCAGTTGCTTGATTAAATTCCACCGGATGTAAAGTTCTTAGAATAAAATAAGAGGATAGAAGGAATGTATCCAATACTAGTAATGAAGAAAATTGACTCGCTGAATGAGTAATGGAGTTCTGTGTACCTTAGAGTGGAGTGTCGAGATGCTTTTCATAGTGTTGTTGCTAAAAAAAAAATATTGGAACAGAGTGATACTAAGTGAGCATTAAGAAAAAGTATTGATGAAGTGGTGACAATGCTTTTAAAATATTGCACTCTTTTTCACAACCCACCGAAAGTCATAATTTTCCAGTACTGTATCATGTTTAAGTATATGATTTTCCCGTACACTAATTATTTTTATCGTTTGTAAATATTGAAGACAGTGACATCATTTACGTCACCGCACTACATCGACTTCAACTTCACCTAAGAGACAGCACCGACTCTTAAGAGACTGTATTACTGACTGAATTCTGACGCTTGGCTATGTAATAAACTGTCTACCTTTCCTGATTTCATCCAAGTTCCTTCATAAATTTAGTAACTGTTCACTACCTCGTATTGATCGCCTACTCTCCGAACGGTCTACTATAACAACATTGTATTACTTGGTTGTATAAAGTTTCCATATGCCTACTATTCTTATATCAAGGATACTTTCTATTATTTGTGCTTCAGCTACGTTTAACTATCTTGAACTGCAGTTCATTTAAATTGTGGGACTTTTTTGTGCTCAAATCATCTCTGCATGAAATTTTCTATTCGTGTTGTTTTTTACATATACTCGTGTATGCACACTTTGATGTATGCGTCTACTTCTTTTCGCATACTTTAGTACTTCGATTTACAAATCTTCAAACAGAATGTATGCATCCAAACAGGGTAGATTCTCCATTTTTCGTCTGGTGGATGTTCATTGAGGTCAGTCTGTGTTTCGTCAATGTGTATTTCATCGTCTGGTGAAGTTTTCCAAAATACTGCATAGAATAAAAAATAGAAACACATTATTCTCTTTACAAAAATTAATGGGTTATTTCAATGGTTCATCCATGTTCGTACACATGCATAGCTAAACTAAAACTAAACTCGAGACACTTATTATACATAGGAAAATAAACCTGGGCTATTTATGGAAGATCAGGAAATCAATAGTTTCAGGAGTACAGTATAACACTACGAAGAAAGAGGCTTCTCAAAATTTTGTTGTTACACTAAAGTACAACACCTAATCCATTCAATAGTCTGGCTTTCGTATTTGAATCGTTAAGACAGAGTCAGTAAATCGAACCTGCTTGCATAGGTCGACCTCACAGCCGGCATAAAAGTCTACGCTCATTCGGTCCCTAGGAAGACTCAAAGTAAGGACAATAAAATGGACATCTCAGACCTTTTTGAGACTCCTAATGTAGCGACTGACATTTGTAGTGCATGTTCATGACGCAGTACAGACACCTAGGACTTTTACGGTCAAAACCCGACCCTGCTGTCGACCAGTAAGTTGAGACGTTTTTGAAGGTAAAGTGTGAGGCAATGATTGAATAATTCTCAACTACCTCGTAGTTAGATGATTATTTTCTAAAATTTGATATTTTTTTGAACTGCTGGCTGCGCAGACGCAGGAGTGGATCTACAAGCAGCAACTCGTGGTGAATATCAAAAGAGCTCTCTTGCTGCTTTGAAATATCTGCCAAGACCCGGCATGATGATTTTCTGCTTGGTGTTATCAGCGGTTACTTTTTTGCGATGCACCATTTAGTTGTTTTCAACGTACATTTTAGTGGCTCGCTTCAGATTCGCCATTTTGGTGTTTGTGGCTGAGCATTTAGCTAACAACTGGCACATTATTTCGTTACTTGGTTCTGCATCCATTTGCATGCTTCTCATATTTCATTTAACTAATCATGACGCGGCGTTTCGTTGCGTTTGATCCAATATATACTTGAAAGAATAACCTTACAGCCATCGTCATAAGGAAGAATTCGCCGGCCCTGGCGCGCCTGTAATATGCTAGAGGCATAATAGACTTTCTGCATGCCTATGTCACCTGCTCGTGTAGATATGACGAATAAGCTTTCTCAAGTCGATACAAAGATGTGAGCAGCTTGCCGCTCTGTTGTCTCTAGCATGCCCCACCCTGTTTATAAAGCTTAAGTCAGTCTTCGTGATAGCAAAGTGAAACATGTCATAACTTGGCTTCGAAATCAACGAGTAACAAAATGGTAGACTCTGTTAGACAAGCTTGCTGATTTAAATACCATTCTCCGATTTTTCACTGCAATAATATCTAACTTAATCTCGAGAGCGATAATCAAAAGAATATGCACGTTTATTTTTTGACCCTCGAAGATATAAATCGCATGCTAAAGTTCACCAAATAGTTATGGGATGAAAAGGAAAAACGAAATTTTTAATCCTCTCGAAGAACACGCAATGAAGATTTACCCACCACCAATAACAATAGGCCGCATGTGGAAAAATTCACTGAGAAGATTACTAAATTTTACCTATCCTTTCCAAGCGTTTTCAAGTTTATTCTTGGTTGTGTGTGCTGTATTTTTCCTCCTGCTTGTCGTAGACTTGGTGTTAGCGTCTCCGTGCTGAAGCATCTCTGGAATGTTCATCGATTGTGAATATTTTTGGGGTGCATTACATATAATGTAGTCAGCATAACCACGCTTCAAAACATCCCACCTTCAAAGATATCTTATTATTAATTATCATATTTAAATGGTATATCTCTTAAATAAAAACTGCTCGCGCTTCGTTTGCGTATTCTTTTATATTTTTAATGGTTTATTCTTTTTTAGCAGCTTATCGTGTTTTTACTGGTGTACAGTTTTCAGCTTCATAATCTTTTTTCTATGGTTTATCTATTTTTCAATGGCGCTATCTTACGACAACGCTTTTCTCTCATTTTTTTCTTTAACATGAATTTCCCATGAAGCTCTCCTTACTTACGCAATTCTTATTGATGGTTGCAGGCATCCTTGCTTGTTGTTTCAGTTCACAACAATTTTATACTATTGGGTGCTCTTCCTATGTGAAGGACATAATTTCAGTTAATACATCACCTATGAAATACTTTTTTCCAAAAACTGTTTGTCAACTATTTCTTCAAACTAGGTTTACTCTTAGATCGCCGGATGGCCTCTCTTCCTCAGGAAATAATTTTATCAGTGAACGAATGGTTTGTACACAGTACATTTTACCGTAGCGCTAAGTGATGGTGTCAATAGTGCACTGTCAACCACTGAGCAGCTCTAGTCTAGTATTTGCCGTTACTATCTTGTCGCTTGAGTTTAAAGAACAAACCAACCCCCGTTCTGACACAGTGTGGCTTTAGTCTTAATTGAGAAATGTAGATCATAATGTCGAACCCTGATCTACGTACTATATGTTTGGCAAACACTTCGAAGCAACTTCAACTAGTCCGCGATACCCATGTTTTCATGACGGGAAGTCGACACTTTCACTTTTTTGTAATTCGTCAGGTGAATCTGCCTCGGCAGCAGCTGGCGGTGTACAGGGTGTCTCCTCACACTAGCCTCGCTGATGCCCTGCTGCTTGTCTGCGCAGACCGCGACTACGACTCGTGTACTGTGCAGCTACGGAGACCTGGTGAGCTGTCGCACTGTCGTGCTTGACATGTTTCAAGGGGTGATAGTGATTGTAGTTGCAAGAGTTATCGAGTATTCATGTCTGAGCATTTGTACACTAAATACTTCGGTACTATTTGCGCACAGTGATCGTGTATTTATGATAGTAGGATGGTCTCTTTAAGATATTGCGTTGATGGGTATGGCTTTTTTGAGTATCTCGGAGATTTCGTGCTGATGAAGAAAGTCGATTGTTGAAAACATAATTTAGTGCCCTCGAACGAACGATTTGCTTTTCTGCTATGAATTGATTTTCTGAAGCTAATCGATAGCTTGACAGTTTTCTAGGGTATTCTAAAGTCTTTTTATATAAATACTTCTTACACTGGGTGTTTTGATGGTCAATGTGCACTTTTCTGATACGTTTATTTGGAGTCCACTTCATTTCGACGAACGAGTGGCCCTGCACTCACCAGATCTAAATTCACGAGACTTGTAGCATTTGCTATCAGGAACATCTGTGGCGTATCGAAATCGTCCATGCAGTGATGACGGCGTTAATTCAGTATATTACGAGCGAGTAACTATGGCTAATAAGAAAAAAATCAAGCCTCTATTGCTGCTAAGAAAGACAACTGTCTATAATGTTTATAGTTATCATTTATATTGACCACCTGTACTCCAAAATAACCTTAAATAGATGTACTCACTCCTTGATAGTTTATTAGACAAGTGTTTTTATACTTGCTTAAGTTGCAACAAGGAAATAAAGACGAGTTTTGCACAGGACTACCAGTGCGACACACCATTCCTCGTATTAGATATGTTTGATGCAGCTGGAATTATTAAAAAAAAGTTAAAACTGAGTATGTAGTTTATTGAGAACACGTGTACTGAAGGATGTCGTTTTATTAAATATAAGTGCACTGCTTGTTGTGCTGGAAGAGAAAAGAAACTTCGGTTGTTTTTCGAATTATTATTTCAGCGGGGCAGGAAGCCCAAGCAAGCCAAAACTGCATCATTATGTCGGTATATTTTTGTAAACGAATTGAAGTAACTCCCGTGCGTTCCAGTACGGAGCTTGAGACACGGAGGTATCAAGTTGATAAGATTAACGAGTGTACAAGGTTTGTGCTTGTTGTTGTGATGCCTGCTTGTGAAATTGAGCAGTGTTTGTCGCATGTGCAGTGCTCGTGTAGTTGCTGCCCAACAGAGTCTAACTAATGTAGTGTCGTGCAACAATGATAGTTCGTTTTGGGGTCAGAAAAACTCATTTTACCAAGAACGTTGAGGCAACGTTTTTTTGTATCGAATGTCTTAATTTTTGGAGAGAAATACCTTTTCTCTTGCAAGTGATAGCATTTGTATATGTGACGACTACTCCCGTGAGACAGGGAAAAATAACTATGCGGGCACTATCGTAAGCTTTGTTCTGCTCTTTCTCCTTTTCATTCCTCGCCAGGAAGAGGCCGATTTCCTGCGCGAGTGTTTCGATTTTATCTCGACGTCATTTTTTGTCTGTGAAATTCAGTGCAGTGTTAAGACTCGTAACAGATGTAGTATTGAAGCTCTGTATGCGTCAGTCTAGAAAAGGTGAACACGGTCTAAACAGTTATAGTTGCCATCTTTGATTACATGTGAAACTAGATTAAATTTATATTTTTATTTTAAAGTTCAAATTGCTTCAAAACATTTAATTATGGTTGGACACTACGTAATGACGAACGCGTTGTCTTGCCGTAAGGCTGTTTCTAAGGCTCCTGGACTCGCGATATTTGTTCTTGTTTCTTCACTAGTGTATATAGTAGTACCTCTAGTTGGTCCACTTTGTAACCAATAATTAGTTTATATAATTATTACTTTGTGTATGTACATAGTAACTATTACTTTAACTGCTTATCAACTGTAGTTAGTTCATGTAGTAACCATTACTTTAACTGCTTATCAACTGTAGTTAGTTCATGTAGTAACCATTACTTTAACTGCTTATCAACTGTAGTTAGTTCATGTAGTAACCAATACTTAATCTGCTTAGCAACTGTAGTTAGTACATGAAGTAAGCATTGTCTAGTCTGCTTAGTATGTATAATATACGAAGTAATCTCTACTAAGAGTATTATCACTTAATCTTCTTAGTCCTTTCTTAGTCCTTTCTTAGTCTCTGCGTTTAACTGACATGTACAGAAATACTTGTTTACCCTCGACTGTGCAGTCTACTCGTACACCTAGTGAATACCACAAAATTTCGTTGCTCGTAAATTTCACGCAAGGAAGTATCATCGTTTATATTTATATGTATTTTAGACCTATTAAGCAGTTCTGCGAGTATCTTTTCGTATTGTTTTCTTTGAGAAACCTCTTCTTCTTTAACCTGCAATTCAGCGACAATATTCCTAAAAAATCACTTTTTATTTTTCCATTCATTACTAGCTTGCAGTTATCGATCTAATGCCCTGTCAAGGTTGGGTCACACCTAACGTCAGCATTGCTCGTTTGTTTACGCAGGAGAAACTTGGGTTATTCAGAGCTTTCTTATCTTCGAGCTACCGCGTTTGTCTCACGGTGCAGAATTATGTATGTCTGCTGGGAACGCGTCTCTACTCTCAACGAAGTACGCTGAAAATGTGGGTTGTCTACTTGACTTGAGTGGTTTTATGGGGACGTGAGGGCCTGAGCCGTTTTACATAAAGAATAAACTCCTCATGTACTCTGTATTCCGTATATCACTGGCTTATACATCTGAGCACGTGCTTCTGATATCTATTAGCATGACTCACAGTTATATCAGTAAATATTTGTGTGTACCTTGGCACAAAAATTCTTCAGATTTTTAGTGTTTGTTTACAAGCTTCTCATTTTAGTAGTATGTGCGAACCTTGAGAATATGGGATCCAATTAGTTTTCAAATTTATCTAGTTTTTATTCATTCTACCCTAGCATCGTTCTGTTTTCATTCTTGATAAAATATTTACATCAAAAAATTTGTATACATTTGATGATTGAGCGCACGCCTGTAGTCGCTTAGAATTTCAGTGCACAAATTGTTCGTAAAAGAAAATGAATCACTGCCGGCCAAACTATCTCAGACAAAATCAAATGCTGAAATACTTTTAAAACACGTAAAATCATGGTACGACCAAAATGGTCTCAAGCTTAACGCAAACAAGACACAGTGCATCATTTTTGGTTCCAAGAACACAATAAAAAAGCTCCCGAATTTAACCTTAACGTTAG
>VCRD01000542.1:201890-214298 GCA_006783055.1 Trinorchestia longiramus
TACTATTTTCTTGAGCCTTAGGTTCTTTACTATTTTCTTGAGCCTCAGGTCCTTTACTATTTTCTTGAGCCTCAGGTCCTTTACTATTTTCTTGAGCCTCAGGTCCTATACTATTTTCTTGAGCCTCTGCCTACACCATTTTCTTGAGCCTCACTGCCGACACCATTTTATTTAGCGTCATTTCCTCTCTAATCTCAAATATTCTGCGTGTAGTGTTCGGATTTAAAACTTTATTTTTCGAACGTGTGGTATCATCAATCACATTTGTTCGATGTTACGTTAGTATACAAAATCATCGCGTCATTCAACATTAAAATAAAAACTAATTTTAATCTTGTTCTTGGCCTGCATCAGCGTCCTCCACCAGCGCCTGCAGCGTACCCTACACAGGTGCTTCTTTATCTCTTCAGTTCATTTGTGTGTTGGATTGTGCTTTGAATTGTTTGTTCGTTGTTTGAATTTTCCTTTTGTTGACCGCGAAATACAGGGTGTCTCAAAAAAATGTACTCACACTTCGAATGACGAGATCCTTTATTTATGAACATACAGTGAAATAGAATAGCTTCGAATACAGAAGACAAATGTGATTAAAGAATCATGTTCGCAAATGTTCGAATTGATGACCATTATTGTCCAGACAACGCTGATAACGCACACCAAGGGTGCGTTACAGTTACATTTTTTTTTGAGACATCCTGTATTTGTTGCTGTACTAATGTCTTTTTGTGTTATGATTCTTGAAAGAAATTTCCTAAAAACTTCAGTCATATAGTTTCAATTGTTTTTCACAATTTGGTTATCTTTTTTTAGTTTCTGTGGTGTGTTTTTATTACTTTTTTCTTTGCATTTACTGAATAATTGATTTTGCCCGTTTCCTTGAAATTGCAACTTTGCCCAGCAGTTCAGAGTAGTTATTAACTAACGCTTGTTATTACAATACACTTTTGTTGACTGCATTCCAGTAGCTTCGTACTTCATAATTTGGATTCTATTGGACTATCCTGAACCGCTTTGTATGTGAAGTGTTAGGGGGTTTGCGTTGACTGACTCACGATGTATGTTTTGCGTAATATTATAATGAACTTAACACATTTTACGGTTCTGTGATTGGGATTCTGTATTTTAGTCATTTTCGTGCTGGCATACCATACAGCAGTAAATTTTTCATTTTTGTAGCTCACGGTCGCGGTGTCATCTGTTTTTGTTTCGTGTAGTTAATGACATTTGTGTTCGACGTGGAAGTTTTTAATCATTGATCTGTTATTTATTATTTATTAGCTGGCATCAATAATTTGATTTTTCGTTATTCATTTTAATTTGCATCATTCATTTTGATTGACGTCTTTCATTTTATTTCGTTACACGTGGATTGTCATCATTCATGCCATTTTGCCATCATTCATTCCGTCATTCTTGCCGTCTATCTCGTTCCACTGTCCAGCAGCCCCCTGTGCCGGACGTTGCTTATCTCGGTGTACGCGAGCTTATCAGTGGACGCTTGGAATGTGGCATTCGCTGTAATTCTGTAACGTAATCTGTAAGTGTTGAGTACCTTCGAGTCTTGATCTGCCGACGAATTTCTCGCTCATGGAGCTCTAAAGAGATCAGAAAGATACAGCATTTTTGTAGAGTTTTGAGGTGGAGAGATATAATTCCTGAGCCCTGGAGCTATAAGGTGGAGTTTTGTGGAATTTACGTATAACTCTGAGGATTTTTTCAGTATCATGTCAGAGTTTTCGAGTTAGTCAAAATTTGGCGGGAGTTACTGCTCGCAAAGTCTCTAGTTCTATGTTTACTTCTTAGAACCTTGTGGTTGAAATTTAGCTCGCTCTATCTTACCGTAGTTTAACACGTTTGTTGCGATTGCCTGATTGGTGTAAAACTTCACTTTGTACGCATAGTCACTAGAAGGATCTGAAAAAATTACAGAACCTAAACTAAGTGACCCACCGGTGGGTCGCATCGCAACAAACGTGTTAACTTGCTTTAACCATACACAGGCTCATTGTTTGTTTCAATTTCCTTATCCTTCCTATATTTTAATTAATTTCACTGCTGTATAAGCTCATTGATAATATTTTTCACCATACTGCTCAGACTTACAGGTCTTACTGCTCCCTTGTTAACAGTTGACGGCCTCTGTCCTCCAGGGCCAATTTCCGGGCAGCGACGGAAGTGCAATATCCGTCCGATATCCAATTGTTCTCTCTGCTCTGATTTCCTGAGCACGATACAAGTGGAAACATTTTACTGCGACAAAGTTACATAAAAATTGAAGTTTTGATGTAAAAAAACTCCCGTACTGAGAGTGCATAAGTGGAAAGATATAAACTTCACCGAGACAAATGCAAACTTTTATTGCACCAGAAAAACATTAAAGCGAACTTTATTTCGCCGAGACTAGATAAAAGTAAATTTTTACTTTACTGAGACAAACAAAAAACTTTCTGTACATCAACGAGACTAAAACCCAGTTTTGCAGCGGCTAGGCGAGGTGAACTTTACCTGGTACTGAATGTTAAAATAGACTTTGACTGTGCAAATTTAACCCTCTTGCAACCAATTTGTTTTTCCAGTTTCTACGTCTAAGCTCACAAAGACCGTCTGTACACTGATGCAATGATGCACGCTGAGAGCCAGGCAGCCAAAAGAACGACGCTGTAACATGCTGCCGCGTTCAAACCTAGTAGCAACCTCATATTGCTCACTGTTTAAATATTAGAATAATTCTCCCAAAGACCGTGAAAGACGACCGAATTGTCCTTTTAGTCGCTAAAGGGTTAAAACATACAAATCAATATGAAAAAGCACATGCACGTTCCTAAATGTTCATATTATATCCATGACATTATTTCATGCTTCATTGTATTTTTAAAAACGCTTTTCTGATGTCAGGCTTGCTGTTTTCTGTGATTGGTTGACAACTTTGATCCCGCAACTTTATGGATCAACCAGGTTAACCGTATTGGACCAATCCGACTCCACCTAAGTGTAATCTTTTTCCTACAGTTTTCTGTAATTGTATTGTACGTGTGCAATTGTGTTTTTATTGTTTTGCGTTGCATTTTAGTGTGCTGTATTTTCATTTAACATCATTTTTGACTAAATATTTTTGATTTCAATAATCCCTGTTAAATGAAGACGGTCTTTTTCCTTTATTTTCGTATGTTATTAATGATTGTACACTAATTTTCCTTGCATTATACCAATATTTTTTTCTGCGTTGTTATTACTTGTCGATATTTTCCCACTCGTTGCATGTTTGTATTAAATTCAATGTTACTCTCTGAAAGCCCTACTATTTTTATCAATTAACTAAATAATACTAGCTACCATAATTATAAATGATATGCATCGTACTATTGTGACCGGGCAAGTAAAGAGCTGGAAATTAGTAGTCGATTTATAGCAGCTCAATTTGTGGACCGTGTTGTATTCAAACATTTCACACTCATGCTGACTGCATTGCGATACCAAGACCTCGAAAGCGACAGGACTGAAGAATCTTTTCTGCAAAACTCTTCCCATTCGTAGCTACATTGTTCATTTATAGGAGAATATTATTGCTCTATTAATGCTCATAATGGGTGCTATATTTTAAATTCAGGATGACTGCTAGAACTGTAACTCTGAAGTCAAATTAGGATCCACTTTTGGTATCATTCCTGCGATACTACCTTAACTAAATTGGATCTTTTCTTTACAAGTCAAGTGGACTGTGAAATCATACCTGATGAACAAGTGTGCAGGTATCTATATAATGAAGTGTATTTTAAATATTGTAAAGCTTATTTTACGCTCAATTTGTGTATGAATTATTCGCTAGAAAATCCTTCTGTGCCTCTGTTTTTGCTCGAATTAAGTTCCTATTAAGACTACATTTCCATTTTTTCGTAGATGAGCGAGTAGGCGTTTATGGGAGAGTGAGCTTATACAATAGAAGGCACTTCTCAGACGACTCGCTTCCGTGCGTACTAATCGACTAGGGTCCGTCAGCTTGATATCCTGGAGTTGATGCCTGAAAAACGTCTTTAAAATCAAGATTTTAACCCACAACCATTCTTGTTCTCCGAAAAAGGCATCGGCATCTCCCTTTTTTGAAGATTTAAATCAACTGTTTTCGTACCCTGTTTCACAGGACCTGTTCGAAACGCAGTATGAGGATGTTTGCATTTACCCATTGTGGATTCCTAGTATAAATTTCCAAATTATTTCATGTCATTTAGGACAGATATCTTAAGATCATTTCATTCAGTGAATTAAATTGCAGCATTTTATATGATCATTCTAAAACTCCAGAGCCCTGGAGCTTATACATTTTGATAATTCATATAATTTTGTTAAAAATGTAATTTTAGAGCACCGGAGACAGCAGCCTGTCGTCTGGCAGCGCTGGTGAGCGAAGCGTGAGCCCTACACGCTCAGATGAGTCTGAGGGAACCGAGCCCCTCCACCCAGGCGCTCCTTCGCCGCCCACCATCACCAGGACCACCTCGGAGCACCACCTCGCGCAGGTCTGCTTCAGGATGAGCTCGTCAATTTTACGGCCCTAATAAAACCAAGTCTCTTCCCACAGCTCCAATGTTAGCGGCTGTTGTCACTGTCTCAATTTAATTAGAGCTTTTGCCACAGCTTCAATTAAATTAGAGCTATTGCCACAGTTTCAATAAAGTTGGGACTGTTGCCACAACTTCAATTGAATTTGAGCTGTTCTCACAGCTTAAATACAGTCGGGGCTGTTGCCACAGCTTTTATAAAATTGGTTCATGCCGCCACTATATGCAAATTGTCCCGTACCAGATCCTCCTCATAGATAAGGTTACGGCTGTTTCATGTACCCCTTATAATTAAAGCTGTGTTTCAAATGGAAAGAGATTGCGTCAGGTTGTTTTGGGGACTTCGCTCTCCTCATGAAAAGGACCCTTTCATGTGTTTGTATGGGAATATACTGGTTGTGTCTGTCCTAGGCAGTTCGGGCTTTGGAGTTTGGGTTTATCAGTAGAACCAGCAACATTTTTTTACGACTGTGACGCAGAAATTCCCCGTAAGGATGAATAGTAAATACATTGTGTAAATAATATACATAGATTATAAAACACAATTTTCTGTATTTCAGGCTCATCGTACATCGCGGTCTAATGGGGGTTCACGCCCCATGTCCATGCTGGAGTGTTCCTCGGACGATCACTCCTCCAGCTCTGCCACCGTCAGGTCGGGCATGAGCAACAGGAGCTCCAGCAACATGAACCTTAGTAGTAACAACAGGAGCAAAAATATCAGCAACATCAGGAAAAATGATGATGGAAGGCCTGCCAGTGTCGTGCCGCCGCTGCGTACCAAGAAACGCAAGGCTCCTCCGGCTCCGCCTCTCCTCCAGCACCAAGATGGCCACAAGGTTCCGTATCACTACTAATGATGTTATTTATGAGATTATTTTCTTACATGTGTTCATTGTGGGAAATTCTGTTGTATATATTTTGCACACCTGATGTTTTGCACAAAATCCTGGTAAACGAGTGGCAGTGTCGGATTTCAGGGTCACGGTATAGAGGCAACCTCCGCCTCCCGCCGCAGCTCCGATGCCTCACGCGTCCGGGACGCGCCTGACCAACACGTCTCCAGGAACAGGTCTGTTGCTGTGTGTCCGCTTCCTCTGCTACAGAAGAACGTGCATAAACATGTAAATCGGGCGTGTTCAATTAAAATATGCAGTGAATTGTGAAGAGGAACATAAATTATCAACTGGATAATTCGGGCTGGTGCTGATACCATTGGGTGGCGTAGGTATCGGTTTCGACACGAGTAATTTTTGAGGATACTGGATTTCGGAAATTACACGGGGTGTTGATTTCGTGCTGTTGGCAGTCAATGTCAGCCAACTTGTAGTGGTGCAGCACAGGTGTCAGTCAGTATACTATATTTTTCTCAGAAGTCCTATTTTCTAGACCTCACATATTGACCCTATAAAGTATTGATTTTCTAAACATTGAATTTGGAATGTGTTCGCTTTTGAATTTGCAACAGCACTTCTTATTACTTCAGTTCATTACATCTCGAAAATACAAGGTGCAGCAGCATAACTTCCTTTTTTACGTAACAAAAAGTAATGAAAAAAGGAATTGACTAGTCGCTCGCAGCTCCTCGTTTTACAATCAATGAAGTATCACTTCTACCAGTTTTATTAACAGTACCTTGTGAAGAAATTTTATTCTTCTCCTGAGTGCTACTGTGGGCAGTGCCCATACCACTGCGTCATAAAACCAGTCTCTAGAAGTGTACCCACTTTCCACTTATACTTTCAAACCTACCCATGTCTGGTATGCTTCAGCACTTCTATGCCTCGCTCATCTTTTTATCCTTCCATTTGCAAAGATATAAAACAAACTTTTTAAAATGATCCTGTTTGTCTACCGTACAAACTCCATCTCGTATATAGTCCTCAACATTTCTTTCCCCCACTTCGTCCTTTTACTTCTACTCACATTTACTTGTCATATAGAGGGCATTGCAACGTAACTTCATTTTTTTTAGACACGATGTGCTTTGAAAAAATGATGTTATGTTGCCGTACCCTGTACAACGTCTGATCAGTAATACGTAGAACAGAAACTCAACAGATTAGAAATCTTTGAAAATGTACTAATACTAACCAACGTTTACAGCACACCGACGTCTGAGGTGAGCGAGACAGATACGACCAATTATCCACCATCCCTCGCGAGTGTCCATCCTTCAGGAGTTCAAGCGGCTCCTCGGAACCGCAGACGGGCTCCTGTTCCCCCTAAAAGCGAAGCTCCGAGGCCTTCTGCCATCCCTGAGGAATCCTCCAACTCTAAATCCTCGCGTGCGCCAAGTCCCCACAAGTCCTCCGTGACTCCCAAAAAGTCTTCGGCAATCCAGAATGAACAAACAAGTTCTCGGGCTTCAGTAATACAGGAAGTGTCTACTAACGGCACCGATTTCGTTGGATCCCATTCCTCAATGAACGGAATACACCACGTTGAAGTTCATGCAAGCCCAGAAGACTCGGATAAGCCTAAAATTTCGTTAAATTCGAGTATTGATTCCAATTCTAGTCAAAGATCATCCGAAGTAAGTGAAGAATATACTTCTGCTAAAACGCTTACGGAAAATAACGTGCGTCCAGATACCCAAGTCTTTCCTGCTTGCTCTAGGACCTCTTCGATTGAGAAAGATGAGGCAGTGCCAAAGAGTTCTCAAACTATTCCTTCTGGAGACCTTGATACGGTATTTGATCAGATTATAGAATCGGCATCTAATTCGATCGCAGCGGGAACTACTTCTTCGGGTGACATAATATCGTCAGCTTCTTCAGAGTCTCCGTCTGTCACCAGCGATGATCACACATCAGCTACTTTGACGTCCACAGAAAATAGGGAAAAAATTACTAATACATCTGCCCAAGAACCACCTATGACCACTGAAAATCCCTCTGCAACAACGCATCCCACCACAAACGATACTTCAGTGGACGTCCCATCTGTTGTGCCAATTACTTCTACCAAAAATCCATCTGTAGAACCTGCTGTAGACGTTGCCGTAGGTTGCCCTAGTTCTGCTACTGTCCCCGCTGCTTCTACTTCAGGTAAGCTAAACAAATCTCTTTATTCCTTCTTAGTCTCTGAATTCAGAGATGAAAATGAGGTTGGAGAATTTCTCCTCAATTTGGAACACATTCTCGAAGATAAACAGGAAATAATGGTATAATTTCAAAAGTATTTCTGAAAAGAAAGTTTACCTTATTTGGAGTAAAAGGAGTATTTCCAATAAAAATAGATTGTTCAGTCAATTAAATTTGATTAACTCGACTTTTTGCCCAGCGGTGGTGTATACGTAATAATTGCTTTAAAATGCCTTTTCAATTCATATCCTCGCCTACGTTAGTTCGTAATGGAAAAACTAATAATTGTGTTATGGATTTAATTTCATTTATATCTTCGAGTTTGAGTCTCGGATTGAGGATTAGTAACCGCTGCTACCGCGTTAGTAGGAATGAATGAGACCTAAATGACTTGACATCGATATGACGTGATTTCCTATGCAAATTATTCAATTGAATACCTTTTTCTTTGGCTAGCGTAAATCTTTTTATTTGTAATCTGTAACCGTGCGTACCATTTGTTTGTATATATCTGGAATATAAGAGACTTAGCGTCGCGCACGTCTCGATAGTAACACGCTGGTTTGCTGCTGGGAAAGCGCATAGTAAAGTTTTCAATGTAAACAATACATTATATTTCTTGTTGAGGCAATTGCAAGCAGCATGATCCAGAATGCATCATCATTATCTTGAATGGATGTCGAAAAACATATTTTGAAGCACAGATTTGTGCAAATAGTGGAGGTTACATCAGAATAATGTGTGAAGTCTGTGACCCACTTCAGTTGCGTGTGGGATTTTTGCGAAGGTGTGCTGGAGCGCCATGGTTATTTTTCAGACAAATGGAAGTGTGATGAAACAGAAGACGACTATATTTTCTCGTAGAGAGCTGGAGTTTGTTAGAATGACTGGGTTTGACCCGAGACTGTTGCTTTTTGACGTTCGTTATGGTTAGGCATGTGTCGATTGTCAAATGCGATCAGTAAGTTTGAGTATTTTTCAGAAAAGGAAAACTTTGGAAGAATGTGAAATTGAATTGGCAGGTTTTGAAAGAAGAATTTTTTGGTATTTTTGTTGTGCATTGGTAGGATTAGAGGAATTAGGATATCTGTTTCATAATAAAAAAAACTTTCAGGGCGTGGGAATATTACAATCAAACCTAAGTAAGAAATACTAATGGTTCATAGAGTGAATTTTGATTTGTGGCACGGACGCGTGATAGTCTTAGTGTTACAAAATATCTAAACGAAAGTGTTAGGAATAAAGTTCCTGAGGTGGATGGTTGGTACAAGTAGTAGAAGATCGCCGTTGAAGTGTGAATGGTTCATATGGGTTGGCTGTATGTTCCTCCCTGACACAAGAAAGTGTTTGTATATCATATAATAATCCTATTTTTTAATGTTATGATCTGGAATGATGGATTCAAACTTCATACTTGTATAGAAGTGTGGCTTAATATGACTTGTGTGAGGAAAATTTTAGACAAATGAATTGAATGTTGCAAGGGTATTTAATAACCCTTGCAACATTCAATTCATTTGTCTAAAATTTTCACCACACAAGTCATATTAAGCCACACTTCTTATACAAGTACGAAGTACTTATTCTTATTTAACAGTATTGTCTTATTTAACAAGTATTGGGAGCAGATAAGGAGTTTTTAATGAAACACATGAGGGTGTTGCGATCGGAAAGTCCGTGAGAGATGCTACAGACAGGCTAGCATGGATAAAACGATAGCATTTTTGAAAAAGTTTAATTACTGTTCGACTGTTACTGAGGTGAATGAAAAATATTACTGAGAAGTTGAGTATTGATGCGACCCTGATATGACCTGGTCCCGCGGTTACACTTTTCTATGAGGAGGAAGGGAGTAGTATATTAATTATCGTATATGTTGATGATGCCCTGCCTTATGGCTTGCCGAGTTACGTTGAAAATTGCTGAAAACTAGTCTTTTTCTTCTTGTGTGGAAAATTGGTCAATGAATTAATGAAACCTTGTCTGTTTTCACATGATCACTTAGTGGGCATCGAGATAAATTGATGTTGATGTACTTTTGATAATAATGTTGAATTCGAGGATAATGATAATTCTTGACAAAATCTAATATTCCTAACGTGGGAGTATGATTTCTTCAATTTTTAGTTTCCTGTCGTTTTTTATGCGCTTTCCCAGCAACTCACACTATCCTCACTTTTTATTGTGCGTAGTTTTTTTCCATGCAGGTTATTTTCTGTTATTGAATATGCATTCTCATGTTTTTAATGCTACAATAAACTTGCATGTTTAGATACACTGGCATGATAACGTATATGGGGAAACTCGGTTCCTGCATTGTTTAGCAACTGATAGTAATGTATATCTTTCACTGGAATTCTGCATGAGGGTTAAATGTTTGATTATACAGCTGTCCAATTGACTGCTATGATCTATTATGATTTTCCCGCGTTAAGCTGAATGAACTTGAGAATGGTCAAGTTTGCGAGTTTCGTAAGCTTGCTCCTCGTTATCTCTCAGCTATATTTATGCACTGGTCATTGTTCTTAATAACCCCTTGTATTTTCATAATAGTCTCATTTTTTATCATATTCACAGTAAATTTTGTCGTATCCATTCGTGTACAGTCATTGTGCAGTGTGGCGTTATTTGTTATTCATTTTCGTGTTGATAACTCATTCACCATGTGCATGCTCGTTCAGTGTTGTGTGTCAGTGTGGCTTTTGTTTTTATCTCGCTTCATTATTTCAGTTCTTTTTTTGACACGATGCGCTCTAATATTGATGTCTCCTGCCACTGACTCTTGCATACGCCCTTTGTATAAACCGTCACTCAAACCAATTCTCCTTCAACTTATTTTTCACTTTCCAAATATTTTTACGTTTGTTGTGTAGTATTGCGTTAATCGCATGGAAAACCTATGTATGCCTTCCAAGCTGCTTTGTCATGTGTCTGCTGTATGAACAGTTTTATTTATTTTAATTCCTCAATGTATTGTGTGCGTGGTATGTATATACAGTTTGAAGTACCTGTTGTAGGCTTGTACTTTCTTCTCCACTTTGTTCCTTGTCTTAAAAATTTGTCTTTTTCATTACAAGGAGACGTTCTCGACCAAAAAACACCTAATTTTTATAAATCCAGTTCCAAGATCCAACTCGGTAATAATTCTGATAAGATTTCAAACAGCCGACACTGCATTTAATATTAGGTCATTGTGGCATAGGGTGAAGTGTGGCCGGAGGAGCGATTTGTGAAGGACATCCTTCTCTAAAATTGGCTTACTCTGCTGAGCCATGAGACATACGACGAGTTGTATTTGTAAAAGTTGGCTGGATGACAGCTTGAGGTCATGTGTTGTTCAGAAATAAAATTCGAGCTCTGAAACGAATATGACGATCACCCGCGTTTGTTTTGTAGTAATGTTGTAATACTGTTGTTGAGAAGTGAAAGTTGGCGTTTTCATTTTCCATACTATCTTTTTCAATCAAAATTTCAAACCTTACCACGTCTCTTAATTTATCTTGTCGTTGCTGTAATTCTCGCTACGTATTCCTGACATTTAATTGGTATACAATTTAACCCTGAATTGTCTGAATAATTCATCCTACATTCTAGAATAATTTGCACGTACGGATATTGATCTAATAATAAAGCGTTAAAAATATTTCACCATGCAGTGACTACAATCAAGATAATTTTTCTCACCGTCAGTAATTCTTCTTTGTACTCGGGAACCCATGTTTGTGTATGTGCAGCTATTCTTTTGTCCTTTTTTGTTCATTTAATACCAAGCTTCGAGAACGTCTCTTCTTTCATTACTTAGCTGGCCATCATCATCGTCATTATCACCACGCACTTACAGAACTTGTTTCACAGAATAATTTTCAGTTGACCGATTTTAAATTATAGCTTCACTGTTACGATTCTTTGAAGACCATGCGTTTTACTAGCTGCTAACCCTCTAACGCTAATACTCACCACCCCCTAGCGGCTAACACCTCTTCTAACGTTCCTGCTTCTGGCGTCTTCGTGGTTGCCCCCACTACTGATCCTCCTAGCGTGGAACCCTCGCTTGCTAACACCAGTTCTAAAGCACTTACTGCTGGCATCATCTCTGCTAGTTTAACTCACAACTCTCCAAGCGGTGATGCCACGACATCTGGCACCTTGAATAAAGCACCTTCACCTGACGCTCTTATGGATAGCACCATTATTATAGCACCTGCTTCTCATATCCTAACTACTGACGATACTTTGGAGACTTCTAGCCCCGACTCACGAACGCCGGACACGAAGCGTAACTCCTCAGGTCCTGAATGCCAAGACTTCAGCAGTAACACTTTAAGCAACAACTTTATTATGAACGGTGTGGCTCCAAGCGTTCTGGTTGGAACCTCAAATACGGCAAATAATAACTCTACTGTTAAAAACACTGCTTGTAACACCGGCACTCCTAGCATCATAGCTGCTGACATTGATTTTGATACTTCGAAAAGAGACTCCCCAATGACTATTACCTCTTCTCTTAGTCCTTCTGCTCGTATTAGTCTCTCTACAAAGCACTTGCTGCTCAAACAACAGGCCGCTCGCGCCTCTTTACTGCCTCCTTCTTCCATTTCGAACTCGTTACCACCTCCCTCTTCCATTTCGAACTCGTTACCACCTCCCTCTTCCATTTCGAACTCGTTACCACCTCCCTCTTCCATTTCGAACTCGTTACCACCTCCCTCTTCCATTTCGAACTCGTTACCACCTCCCTCTTCCATTTCGAACTCGTTACCACCTCC
>VCRD01000542.1:224113-259188 GCA_006783055.1 Trinorchestia longiramus
TCTTTAGGAGCCGCCTGCAGCTGGCCAGTCTTTAGGAGCCGCCTGCAGCTGGCCAGTCTTTAGGAGCCGCCTGCAGCTGGCCAGTCTTTAGGAGCCGCCTGCAGCTGGCCAGTCTTTAGGAGCCGCCTTCAGCTGGCCAGTCTTTAGGAGCCGTGTGCGCATGCGCCGCGAACCGCACTTGAATTATAAGATTTTCAGACATTGCTCGTTTCAATCAAACATAAAATGTATGTTAGCCTTGAATAAAAAATAGTTTAATTTTAATTAATTTAATGAATTTATTTAATTCATTGAATCTTTTTTACGATTTCTATGCTCTTCTCGGGAGACAATAATAGTGTCTGTTTTCGTTAACATATCGTGCAGACCTTCATGAATGTGCGCTGAAAGTAACCTGCATGCGATTCTGCTACTGTGTAAGGCATTTTTCCTTTTATATTCTCTCTTTTTTTTTTGGTTTAACGAGTAGCGGCAAAGCATAAGCTGTTCCAAATTCTCCGGTTTTCATTCACGTTGCCTCATTTTTTGATACTTTAACTTCTGAAAAGCATGTCATCGAAAGTAACAAGTGCAATATACTGAGAATTGTAACATTCTTGCAAAGTGGAATTGAACTAATTGGCTATGGATTTTACTCCTAATTTAAAGACCTTAATCTCTTGTTATTGCTTGTTCTCCTCTGGCAAGCATCATTGGCATGAAGAGCGACGCCTTGGCATCAGTTTGCATTTTAAATTTAGATTCAGAGGATTCTTGCGTTGTGATAGCTGGGCCATGCGCAGTCGTGGTGGTTCATAATTCATGTTTTGTTTATTTGTGGATAGACAGTATTGTTCTGTTTGTCCAAATCTCGGCAACCTACCACAATAACGCAGTAACTCTTCTAGTTGCCGTATTTTAATGCAATTCCTACCTCAACTGCTGCGCGAAGAAAGAAACACAAGTTTGATGTGTTAGGTGTGAAATATTTATAATATTTGCTTGTTTGAATGCGTTAGGGGCTAAGCATTCCTAGTATTTTATTTATTACGTCCCTAATAGATTCAAATATTTATTATGTCACGATATTTTTACTGATCGTTTATTCTGTTATATAACCGCCTACGGAACGTGTTATAGTGATGCCTAAAGAATCTTAATTATTTAAGTGTCTTCCATTCATTTTTTTTAGCATATCCTCACTTCAAATTGACAGAAATTATAAATACTTCAGGGAGAAACTCGCGAAGAAAATCGTTACCCCGGTAAAACTAAAAACTACGAGTGATTGACCTTTGGTTGTTTGACGTCTGGGATGTTGACAGTGTTGTCTTGGGACTGTCTGACAGGAGCTGGTATGCGAGGGCAATGGACATTTGCCCTCAGCTGAAAATGTATGCAACATTTAACGTTCGAAGTAGCGCGTACAAGCCTTGTTTGAGCAACGCTCATTGGCGTTTAAAGTATAATAATTAAAAATACTGTCGTCTGCTGTTGAAGGTTTGTGATATTGTTCGCTGAAAGGAGAGAGGAACATTTCAATCGAAATTTAGGGCATGTTTAAATGTTCATTATGAATATTTTTTTACCTGGCGTAAGGCTAAGGTTTCGTTTTACGATTCGTTTCGCTCGTAAGAATCGGTATTGCAACTTGTCCAGAGTGGAAATTGCATCATACGCCTTAATATGGCTGTTAATCCTAAATTAATCGCACTATATGTCAGTGGGTCCTTGAAAAACTTTTTGTGTTCATTATTTGAGTAAATGTCGCTGCTCTTTTTCATATCTTTTCAGTGAAAGTAAATTTTTTATGTTGTTTTAAGTCTCCATATGGTTGCTGTGTAAGTCAAGAGTCTTAATTAAAAGAAAGAAAGAAGGAAAGAAAAAAACTCGTTTATTGCAATCAATCTTGTGCATGACATGCATTAACATTGCGTCTTCAAAAATCTTGTAATTAAAGTCCTGAGGTGGTGTAAGTATAATTGTTGATAATGCAAAAACCTCATGTTTTCACTGAACAATAAAGTTACAAATATATAAAAGCAAAGATAATTCTGACTAGACAAATGCTGTAGCAATAGTAGCACGAAAATAATCCAGAAGCTGAAATAAAATAAGCTTAACATCCCTATTTTCTGATTGCACATAGGGTTCACTTGTCTCTGTCAGAATTTTTGGGACATTAGCTGTCATAAGCTTGCAAAGTATCTTTTTCATTGAGTATTTCTTAATTTGAAATGGTTTCTCGTTAAGATCCTTAAGTGGTAGAAAAACTTTGGTTGAAAATACCCCAGGCGTTGGTTTGTTTTCACAATTGAACCAAAACTTAAAGATAAGTAGACAAAAATTAGTCATAGACGTTTGTGAACTTACACTTGAACTGATGAGGCATACTGAAACAGATAAGGCAAACAACAACAACAGGCATACTGAAATACACGTGTACCTGTCAATTGAATCCAAGTAGACCCGTCACATAGATCTGACAGATCTGCTTGGTTGTTGACTTCTCCGCATGAAGGACTCGCTTTATGCGGAGGCTCACCTACGCAGCTACTGCACATCACAATGTCATTTCCTGATGGTCGTTCTGCTCCCACGCAGCGCGGAGCCTCACAGCAGTGTGAAGGATTGTGCCGTAGTTTGGTTCTTTTGAGTTTCCATTTGCTGATAAATAATACTACTGTTTCATTCGAAAAAAAGCGAGTTTTTAATGGCGATATTTAGATTACTATAATACGAGTACATAGATATAACGGTTGACCTTATTGGTGGCCATGGAATGTTCATAAAGTTCTACTTTTAGTTTTAACACTTTACTTATTAACTGTTTAGATAACAATGTGAGTGTGAGTACGACATCAAACTTAACTTAGACTTCGAATGACTTGAATATTGTTTGTCTATTGTTCCTGTTTCTTGGTGTATTTCTCATGATTTCCCATTAGTACTAAGCGATGGTCAAACCTAGTTTATATTTGTGTATTCTTCATCATATTATTATTGGCAACTTTTGATTACCTGTATCAAAATGTAGTGTAGATTGTGTGTGTCAGTATGTGACGGTCTCGTGTAGAACTCCTTTTCTACCTAGCCTTGTTTTTCATATCATTTTGTGTTAGTCTCCTACAATTTCTCTAACATCAGCATCAAATTGTGCATCCTACATGGCTACGAAGGTTTAAATCGTCCGTGTATAATTTGTATAATTTTGTTTTGTTAATAGTGTATTTTGAGTTGTAAATCTTCAGCGGAAAATTAATGGTAAGGTATTAACCATACCATGTAAGGTACAAAATTACGTTAAACCTATATTTTTAATATTGTCAACATTGTATTTTTCTGTGTATTTTCGGTCTATATACGTACATTTATAAATTATCGAAGATTGACTATTCCACTTATGTCTTTCAAAAATATTGAAGATAAGATACAGGAAATGAGAAACAATGTTTTTGACACATTAATATATTCTTTAATATCCTTAATTGTCCACCGGTATTCAGCACACGCTGTTTGTACTGCTATACACAGGCACAGTATAACGATGCCTCATATGCAACTTTATTTTACTCGCCTCTGCACATATTTGCGTAGGTTTCATGATTTTTTATTCAAGTTAAGCATCGCTGAGGATCATTATTGTTCTTACGGCGCCGCCCACCCGACCTTCTTGACGCCTCCACTGCCATCTCGCGGTGATCAGTCGGCCGTTGTGACTACGGTAGCTCCCACAATTTTATTTAACAATCTTGCTTCTCTATCATTCAAGTTAAATGCATATTGTATTTAATATTTGATTTACGGGACATTGTTAATTTTTTGCATATAATTTAATTTTGGTGTTTGATATTGCGCTAAGAGTTGATGGAAAATAGTCA
Organism: Trinorchestia longiramus; assembly: GCA_006783055.1. Classification (NCBI taxonomy): domain Eukaryota; kingdom Metazoa; phylum Arthropoda; class Malacostraca; order Amphipoda; family Talitridae; genus Trinorchestia; species Trinorchestia longiramus. Next base: position 227,974 of record VCRD01000542.1, read on the forward strand.
GTTGTAGTCAGTTTTCAATGGAAAACAGTCAGTTACGTGTTACAGCTATAGGAGCCACTGCGTATCATGATGATGATGTTAGCAGCATACACACTTTAGAAGCTGCAGTTCTGATCAGCATCTGCGCATAAAATCAACGGTAATAGCTCAAGAAAAGTCTGGCTACGGGTTTGAGGTCTGCGTTAGAGTTCAACGTTCCCTGGCCAGATGAAGAGAGATCTTTTTGCTATAGTTTTTGATTCTTTTCATTCAGCTCAGAATTGCGGGCGATGATTTTGCAGCTGCAGCGCGCATCGTAAATTTTATTTTCCCAGTTCCTTTTTTATTTCTATGTTAAACAAATATCTGTCTTTTGTAACATAATGTTGAGGGTTACTTAAATTTGAAAGAAAAGAATTCATGCTTTCATGCACCGTGTTTTACGATGCATCATACGTGTCAAAGTTTAATGGGTGCAACACTTGTGTCGGAGTAAATATCGTTGAATGTTTATGCAGGTAGAAACATTTCGTCCATTTTTCCAAGGTGCTCCATTGTATTTAAAATGGTAGCCAGCCGTCGGAGTGTGGACATCATTCAGCTTTAAATAAGGTGAATCAATTCAGTCCGTTAGTGTTTCCGTAATCACGAATAGCGAGGGTGACGCAAAAGCTATGAAAAATGTGATGTTGGACTGGCTTAGTCTTTTTCGCTCTGCATGTAGTTTTTCCTGTTACGGGAATTTCTTTTCTGCTATTCCGACGTACAGAAAACACAGGCGGCTCACGTCTAATGGTACCCGAGTTGCTGTGAATTTTTGCAATGATAAACTCATGTTAGTTTATGCATAGTTATCGAACGTGACTGTTTCATTTGATACAATTTTTACAACGCTAGCTTGTTTACGCAATTCTCTACGAAACCGAAACCCCTCACAAGTAAATTTCATTACCGTGCAATTTTTTACGTGCATGCTTCAAGTTGGGTGACAATATTCATCGTATGGAAATTCTGCGCTGTTAAATGAATACATCGACCAATGTTCGTACCAGGAAGTCCTTATAGATTTAATTTTTTGTATTAATTTCTGCTGGTGCGCACATTTTAATATATCTATATTAATAAAAAATTCTGTAGAATATTAAAATCCATGTACCTGGAAATTTATCTCTCGTTTGCTTGTACGTCTTAACAATTAGCTTCGATTTTAAGTCACCTCTAAAGTGCAGTCACTTCAAGTAAAGGTCATGCACTAATACACGGCGATTCTCGTGAAGATTCCGCCCTTTTTACCGTTTTTACAGCTTACGACAGCGCAATCTTCGAACCGTTTATTAGAGAAGCGCGGAGGCGTGAGCAGTTCTGTCTCGGCATGCACGCGTAGCCGCCTCAGTCTTGGCCTGGACTTGCGCTGGATGTGAACGAGTGCGGCGCGTGGAGCAAATTGAAAGCCTGGTTCCAGCTCAAGCACATGTAGCAATATTTTGTCAAAGTTCAGTTTTTTATGCTTCAGTAATAAGTTTCCATTGAGAAATTAGAAGGATATACCACTTGTCATGGCGTAAAGTATATAACTCCCAGTCAACAAATTTACATGAAGTATTGTTTTTATTGATAAATGTTTTTATTGAGATATTCGGATGGGCTATCAAAATCAGAGTTTTGGAAAATATGGTGAAAGTTTTAGAGGGCTAACTGGTACTGATAGTAAATGACGCAATGTGCGTTTGATGACAGATTTCTAAGATTCGTTGTTCTTTATTGCCATTGTTCTCTTTCCCCGTGATTGGTTTTTACTTTGGTTAAACATAGGAAAATATAAATTGCTGAAAACTTGCCACGCAATTACAAAACCCCTAAAAGCTGCTAGTATTCCTCGAGTTCTTTTGAGTATTATTTGATGAAAAACGTTGGTAGGCGCTTGATGTTATTTTTCCATCAGTTGATCTGTTACTATGTACGAAGATTCGTGTTAATTCTGTTCAGAATTAATTCTGGATTTTTTAGTCACACTCATAGGTGGGACTACTTTTGATAGCTACGTTTTTTATTTGAATTTTTAATACGGTATTATTTATTAACTTTTTTGAGCCGTTACTTAGTTTCCATCTTTTGCCCTTACTTTAATTTAATGTGCTTTTAGTCCATGCACTAACATCTAGTTAAATCAGTGAACTATGAACTATTTTGTTTAAATTAGTGTAATTTTAGCAGAAAACTGCATCGTTGAAAAAATAAACATATGTAAGCGTTTTGATATTAATTAAAAAAGTTTAAGTAAGAATTAATGAAAATTCACCTACGATGAGCACGGAAAAAGATTAATTACAAACCTAAACACAAAAGACCATTTATGAGTGTTGTTTCAGGAAGTATGTGACCTTTATTCTCATTAACGCTTAACATAGTCATTTACACAATGCAGTATATGGGTTAGTCACATTGTCTTTATTTGTGTGAAAAGAAAATGTGCTTTTAAAGCTTCTAAGTGGGCTATCTTGAACAACCGATTATATTTCAGGTTTCAAATTTATATTTTTATGTTACAGTGCTTTATCGATGATCAACCTTCCTCCAACAGGGTAACTGACAATTTGGTGATTTTAGTTGCTATTCTTAGTGCTCCTCAATCGTAAACTGTGATACAAATACTTGTAATTGGAAGTTATCTATAAACCACGCATTTGTGTCAAAACCCCTGTACAAACTTCGTCGGACAACTTCGCCTGTTGACCAAAACTTCCCTGTGAGTAAACTGTAGAATAGATTTCCTCTATTTAGCAATCATCCCCAGTATATACGAAGTCATTACATATTTTCACCCTCAAATGTGTTATTATTTGATGTATTATATAATACTATTTACGTAATGGGCTATCTATGAAAATCGTGCTTGTAGAATTTGTTCATTTTCTTTAATCACGCTGAACATCTTATATGGAGTTGGGTATTTAAGTAATTAATTTTTTAATTTAATGAGGAAATAATGTCACAGATAAGATATTGTTTTATGCATAACGCTATTGTCAATGCATCGCAATATTACATGCGTCTTTCCAGTAATAAACGTTTAAACGTCTTCTAGAATAATTTGTCTATAAATGCAAAATTCTTTGTTCAAGAAGCTCTCGTTCTACATAAAGATCACGTAAAGTATTAGTGTATTCTACGATCATTAACCTTAAAATATAAAAGTTTTCTGTTAAACGTTGACATTACAAACTCAGAATCTATTTGATAACATATGGTAATATCAACTGGGTTTATCCAGCGTATTTCTAGAGTTCTTTTAATACCTTCTTGATAGTGCGCATACTGCCTCACAGGAAGGAAGTGGCATTACGGTTTTTGCCACAAAGGAACCTAGACGTCACGGAAGAATAGCCCGAGTTGCGTATGAGAAAGCGGCGTTGCGACGTAACACCTTCACAGCACGAAGCTACCCCAATGTAGCGCCTCCCAAACCGCTTTGTTGCATGACCTTTATTCCTAGCACCCGCTCTCGCGGGACCACTCTCGGTTTCGCGGTTGAGGTTGTCGTGCTTTTGAAGGAGATTGTGAGCCATGCCGTGTAAACGCGTCAAATTGATGGGCTCTTTTATGCTGATCGCGTGTGTGATGAAACACAGACTTAGTGAGTGCTACCGCGGTTGAGAAATGCATGTTCTCTCGCTTCTGTGAGGTCATGTAGCTCAAAAGAATGTTGAGCTGGTGATGCCTACCGAGTTTCTTTTTCACGAGGTGCTTTCATTTTTGAAATTTAGTGTTAGTTCAGAGATAACTAGTGCTTACTCTAACGCCGGAAAAAATCTGTTGTATGCGGGATATTGATACATTGTTGAATAAATATTTTTTTATTGATATTGATTTGCCCGAAAAAGTAAATTTCCCTTTTAGACATTAATTATCAAGAATCATTGCTTTGCATGACTTGTTTAGGCGTGTGTTCCTACACGATTTTATGCACATAGTGTTCACTCCAATGTTTCTACGGGTTGATTCATAGCCGTTTATGACAAGGTTTCTTCCAACAAAATGAAAGTTCCCCGATTCTTATACTCCCACCTTGAGTAGTGCTTCGTTGACGCAGGTCCCAGAGCGTAACTCTTAAATAAACAATATGATGCATGAGCATTGTCTATTACTCGTTGAAATGTAGCTACTTGTACAATATTCATGTTAAGAATTCCACTGTAAAATGTTTCTAATTTTCTTGTTTCTTTCAAGCTTTTAAAAATATGCTTTCGAACAAGCAAAAATTCAAAAATTTCAAGCTTTTAAAAATTGCATCAGATGGTTAATTTTCAGCGTTGACCTTATGCTAGGCATAATTTTCTTCTACCTACTTTTTGTTCTATAAGTTGATAGTACAAGCGCTTGTTGCTGCGCATGCCGCTTACAAGTACAGAAGAATTTTCTGAACTCGCATGTCATCAATTTATGATCAAAATAGTACAGCAAGATGATTTACTGGCAGAGCGCCCTGACTTTTCTCTAAAAAGCAAGTTGTAGAAGCGCGAAGGCCTGACTCTCCAGTGAGATGTCGGGAGCGAAAAAATGGAGGAACCTCTTCCGTAAATGCCCTTTTTAATGCCAATCTCCTTTCATATTCTCTTCCTCCTTAATTGCTCTCAAATCTGTCTCCCCTCGTCCTCGTAATTACTTCTCATTAATGCCTGCCTCTCCCCCATTCAGAGGAAAGGCTAGGAATGCCTATGATATTGTTTGGTTGTCGGATGTGATGAAATGTTCTTGTTACATATGTGATTAATAAATTGCTTACAGTTGCCCAAAACATTTTTCAAGGTAAAATTTTTTATAGGCCAGGCACGGAACATTTTTCTGTAGTATTTGTGATATTGTTTGTCAGTGTTTTAACTTGGTGCGTTTCCTGGAACCGCTTTGAGTTGACGGTGTATGAATCAGACCTTTTAAAATAAGCGAAGTCCAAGTCGAGCGCTTGACTTAGTCAGTATGATCGTAATTATGAGTCAATAGTGTCTTTAGCTCAAAATTATGTTCAGCAACAAATTTTAGCGCTCGGATGTACTCGTAGAGGTCATTTCTGAATTGAGCTACACTGTATTAACAACCCCGGCTTGTGCTCCAATTTTGTGGCATGGAGGTCGCTGCTACAGTGAATTAAACTGCAGTAATAACCCCCGGTTTGTGTTCCAATTTTGTGGTGTGGAGGTCGTTGCTGCAGTGAATTAGACTGCAGTAATAAACCCCGGCTTGTGCTCCAATTTTGTGCTACGGAGGTTGCTGCTGCAGTGAATTAGACTGCGCTAATAACCCCCGGCTTGTGCTCCAATTTTATGGTATGGAGGTCGCTGCTGCAGTGAATTAGACTGCAGTAATAACTCCCGGCTTGTGCTCCAATTTTGTGCTATGGAGGTGGCTGCTGCAGTGAATTAGACTGCGCTAATAACCCCCGGCTTGTGCTCAAATTTTATGGTATGGAGGTCGCTGCTGCAGTAAATTAGACTGCGCTAATAACCCCCGGCTTGTGCTCCAATTTTGTCACCTGCTGCGAGTCTGTGTGAAGGCGCTCGCTTTATTTCAGGCCCTGACGTCAGGACCAAGAATACACGCCCGCTTATCGGGGCCATGTTCCTCCGGGCTCGTGCGTTTCTCCGCAGGTGAAGGAATTTCTTCAATATTAATATTTATCGTGTTTGAGGTCTTTCTATGCAATTTGTTTATTATTAATATCCGTGTTTCTTGGGTTCTCCTATGCAATTTGTTTGATATTAATATCCTGGTGCTTAGAGTTCTATGCAGTTCACTGCAGTTGAGATCAATGTATGAAATTGTTTCTATGATAACCTATTAGTTAGGGAACATATTGGGAACATATCTATCGCTAATTCAAAATATTCGCTAGCATTTAACGGGTATTTATTTAAAGTAAATTTACATAGGACAATCCATTGGCTCAGTATTTTTCTTCACATCATTTACTCTATTTTTGTTCTGCTTATAAAATGCGACGATTCCGATGTAAAGTTTTCATGTTTCATTTTAATGGTTATTCATTTAAAAATTTAATAAGGGATCTTCGAAGGAATAACATTCGTCTGTAAGTGTTTTAGATCATTGCAAAATAAAGTTATTTAACTAAAGTTTAATTTTGAATTCATGCAAGCCCAAACTGTTGTGTAACATCATCTAAACATTCTCCTCCTGTGTACGCTTGTCAAGCATGAATAACATTGTTTTCCAATATTTCGTTCAAATTGGGCGTTTTTTCTGTAGCATTTAATCGCTTTGATTCTACCATTACCGGTGTTGTAACATTTTTTCATGATGGAGGTAGAAGTACATTTTACTTAAATCAATCGTCAAAACTTTTGATAATTATGAGACTAAATCTAAAAATATAAGTATAATTAATAGACAGTGTTTGACGCTACGTTAGGTATGTTTCATTTTACTCGTACTGGCTCTACTTCTCTGTCGCAGAAGTTTGTGGTCATTTTCTGAGTTTGATAATTCGAGACTGTGTTAATCTCTCTGGGGGAGTCGCCAGGATGACTCACATCACCTGCGGTGGAAATGACTGGGAAGCACTAAAATTCTTGGTAATTTGTGATTGAAGTATAAATGAACATGAGCTGTTGTACTTGGCAAGTCTTCTATAACTAAGTCAAGTATTCATTTTAGGAAATTTGGTAATAGCTAGAATTTATTTCTTGAATAAATCATAACTTTGATAACGGAGCTCTGAATCCAATAAGATACGAAAACACTTCCCTCGATATCAGAGTCATGGATCATTCCAAGACAGCCGAGCTGAATAGTTTCTAGATCAGTGGTTCCCAATCTGTGGTACGCGTACCACTAGTGGTACGCGAGGGCCTTCCAGGTGGTACCCGAACACTTTCGGGGTCATGAACAAGTTTATTTTGCTCTAGTTTACTTCACAAAATGTTTACTGCCTAACATATGTAGGGTAATCTGGCAACGATTTGTAGTTAGCAAATCTTAGTTGATTTGCGTGTTCTACTTGTACAATTATGGAAATAAAGTGATATCTGATCGAATTTAGTTTCTCTGGAACCAGGTGGTACGCGGCGACTGAACGGGACCTCCAAGTGGTACTTGATCACAAAGAGGTTGAGAACCACTGTTCTAGATACACTTTGTGCTTTACCGAGGTGTACCCTCAAGCTGTCACTTCATTTTTGTTAAGAAACCTAGTGTTTGCACAAGCCCACGCCCCAACAAAGCATTATCATTTAAATACTACGATCTTGAGTGTGCAATCATGAACAAAGCTATTGTGGTGCTGGCAGGGCGAAGGTATTAGTGCAACGTTAAAATCGTATTTCATTATTATTCATGTTTGATGTATTGCATGAAACGCTGTGCTGGATGGTTGGGGAAAGATTTTAATTTGTGATCAGAAATGAAACGTACTAAATATTTATTAGATGAAAAAACAAATCCTGAAGATATTTATTCGTTCATGTTATATTGCCCATAGTATGTTCATCGATTATAATTATCGACACTTATGATCGCTAAATAATATTAATTACATTTCTTATTTTAGAAGTAATATATGATTTTTTTTAAATAAGTTAAATAAATAAAGTTTTCCTCTCGTATAAATGTCTAAGCTGAGATTCAGTTCTAAATGTCTAATGGCCATGAATTATAACACATATTTTTTAAGGACGTATGTGAAGTTACGTAGCATACTTTTATGAGCGTGTACTGGATCCATATAATTTTATTGAAAAAATTATGCGATTAGGCTGCATACGTGGTTGGTCTAACGATTTTCCTCCGATATTTTCAGTTCCTTCATATTGAGTTAGGCTTTTGAGATTCTCCACAGATTACTTACAGACGTCCAAACCAACTAGGAGTATTTTGAAAGCTTGCAATCAAAGGTGATTTCTGCTCTCAATTAATGGTTCATTGCATTTTCGATTGACCTTCGTGGATTTTAATGACTTGCTCTTGTTTTTATTCATATCGAGCCCTCGTGTTTCACGGCTGACAACGCAAAGAAGAACAAGGTTCTGCGACTTCTTTTCGTCATCTCGTGCTGATTTTTTTGTCGAGCGACTGGCGCTGTCGCTGCCAAAGGAGCAGAGCACCGTCATCTGATGACTTTGAGTGTTAATTCTAAGCACTTTGCACTTTGATGTCTTTCCGTTCTTTATATTTCCTCTGACTGGCTTCTTCTTCGCATTTTTGACCGGATCTTTTTGCGCGTTCATTTTGGAGTGTACTTTTGTTGAGAAAACGATATGTTCTTCGATACTATAGCTTTGCCAACAAAATCAATGCATCTGCGTACTTTCGAAAATCGCTTCAACCCTGTGCTTGTACGGAAACTAGCATCTCGTGTTAATGATGATGTTAACAGGCCTCTGACATTTACGTTAATGATAATGTTAACCGGCCTCTCGTGTTAATCTATCTCCTCTGCGAGCTCAGCATACATTCTTATTTTCGCGCGAGTATGTTCTTAAAAAAATATTAATTACTTTTTCCATGCGTCAACTTTTCTCATTTTATATTCGTTCAGTCCTCGGGATTTCTTCCGTAGTGCTGGTCCACTCCAAGGGAATGCGCTAAACTGGAACTGTCGTTGAGGGTCTTCGGCGTTCCTTGGAGATATTTCCAAGTTACTGTAAACCAGGTGTTGAGTCTGTCCTCGTCAGTGTGTGTATGGAACTTGACACCCCTTCAGAGGTACTTTTTGTTACGTACTGATTTGAAAACTGTTGTTGGTTTGGTTTGAAAGACTACTATGCCTTAGTTTTCCTTTGCATGCGTTTCTTGAGAGGTTGGTGTATGCATGCAATGGTTTGTCCTCATTTGTGTTTTTAATATTTTAGTCTTCAGGTAATCCTTATAATTTCAAGCACTGTATAATTACGTAACCTATCATAGTTTCACGTCTTGTTTTTGTGCTGCTTGCGTATATAATTCCAAATATTGTGATAATTATATTGTTTTAAAAGGATTCTTACACCTTGAGTTATTATTCCAGGTTTTTATAGATTTTTTTGTATTAGCAATTATCGAATGATGTTATCTCTGAAAATTTGAAGTGTTATTGTTCGTTAGCATTCACCTCATACAGGTTGGCTTCAAAGTTGTAGTGCAGGCTGTTTCTTTTTATTTTAGCTTTAAAGTGACCGAGGTATCACTTGAAGCACCTTTCAACCTTGGTGATTTCAATCTGTATGTGCCCCCTGATGAGACTTTTGTGCCATGCTCATCTTGTTTCTGAAACCCCGATTCGACTTTCGCCAGATGTCACGTGATTCTCTTTTAGCCTTGGTGGTGTGGGGCGTGATATAAAATTCCACTGTATGATGATTTTACGAATTTGAACGCAAAATTCACTTTCAGCGGCTATGAACTTATTGTTTGTCGCATACTATGTCACTCGTCACTCCTTTCGCCATAAAAGTTTTTTTTCCCTCGATATACGCTTATGTATCGTTTTTTTTTAGCTGATTTCTTAACTCAAATATTTTATAATTAGATTACCTAAGCCGGTCGCTATATGTACAAAACATTGCCTCGGATATAAATGCATTGACGTTCAATTGATTTTCAAGTAAAATAAAAATGGCAAAAATCTCCGTATTATGAAAAAGCGACAAAACTGCCAGTTCACGCAATAGTTTTTTGTGCTCATCTATTAGTGTAAGCATGAAGAGAAAGTTGCATACACTACTGATATTTCTTCGGTGGCAATGTAGGCGGAAGGCGATTGGTGCGAAATCAGATGCTTGGCAGCTCTGAGCAAGGGAAGTACAGTCGTCGTGGTTGGTGGAAGGATCAATGCACATGGCTGGATGCCGTCGAAATAAGGGGCTATAAATTGCTTGATAAATGCGCAGCATTTGAACCATAATTTTGCTTTGATAATAATTACTGGATAACAAATTTTTATGTTTATCCTTATTCAACTATGTTGGAATGATAAACATAATTTCTGCATGGATAAATTTGAATGACTGCACTGCAATCGTATAATTGTTATTCCCTGTATTATTATTTGTTTGCTTTGAAATGTGTGACCATTCTTGTTGATTAACTATATTCATGAGCAAAGCATAGGAGGAGCTAGCAGTAAATTAGCATTTTAGGAGAGGCAGATACTACCGATTATCTACGTTGTTTACTAGCACAAATCTTGAGAAAAGTAGCCACTGGTGTTGTTAATACAGGGATGGTGTAAAGAAGACATGGTGAATGTATAGTGGCAGGTGGAACAAGGGCAGACAGTTGGCAGTTGATACAAGGGCAGGTGGTGATGGTGGTGATCGAAGTTGGTGCAAAGCTTGGCAGGTGCCCCTCTGCGATGCGCCTGCTACCCTCAGTCTTCTCCCTCGGCTTGCACTCTTACGAGCTGCCCCACGCTCGTGCCATGTAGTCTCTTTTTACATTGGATTACAGCTCTTCAATTTTTTAGAAACTCTGCTTGGTTCATGCAAAAAATTGCGAGTTCAATGATATTATTATGAAATACTGAATGTGGCGTAAAGTTTGAGCCAGTTTTGTATTTTTCACTGGAACATCACCTGATGCTTACCATGCATTGGTAGCCAGTTGCTGAGGGGCATCTTTCTGGCTTGTAAGACGACTCATTCGTGTTGTGTCAAAAAGTCGTACGAATGCTAGTTATGTCCTAATTGACTGGCTAAGAATCACTCCAGGACTGTGTTCCCGCGAATGAATATTTCTCCAGATCCTTTGGAAACGGTTTACTGAAACTTTCTTGTTCGCGCCTTTCAACTTGTGAACTATATTTCAATGTTTGTGATACCAGTAGCCATTTTAAAAGCTTGCATGCGTTCTTCAATCATTGGTGTCTTGTACACGTGTTGACACCTTTGTTCTACGTGTTCCGCGAACAAAAAATATTTGTCTGGCTTTGACATTGAAGTTGCGTTGAAGAAAAGTTTATGGTCAGTGCTTAAGAGGAAGTGTTTCGGATTTACAATTAAATCAGCCCAACTGAGACATGGATCCCAGCACTGGCGGTTGGTTGCGTGGAGTTTTAGCTTGATCGTCTAACGAATTACATGTATCTGGTGGCAAACTCTGACTGATACCATCGGAAATGCTTTGTCAGTGTTTTATTTTCTGTATCGCTGCAACTACCACGCTCGAAGATATTTTATGCGTAGTTCAGTATTGATGCAAATCTGAATCATTGCTTCCGCTTGAGTTGTTTTCTGTCGACAGTGTTAATTTTTACTCATCTAGTGTTACGAATGACTGCTAATACGTTTTCATATTTTAAGTTTTTGGTATTGTAGATTTTTTCTTTTTGCATATATTCTTAGCAATAATATTTATTATCAGTCTGTGTTCATATCAAGTTGTCGTTCCTTCGATGGGTTTCATTTTTTTTATCAATACATGCTCACTGAAATTTCATCAGTTGTAGCATGAGGTTCTTAAAGTTTATAGATGTTGAACACATTTCCTGAGAATTAGGTTTACTTTTTCGGAAAACTAACCTTTCAGGTTAGGAATTGTCTTGAATATTTCATTCAGTTGGCCAAAGACACTGTTATTCGTAACGAAACTGAAAAAAAGTCTAATCTGTGTTTTGGTCTCCCGCTGGTCCCTATTTTAGCCTATCACGCGTTAGGGACGCTGTAGAAACAATATCACTCTCTACATTTTCAGTCATGAATGTGACTTGCATCGACATAACTCAGCAAAATAGTTTCCGATATTAATACGAATCAAATATTTCATTAACGTTCAAATGCAGTTCATACATCAATGTCTTAATTAACATGAGTTTGTGGTGCATGTTCGATTACTGATAGAAATCATTTGAAGCCTTTGACGAGCAGCGGGTTGGCGACATTGAAAGCATTCTAGCAACAACATGGCCTTATTAGGTGGTGTGCAGCCCCCCTTTACTGCTTTGTAGCGAGCCCTGCGTCCTGATCCGGCCTCCATGAGAGCCTCTATTGTTCCTCAGGTTTTGGTCTGTGGCCTCAAAGTGATCAGTTTGCTTTTTGGTCGTAGCTGTAATTGGCGCGTGCACATTTTTGTTCACTTAACCGTTACTGTGATTGTTTAAACCTCCTGTAATCGCTTCGCCTATGAAGAAGGAACGCTGGTTATTGTATTAATGTTCGTGTTTTTTTTCCTCATCTAACACGATATTTTAAGCTTAATCAATCAGCAGTTCAGATAACTGGAATTCATGTAGCAAGTTCTTATCCTAGTTACAACGTCTTCGGTACATTGTGACGCAAATTTCCATGTATATATGATGTTATACATACGCTCTATTTCGAGAAATTTGGAACCAAGCATCAAATTATTACGTTCGAGATTACTTAAAATTGATTTTGTTTGCTCAATTGAAATCACGTAAAATCGCGTCCATTCGATCAAAATCACGCATATTCTCTTGTTTCATTCGATTGAAATCAAATAAATATCTCTGCTTTGTCAATTTCTAATAATTATTTAGCGTCATCTTCGTGTTGTAACTTCGAATGATTTGCCTCTTTAATATTGGTGCAATTTTCAGAATGTCTTTGAAATAACTACGTTTTCTCAGGAAAAGATGTTTTGGTCACCAAGTTGATTACGATTGCGATTCAGACATTCCAAAGACCTCGTTTCAAGGGTCTGCGTATTGAAAATGTTTTGACTATTCGTTAAATGTAAATGCTGTAAACTTGTGTATGCATACGCTGTAGGAAATCTGTGAACAAGGGTTACAGAAATTCTTGTTTTTGTTAGTACACTCATTGTTTCACGAATTTGACATGTATTGATATTTCATGTTTGAAATGGGATAAGTTATTTGCACATTAACAAGTAACATTGATTTTGAACGAATCAATCATCGAATCTACGTTGGGTATACGTAGATCGTCGTTGCACCTGCAAATGAAAGTAACAACTATGCAAAATTCCTCTGTATCCGTTAAAATAATAGGAAGGACGCAGTGCGGCGCGACTGCGTTATTATGCTAAGAATTTCACACAAGTTTTGAGAATTGCTGTGAAGTATATCCTTGGTCTAATCGAGCTCATTAATTCGTTTTACGAGATAAATAACCACATCTGGGTTATCCAATCCGAATTTTTTCGTCGGTTTACCGGAGATAATCATTGATTTGCGGTGATAATCATCGTTTATAGTAGGGACTTCAGACGATAGAAATAGTACCGGTAATTATAGGTATTTTCAGACGATGAAATGTTCGCCGACGATATTGACCGGTCTTTACAGTCTTATTCCTACCGTCATTCCAAGCATAGGGAAAAGACGATAAAATAGTCTTTTTCATATATTAACTACCGGTTTATCGTAAGATATCATCGGTTTATCGTAAGAAAAGGCGATAATTACCGGTTAATTCTGACGAAAATTGGTGCTGGTCAGACGATAAAATTCGGATTGGGTAGTGAAATGTACTGGGGAGCTTGAGTGAGGCAGCACAATTTTCAAAATAGCAATGCAAAGTAGAACCCAATATTCTATGTGTTCAATCTGAAACCATCAAATTACTTATAACCTAACTCAACAGATGTCTCATTTTGTTGTTCATTGAGTTTTAGGTGCTGAAATCATTTCTAAGTTTAGTCTCATAACACAAAGCTCATTACTCGTGCAGCGTTCTATTATTCAGTCAAGTGGAGAAATTAACTCACTAGGTTCTTGAGGGATGAGATAAGCCTCCTTGCATGAACAGGTCCCTGATTGCATTAGTCAAATATCCTGCACAGACCAACACTTGATCAGCTCTTGAACGTCCGGTCATGACATCAAGTCTTGTATTCTGCACCAGATGATGCCTCATCTTCTTCATTGAAAAGACCGCCTACTTGGCATGATGTTTGATTTACGTTAGCAACTATCAGAGTGCATGGTCGTGTGTTCAAGTTTCACAAGTGTTGAATTCTTAACAAAACGATTCAGGTTAACGGTTAATGTCATTACTATTCGCAAAGAAATTTGATAAGCATTTAGAGATATGCAGTAACCATCCTATCATAAATTATTATGGTCAATATCCTGCATCACTATACAGAAGCAACCCTGGTCAGCAAACTGATGAAATACAATTTACACCAAAGACTGCTGTAATAACTGAGTACAGTGATCATTTTAAAGTACTTCTAAGGCAGTTGTGAAAAGTATGCGTGACAGGTGACAGCTCCGATGGCCTTTCCTTCTGCTGGAGAGTTCCTTCAGACACTGTTGAGCTCGAGGATGTGTATACACGCTGGTCTGCCCAGACTAAACCAAAGTCTTGCTTTAAAGTGGCTGTGTGAAGTGTTGGTCTATGCTAGTGTTGCGTGACCTGTGATGCGAGGGCGCGAGTGGAAATATATCATGCTGAAGTAATTTTCCCCCTTCGTTCTTGTTACCATAGCAGATTGGTCAAGTGTGCTAGCGCTAATTTCTGTGTCGGCCCGTTATAGAAAGATGCGAAGATCAGCAATGACGTAAAAAAAAATTAATCCTGGACGTCATGTGGAGCGTCACAAATTCAATTTTCTTGTAATTTGAGTGTTTAACTGGTGTAGTGAGGCCTCTAAATAATACGTGAGGCGTTTTCAGGCTTTTCAATGTGATTAATAATTACCTGTCATATCGAAAATGTATAAAAGTTTTTCACGTAAACCTGAAGAATATTTTCTAACTATTCAACAACGCCTTTAGAATCCATAATTTCTGTTCCCAACGTCTAGTAGTCGAATGCGACTTAGGACCATGCCAGCGATCTAATCAAAATAATAGGAAACAGTTGCATCCGTGGCTAGGCTCAGAACCTGTAAAGCTCATTTAATAAGAAGACCTAATGCATATTTCCTTAAGTGTGATAGCTTACCATTGTGTATCATTATGAGAAAATCAAAAGAGTTTGGTGTTAGATATGCCGGGAAGAAACTACTTAAAAATTAGACTGACAGATTGGAAACAAGCGATTTATTGTATGAAGTTGTGCTAAGCAGTTTCCACAGAACTAGCAACGCGTGATACAGGAGGCGGTGTTGTGTTTGCTGGAATTAAGTGGGCCTCATCTTTCTTTTCTTGTTGTTCACTCGTAAGGACGGCAAAGTGTCGTTTAATTCTACCTTACAGTTTCACGCTGTGTTGGTTTAATTATTCATTCTCCATTTGTTTGATTTGTTCAGATTATATCTGCTTGTATCTAAAACACGTTTTAAGCAGCTTTATAGAAAAAAAATATGAATGATGAATTTGTTTTTACAATCCCATATCCTCTTTTATTATGAACCCAATCTTTATCTGGATTAAAATTCCTGAATTCTTTCCGCACTTTTCATAATTCAATTTTTTGGACAATTTCCAGTAATTTTTGTAATTCGTTGCATCTTTTCCATATTTTGCTTCCCTTCAGGTTCGTCGCTTTTTGTTTTTTTTATTCGTCTGCGTCCCTTTTCTTTCAGATTATTTGATGTAGTTATTTCTGTGTGATACTATGGCATTGCGAAAGGAGGTTTCATGAGTTTTACACTGGAGCAAACTCGATATGTTCAAAAGTGAGGCGCGGATTGTGTTGCAGCCTGGAGGTCGGGGTGCCACAGCTCCTGATAACACTGGGGCAGGTAATTCGGAAATGAAGTTTTTTCACGACTAATATACAGGGTGTCCATAAAGTTTCTTTACCATTTCAAAAATCTATTACAAATCCATTGGTAAGATATTTTATTCAGATTCGTTTTATTGTATTCAGTGTTTAATAAAGTTTTTAATCACATTTTGCATTTGCATGTTTCAGGGATCCTGTTTGTGAAAGAGTTGCTGTTGAAACTTTGAAAGACTTACACTATATAAGAGGCTTTATGGACACCCTGTATTTTAGGTTTTGAAAAAATTAACTTGTTTCTTACTATTTAGATGGACTTATGCTGTCCTATTTTTTATTTAGGCTAAAATGTGTAAGTTTATCCATAAGCTTCTAGCATAAATTATTGTGAATCTTGTTGCAGGATTGAGTGATAATTTCCAGTGTTCCTCTTAGCAGTGAGCCTTTTTGGTCCAAATTTTAAGTTGTTTTTCTTCACGAAAGTAATGTGCTTTCAGTTTTCTTCACAACACATAGCTCATGTACGTTACCTACCGATGTCTGTAAATTTCTTATGCGTAATTAGTGCTGAAGCCATTTGTTGCTAGTTTTATTTTTGAAGGGGCACCGATTTGCATTCATGTATGATTTTTTTGCTTATTTTTGTCAACTAAACATTTTCTTTGCCAAGTATTTTATCGTGAATAATACTTTCTTAATGTGTTATAACTTTGTCTTCGTCTTATCTCCCTTGATGTTTGAAATCAGTCCTACTAAATAACTTTTTTGGGTCTTGTTTGAAGTTTGAAGCATAGTAGTGAAGTCTCATGTACATGGTTTTTGTGTTTCTGAACCGCCCGTATTGTATATACATGAATGTGCAACAAATTTCAAATTTTAATCAGCACACATGATTCGTGTCTGCGTGTGGCGAAGTACGAATTGCGCACAAGTTTAATGTTTAGACGCACGCTTAGAGCTCTGCACAATCTCATAGTTTCGTGTTCTATCAACCACTTGGGCAAGATGTGTTGAAGAGGATTGTAGTTTAATATAGTCATCCTGAGTGTTGAAGAGAATATGCTGGATACCTATTTTTCCGCAATTATGGTCAGAGGCATTTACTTTCCCATGGGAAATATATCTCTACATTTCTTCAACTAAGGATACAAACGGGAAGGTGAAAATGTTTTTTTGCGGGAATCTATTGTGGGTTTAGATAAGAAAGGCCTTTCTCATCGTCTTTCTTGTAAGGGTTGAGGGCTAATCGTTATGACCGACTTCATTTCCTAGCATCTCCCGTTTATCCGCTTGTTTTTCAAATTTTATCTTTTGAAATGTTTACTCCTTCCCAATATCTTAGTTGCAGTTACCTCGGTAAGAGTGGACCGATGTGTAATGTGAGCTAAAGCTTTATCTTCTGGCCATAAAAAGGAAAATAAACATATGATGTACTACACAAGTAGGTCTGGCTTAGGTCTTTGTGAGTTCATACAACAGATCTTTCTTGGCTCACTCGAACTATAGAATGTCAGGCCTATTTCTCTCTGAGCCCTGAGGCTGATAACACATCAAGCCAAAGATAGTAACCCTGAGGGCTACGCAGTTAACGTATGTCTGTGAGGCCAATAGTAGTATTTGAAGTTGCTAGCCAAGTACGTAGATCTATGATCTAGTGTCAACTATCAGTTTACTCATCCTTAAGAGTTCGGTTTCTTTGGCAACAAAGCAAGATGGGGTTGCATTGAAGAGATAGCTCTTTATGCTGCGGAAGGGTGATTTTATCGTTTTTTCATTGGTTCACGTTACTCGAAGGGTGTAGTTTCCACGTTTGCAAGAATAGCTCCGTAGGAGGGAGGCGTCAGTGTTTGAGACTCAGCCTTGCAGGTTTGTGAGTCAGCTCTGGCTGCCAAAACGAAGCGACTCCCCAAGGTTTGCTTGACCAAATTAGACGGCGATGTGAGAGAAAGAATGTAGCCACGGCACCTACGCTTCTGCCGCTCTTTTTTTCGATCAGCTTCTTCATCAATCGTCCGTTCTACAGTCCTCATTTTTGTCGTAATTAAAGTCATAATTTAACACTTGAAAGTTTATGTATGCAAGAAAGCGTCAACAAAAATCACAAAAAAGGAGTAATACTGAATATAATGAAGTGTTCTAAAAACCACAGCAAGTTGTGAATAATATAATGATAGTGAAACTGACAAGGTTTGAGTGTACCTCTATGAACGTGAATGTTAATTTGAAACGAGGTGATTGACAACAGCGAAAATATTTTGTCCATCTGATCGGAAGCTTACTCAATCAGCTGTTATTTTTTCACAAAATGCTAAACTGAAATTGAAAACAAAGTCCTCGGTTCATCCCTGTTGCATTTATTCTTTATTTCATATGTCATGACAAATATTTTGTTGTTGCGCTTTCTGAAACTTGTCTGCTCTTTTTATTACAAATAAACCCAAAAATAGACTTCCTGACTGTCAGACATGACTCAAAATGATCATTTAGCTATTGATGTGAGTATTGTATGATGCGTGTTTTAAGGGCACTATCATTGACTTTAATTAAATAATTTTACATTAATATCTGGTCTATTCTTCCTTTTTTTCTTATTCAATTGATTCAGTTCGTTTTGTCTGATTATTAACTTCGTCCTTCTTGTACTCAATCATTGAAAAATATGTACAATATCGCAACCGAGCTTCAGAAGGCTTATCCGACGCTCGCCATATTTGTTCAGTGATTCGCGTTGTCGTTCCTATAAAAATTTTTTACATGGGAAACGTGCTTTAAAATTTTACTTCTAGGGACGTGCTATGAACAAAATTATTCTCTGGCCCACCATTGGGGTTACAACTTTACTCAGACAGTTGACTTGATTCTTTGATTTCCGTATGATGGGGTTCGTTTACAATGTAAATCTTTTGAAATAGCCTTTCTTGTGGTTGCCCATAACTTTCTGTGCAGAATGTCACACATCCTACATGAATTTGAAATTTCAGTAGGTTTTCAGATTTCTTCTTTCAATTTTTCATATTTTGTTGCTGGGCTTAGCAACCACATCTTGTATGTGTATTTATATCTTATGATACATGCACCTTTACCGGTATGTTTTTTCAGTTTCTTGTCTGTGCATTTATGTTTCGCAATGAAGCGGCATTCGCTGCCTGTATTATCGGCAATGAGGAGCTGTGCCAATTGAGATTTCATATATTTTCGCCCTTATACTCGTAGTTCCTCTTACATTCTAATATTAACTCAATGCTGAGTTTCACTTTGAATGTTTGTGTTTGATCAGATTCCTTCCTTATGTTGTGGATATTATAATGGTAGTCAGAATAGTGGAAGGAACAGTGTTACTATACAAAGAGACTCACTGACAGTTTGGAAGTTTTGTGTTCAATTACTTTCATTATGTCGATACGCTTTAAATTTGATGCATTTATTGCTGTAATTCTCTACAGGACGCGTCGTTGAGAAATCGATGTCTTTAGATGACTAGCAAGGATGGACTTGCTAGTTTATTTACGTTTCGTGTATCTTACCTTAAGAGCATAATAATTGTTTACTCTGCCCATGACGTCATAAAACTGACCTGGTGTGTAAACAAACAGCGACTATCAACACCAAGACGGCCTCGGCCATTTTACTGCTCCGTGCTCAGTCTTGATTCGTCAGCGTCGTAGTTTGTCGCGTGTTGAAAACTGGAGTCGATTGTTCCTTTTTTATCACTAAACTGTGCAGTATTAATATACTAATAAATCGAGTTAATGCATTAACCTGTAGTGTTGCATGAAGGCGCGACTTCCGTGAGCAGTCTTGATGTATCACCGTCTGTAAGTAGCCGTGGAACGTAGACGCGTCAGCGATTTAACTTTTTCAGACTCAACTGATCAGTTGTGTTCTACATGCAGTTATAAATGTTGTGAATACGTTCTATGCATATTTAGCTGCCCAATATCATGCGTAACTCTTTTTTGTGACAATTATTATGATATTGATGGGTGAATGATGAATGTATTTCTATGCGGGAAATCTAAGTGAGGCAGCCACACACATCGGCTTCGAATTCTCGTTCGTCTGTCAGATAGCATTTGGGTTAGTAAACGCATAAGATATTCCGCTCTGAATTAACTTTTTACTTACAACTAATGGAATCGAATATAGTTTTGGTAGTTTGAGTGACACGCTGAGATTCTCAGGTAGGGGTTTTATTCAGGATGATTTTTTCAAATAGAACAATATGGTAGTAGTCTTGTTGAAAAAAATTATCGCCAGAATGTTTTTCGTTGAAGTTCAACTCTATGAAAATGAAAGTATTTGTATGTATTAGAGGTATCATATTTTTTCAGACTATGCCTTCTTCAAAGTCGAATTGCACTATTACTGATGTTATGTAACGAAAATGTATTCGAATTTAAATGATTAGTACTGAACACAATGTAAGTTATACTTACTATTTCATCGTGATTATGATGGTTTACCTAAGGTATTGTTTCAATTTCTTGATATCTTGAAACAACTCTTACCATTCGTCTTTTATTGACCCCTTTTGGTCTTGCTTCTTAGGAACCTTGCAACTTAAATCCGTGTGAACACGAATATTATAAATTCTGGACCTGCAATGTGATAAGAATTGTATTTTTCTGCGCAGGTGGAGGTAACGGCAGAGCACCTCTGCAACCAAACAACACTTCTGCTACTACGACCACCAACACGATGCCGGGATTCGGTTCTATGGGCGGCTTCGGCATGCCCCCCATGGGAGGCATGGGTGGAGGTCTGGGAGACAGCAATCCCATGGCGCATGAGTTTGCAAAGCTGCAAAACGATTTTTTCAAGTGGCAAGATCAGCTGATGCAGAACCAACATGTCCTTCACAGCAGAGTTGCTCCTCTAGCTGGCGGTGTGACCGACATGCAGGTTTGTCCGATTTTGATTCTATTCTCTTCATATTCCCTTCATTTCTATCCTTTCAAATAGACTCTTAAGAACATATATTTTACCATTTACAGGTTTCGAATGTCTATCTCTCTCAGTGAATTAATTGTTCTTTGCATACCACTAGTTCTTTATAACAGCAACTGGTAGATTGACTTTTTATTGGTCTTTCAACATCCTGGGATGGAGAAAGGACTAAGTCATTCTTTCCTTCTGTAGAACTGACGAGTTCGTTGTGTGATTATTCAGCATTCACCCATGATACATGTCCAATTAATGCCTTCTGATTAAAGAATCAATTTAATGTTTCTGAAGTTGAAAAAATCCTCATTAATACATTGGGTGAGTAAGTTTCACGTTTTTTGTTCACTGGTCCTAAGCAGAATTTTTATGGTTGTTAAATTAATGGTATACCTATCATTTTTAGCTTATCTGTACAAAAGTCTTACAAGCGTCTGTTTAAAACTGAATTTCAACGACAGTGATCTCGACTATTATTTATCAAGACTTTTCAGAAAACCTATTTCATTACAACGAAACATTTTCATGGCAATTCAAATTTGTGTGTCTTCAGTTGCTGGATCGCAACTATTATTTGTTTTTTCTAACTCCTGGAAATTATAATCCTACCTAAACTCTCCCAACCTAACCCATCCTGAAACATAATCCTAATCTGAACCTTAATCTAAACTTCGACCTAAATTCTAACTTTAATATATCATTCTTGATGAACGAACTATTATCTGGCCTAAATTCATCCAAACTTGCCCTAATCTTACCTGAATCTTTCTTAACCTAGCCTTCCTTACCTACCCTTATTTAATTTTTAAATGACCCTCAAGTAAAAAGTGGTGACAAGTGATCCACAGCCTCAAATACTGTTTTTATTCAAGCCGTAGAGAGATATTTGATTCATCTGTAAGATTTTACAGTAGTGATTATGTCTTCGTATCAATGTGTGCAGTAGTTTCATCATATGAAAGCAAATAGGCGAGATGCCACTTGCCCGCTAACATGCGATTGAATTGTACAATTATTTCTTTGCTTTGCTTGATTATAATAATATGCAGGATCACACTGTTAGTAGTCAGATGTTTCATGCCGTTATTAGATAACATTTTTTGTAAGTATCTTCTAAGCTTGTGCAGCCATAATTTCTACTGGAATGTTAACATGTTTTTAATGATACTTTGTAACTTTTCAGATGCCAATGAGGGCTGAACCACAGAAACCTCGTGAAATCACCATCCCAATCATGATTGAGACAGACGACGAACCTGCAATGGCACCCAGATCTAATCTTCAACAGCAGATGCAACAGCAGCAGCAGCAGCAACAACAACAGCAGTGGTTACGGGAACAACAACAACAACAAATGTTGCAGCAACAGCAACAGCAGATGTTACAGCAGCAGCATCAACAACGGATGCCACAACAGCAGCAGCCGCAACAACAGCCACCGCCTATGCGACAGCAGCAACCGCAACAACAGCCACCACCAATGCGACAGCAGCAGCCGCAACAACAGCCACCACCAATGCGACAGCAGCAACCGCAACAACAGCCACCACCAATGCGACAGCAGCAACCGCAACCACAGCCACCACCAATGCGACAGCAGCAACCGCAACCACAGCCACAACAGTTCCAACCTGCTGCTCCTCAGAGAGCTCCTGTGCAAAGGCAGTGGCCTCCTGTGGATCAAGAACAGCCTGTGCAACTACAAACAGCTGTGCCGCAACAACAGCAGCAGTTTGTGAGGATGCAGCAACAGGCTCCGCAGGTAGGTTTGCAAGAATAGCTGTCCACACACTCGTGTTTTCCGTCTCTAAGTGGTACCAATTAATATTCGACGATGTATTTGATCATATTTATATGATTAATTACTCGAGTTTTTCATCATATGTTTAAATTGTATTGCGGTTTTTTTAGTGATGGTTCTTCATTTCTAGTGTCAATAATTGTACAAGTTAAGCTGACACAACTTCATATATGTATAATATATACATAAACTCGTGTGTGTGTGTGTATATATATATACATGTATTTATATTCTGTATCGGGCACGATCTCAACTCCCTAAACTTGATAGTCATCTTGCTTACAGGCAACCATGGCTTCTGGACCTGGACCCTCGCAGGCTGCACAGCAACCCTCGGGAGGGTAATTATTTCAACATTCCCTCTGGATAGATCAATTATGTCTGTATTCTAATTGTGGACGTGTATGGCTATTTCTATTATGTTTCTATTTCATCTCTGTTGTTACTTTATATCTCCAGTTTTCATGAGAAGGTATTACAACTTGAAAGCCAGTCCATGTTTATTTATGGACGTCTTCTACAAAGCATGGACTAAATAAAAACGTATTTCACCTTAAATTAATTTTTAGTACGTGGTTCGTTCTATGTAGATGAGCGTTTTTATATTTAATTTGAATGAATGAAGTTTTTAAATTGAGTTGAAATTGTCTTCACTAAGTAAGATTCGCTTTCCGCAATTAGGAAAGTTGTGATTGGTGGGCAAAAATAGCTCTGTTCACTGGGACAAGGAGAGAGAGTTGGTTCAGGTCTCAATGTTCATATGAAGTTGGATGTATATGTGCGCAGTCCACGTGACAGTTTCAATTTCGTAAGGTTAGCTGGACTGTGACATTAATTTCCTTCTGGTATCGAGTTTAGTTTACTGTATTGTGATTTCGTGCGATAGTTTTAGTTTTAACACTACTTCTTTCGATACTCTGACGTTATGCTATAATTCTAGTAGATTGAATATATGTGTTTACTAACTTCTGTGTCGTTTTTATTTTTGATGTTGGTTTTATCATGGTATAATGCATAAATAAATTGATGTTAATAGCTTATCTACATTTCAGAATTCGTGGCCCCGCAGTCAACATGGGAACTTGGGTCGACAGGCCGCAGGAGTTGCCTTCTGTGACCGCAAAAACGATGACCCCAGCATTCTCCAAGCCTTTGCAGAGCGGGCCTCAGCAACCAACTACTCTTGCTCCTGTAAGTCTTGAAATTATTTTTTTCGTAATGACTCATGATTTTGCAGTCCGTAAAAGTATGCTTGATTTTTTATTTATTTTAGGTATAGGTTTTTACTTCATGTTCAAGATACGGTCAACCTATGGAAATATATTTTTTAAACCCATTTTCTGTACAGAATTTGGGTTGGTCAATCTAGATTTATTATACATAAAAATTTGGCAGAAATTGCGATAGCATTTGTTTTAAATTTCATTCACGTTTCGAAACTTGTACTATTTAATAGAAAAACTTTTCTATGTTCAGCAAAGACTCTTATTTATTTCTGTTGTGAGTGAGATTGACCCAAAGTTTTATAATGCTTCCATAAGTCTTCAATAGGATAGGTGAATTAAAGTGTTTTGGCGAAGGTTATGAACTCAGTGGAATGGACCTCCATATAAGCTTAATTAATTAATCATACACGTCTTATTGATCATACAAAGCTGATGAGTAGTTAAAAATAAAAATATGGATTATTATTTGTTGAATCTATAAGGAATGATGTATAATAAAAGGAAAATAAGGATAAATGTCAACGTGTTTTGGGAAAGGAAATGTTGTGCGAATGAGCCCACTCGTCTTCGTAATATCACCCCGATGTAGGAGACAGTGGTGAGTGATATTATTGTTCCTACTCGAAAACATTTATTTTTTAACATTTATTCTATGTAAGCTAAAAAACTGAAGTAAATAAATAAAAACCTTAGATGTAACGATGTAACCCCAAAGAATATGAAAAGAACAGACTTTAGTGCCAAATTTTATTTGATCCTGAAAATGCAATTTTTCCGTTTGACGTCTCATTTTATAGCGACGCTTTTTTACTTCATTTTAAAGACAAAAGTTTACCTATTTTATATGCCGATTCAGGAAGTGACAATTATCTAAACTCTCTAACTTATCACTGCTGATGCCGTTGGTCATTTTTTTTCCAATAGCCTGTAAAATATACAAGGAAAAACAATGCTTACTATTTTCTCTGCTCCTGATCTCTTAAATTCATTACCAGTATGAAGGATTTTCTGAGATATTCCTAATGAGTGTTCCTGTAATAAATTGATCCAAATTTCTAGTATGATGCTATTTTTGCTATGAAAAAAGAAAGCTTCTAATGAAATCTTTTTAGAATAGTTATTTAGTGATATGTACCCTTGAAAAATGAAGCAATGATTAACCATTTGAACTTCAGTTATGCAAGTAAGACGTTCCCATTAGTTCCTACACGATGTCAAATACCGCGATACTTGAATTTCTTGTTAGCCCTTTTGAGATTACATGGGTTAAAATTTAATAATTTTGTGTATCGGTAGTTCACGACTTCGAACGGTCACCAACAAGATAGCGACAGCGGTCCTAACGCCCGCTACACCTCCGTCGTCACGCTGGCCAACGGTGACCAGCTCAACGATCAAGCCGCTCGTGACAAAGTACGATCTGTGGTGCAGGTCAACAACATCAACAACAACAACAACAATAACAACAACAACTCGCCTGCTGCTCCTTTCGCTGCCCGACAGGACTCCAGTAAGCCGCAGTTCCAGACAGCCTACCTTGATGAGCCTAGGGATTTCAGTAGCAAAATCGTTGATAGTGCGAACAAAAACGCAGCTCAAGGTGCAGAGGTGCCGTGGCGTAGGAATTCAGGACCTACTTCGCAGCCGCAAAACGTTCAGAAGGTTACCTCGTTCGACCCTCCTATGTCGTCGCGATTGGTAGCAGCAGCCAACGCAGCTTCTACTGAATTGGCTAAACCAAAAACTCCATCTCCTCCGCGTAACATAGCACCGCCAAAACGACAATCTCCTCCATCAGGTCCTGCACATCAAAGGATTTCACCCTCGCGAGAAAATGTTCAACTCAGTCAACAAAAGAACGATTTTCCTGTTTCTGAATTTGCTAACATGAAACTTCGACCATCGCCTCCACGTTCTGAGTATATCCAACCATCTGTTGCTGCGCAGTCTTTCTCAGGGCCTCCTTCTCCTCCGTCTATGGCCGCTCAATATCCACCACCACCTCCTCTGCAGCAGCAAGTAGCTGCCGCTCCGCCTCCACCTACCGCTGTTGGAGGTCCACCACCTCCTCCACCTCCTGCTGGGGGTCCACCACCTCCACCTCCGCTTCCAGGTCTAGTTGCTCGTCCAAAGCCGCCTCCTGAAGATCGTCGGACCTCGACAGGTAAGAAGATTATCTCGTCTGATCAGCCCGCCGAACTCGATCCGCGTGACGAACTTATGATGGCCATCCGATCTTTTGGTGGCACTGGCTCGGGCCGCCTCCGGAGGACATACAAACACCCTGAACAGGAGTGAGTGTAGCTTTTTTGTCGAATTAAACGGTCGACATTGTCTAGAAAAATGCGTGCTCTATATGCGATAATTTGGTTTCAGCGGAAGCGAAATCGCGTATTGAAATTAGAAAGTGACGCGAGTCTTCAAATCACCTTGTGATTGTATGTGCCTTCTAATACCCTGGTATTCGAATCTTCGTGTTATGAATCCAGAAGCTGCGAATGAGGAATCCGACATGTCTACCGTATATAAAAATTACGGTCTTTGATTAAACAGTTAACTTTTTTGCACTTTCGTTTCTGTTTGGTTGCTTCGATGTAGTGTTAGAATAGGATTCAGAAGATGTGCCAATTGGGTTAGATCCTTCAAAATAGCTTTATTTTATACAGAAACATTTCTCTTAGCTTTCAGTCATTCACTTCAAATAATTAATTTGTATACTTGCCAATGTATATTATATATGTATTTACTTTACTATGCTTGTTGTTAGACCATGATCACTTCGAGGAAAGTAGTAATTACTCTCGAATGACTGAATGTGTATCTACATATGTGAATGCAACGTAAACATAATATCACACTAACTACGCATTAAGTTTGTATATAGTATAATTATCTTTGAAAGTTATTTCATCAACTGTGATGTTCTCTTTGCTTTGTTCGTTTTCAGTTTATCGTGGTATATCATCATGCTGTTGTGTGTAGATTCTTGTTCGTTTTTTTGTGTTTCTTGTATGGGTTTCTTTTTTTCTAACTTATCGTATTATTTGCTGCTTTTTCAAGAGTTTCGTGTAATTTTAGCCGGTCGCATGAGCTGGATATGCGACCATGCTGTACCTTACTCCCATAAACCTTTTGCATAGCATCGTTTAGCACCAAAACTGATACTACGCTATACTAGCTGTATTTTAACGTTGTGGTGGACGTAGTTCGGTCAAGCTTTCAGAGTATGAGGAACTGTAATGGTAAAACAGTTCGTCCAGCTTTCTCGTAAGTTCGTTCCACTTACTGTATCTCTTCCGGAACCTGATGTGGAATAACTGTGACGAGTTTTGTCAGCTTTCTCCCTCCCTAGTCATCCAAATGCTTAATTTTTGTTGTTAACCACACTTTGAAGTTTAACTATATTCAATTTACAGTTGTTTCTTAGCTTTTGACAAATTATTGTCACGAATTCTGTAGCATTCGAATGTGCCGCATGTCCTCTGTTCAGAAACAGCACTCCCGTTAATGACGCTGTACTCCAGTCTGCATCAAAAGCTTTGTTTTGTGCATACTGAAATTAGCATTTTTATAATTGAAAATAAATAAACCTGCTTACTTTGCTATGTTCATCAAATTAAGTTTTAAAGCTATCGTAAAGCCCCAATTATCTCTGAAACTTATATGAAATTTATAAAATGTGGGCTAGTCAAAACAATTAATTATGCCAGTTTTTCTATTCGAAGCTTTGATGGTCTCTGACCCATGTAAGATTATTATTTCGCTCACGCTTCAGATATCATTTCTATAGATGTTAGTATTTACTCTTAACGAGAAAAACGTGTATTCGTTAATGTAAAGTGTTTGTATGTAGTTTGAATGTGTATTGGCTATGGGAAACACTAGTTCTACGGCTAGATCAGTAGCCCTGTTGCCTCTGTCTTGATTGCCAGGTGCTAAATACGCTTCAAGATCGTCAGATTATCGTTGTTGAAAAGCTCTAGTTGCGAAAATTGGTCAGTTGTCAATTATATTAGTAGTTACATAAGTAGCATAACCTATCCCCCATATAAATATAGTATTCTACAAATAATCAATTTGAGTTTACATTATCAGAGTGAATTAAGAATTTCGATCATGTCACTAATGAAAAATGAATGTCTTAAAATCTTATGATTTACAATTGGAGTCGATTTATAAGTTTGAGCATTAATTCATCTGTTGATTAAATCCTTTGAAAGTATGTGCTATCAATACACAGGGATATATGTGCTCAGTCGTAGGTGTCACAAATGTAATTTGAAAAGTCTTATCCCATTTAGTATCTGTTCACCGTAAGCGTAAGCCTAATAGATGATGCTAGTATAGTCACCATGAAAATAATTTTTAAGTAGCAGAAGTGCAACTTTTACCCTATGTACTTTGCATAGTTGCTTAAGTCAACTTGTCATGTTCGAAAATGCAAGCTTGAGTGACAACAGAAGTTTTTGAGACTACTATTTGTTACAGCCGCCGTTCTACCGGCATCTGTAGTGCCAGCTCATTACTGTCAACTTTATTATTACTGTGAATGATAAATAATCGTCATAAATTTTTTCGCTATTTCATTATCTAAAATGCTGTAGGAAAACAAAACATGTTCTCGTTGCTTTAAAAAATATGAAACAAAACCACACATAATAAAGGCGCGCCTCTCAAAAATGACTGTTGCTAATACCAGAGAGCTACTAGATGTTAGCTATAAAAGTATTAATTTACAACCTGGCTCTTAAATGTTATTGACTAGAGTCTCACTCATCATAGATCAGTATTATGGCATTAATACTCTTCTTAGGCAAACTTAGAATACACATAGAAAATAAATCTTAAGACATCAATAATAGTTACTTCATAGACCGTAAATTTACGCACAGAATACAGCGTCCCATCAATTCTGTAGGGGGAAGAGAACGATATGAATAAATCATACACTAGCTAAATTTTAGAAAAGTGCGTATTTCTAACTTATTACAATGAAGAGCTAAGGGCCTACACAAACAGCCTAAGGCAAAGTCATAGATACATTAGTTCAACACAAATTTATAGGTCCAATTACATAATGATACGATTTAGCCGATTTTGGTCATCAACGTAGGCAGAGAAATAATTTCTACAGGACACCATTTCACAGCATATCTACAAGATTTTCAGCAATGGAAGTGAGCAACTCAAAACGACGAAAATCGAAGAATGAAAAAACGTCAGCAGCTTTCCACGCTTGAACGAGAAGTGACACGATATTCTGGCCTTTCGACAAGAAATTAATACTATACGAGACGTACAACAGAGCTTCCTTTGTACTTATGCCAGCGAGTAGCTACGATCACCTCAAGGAAGTACCAAGTCTGTGATATACTGTATGATGATGAGAGCAAGCACGGTCGTCCTCAGTACCCTGAAGGAGCGCTCACGATGCTCTTTGAATACATAAACACAATAAAAACTACGGACTACTTTTATGAAGCACATGTGAACAAATACTTTCGCTACATTAAATTATCTAACTAGTTATCAACTACCAGCGAGAGCCAAATACAGAATAGACTATTATCAAGGTTAACTGACTTCAAAAATTCTATTTTTTCCTCAACGAGAAACAAAATATCGAGCATGCTGCGGGGTAAGCTGTAAAATTTCCTCACCGTGTTTTCCAGCTCTCGTCGACCATGTCCTTCGAAGAAAACGTCAGCGTTACTGTCTCTGCCTCCCACAGGGTAGAAAATGTTGGTCAACTGCTCGTACATTTTCCTCTGGACTAAATTCGTTCTCAAGATCGAACGCGTCAAATCTTGCAGGGTTTGTGGTGAGTACAAGAAAGAAAGAGCTGCATGATTTTCAGTCGAAGAGTTTCGGGTCTTCGGTAGTCGAGCTTTGGCATTCAACAGCAATCTGCTCAAAAAAATTTCTTAAGTTTGTATTTTGTATTGGAGCATTAAGGTACACGAACATAAATACGCATTTCGATTATTTTCTAATTATTTTTTATTTTGTTTTACGAAAGAACATGTATTAAACATTTGAAATTGGATATATCAATTTCGCTTACCACGATGATATTTTGTATTAAATTCAAAATTACACGAAACTCTATACTCGTATACAAATATTCGTACGACGATCACAAAAAACACGTCAGTTTTTGTACAACTGTCTGATTTTTTCCTAGCACATTCAAAACTTTTGTTGATAAAAAATACGCTGATGTAAATTGAAAAATGTTGCGTTGCAAACCGTCGAAAACCCAAAACTCTAACCTAAAGTGTTTCCTTATGCACTTCTAATTAGTTTTTGTGCGAATAAATGCCAATGATTTTCATGTAATTTTTCTAATAAAAACATACGGCTATCCCCTTACGATATTTCTTCACTAAAGTTGTTTTTTTTACAAAAAATACATGAAAAATCACTCATTTATTTGTACAAAAACTGATTAGAAGTGCATTAAGAAACATATTACGTCAGAAATTTGCATTTTAGATAGTTTGCAACGTAATATTTTTCAATTTACATAAGCTAACTTTTTACCAACAAATGCTTGGATTCACTAGCAGAAAATCAGAAACAGTTGTAAAAACTAATGTGTTTTTCGTGATCTACGTACAAATATTTGCATATAGATGTAGTTTCATGGAAATTCGCGCAAATTCAAATTCAGTCAAATAATATCGTAAGCGTTTTTGACAATAATTACATAAAAAACTATTGTCATTTGTTTCACTTCAGTGATTAGCAGTGCATTAACCCTTTAGCGATGAAACGACCATACGGTCCTCTTTTACGGTCTTTGGGAGAATTGTTCTAATAATTAAACAGTGAGCCAAATGAGGTTGCTACTAGGTTTGAACGTGGCAGCATGTTACAGCGTCGTTCTTTTGGCTGCCTGGCTCTCAGCGTGCTTCATTGCATCAGTGTACAGACGGTCTTTGTGAGCTTAAATGTAGAAACTAGAAAAAAATTGGTCGCTAAAGGGTTAAGAAGCATTTTAGCTCTAAGATTTGCGTTTTAGACAGTTTGCAACGCAAAATTTGTCAATTTACTTGAGCTCTTTTTTACTGTTATACAAAAATCTCTGATCTAATGTGCTTCCTAATACACTTCCAATCCTTTCGGGTGTAAAATAATGAAAAATAATTTGTACAAAATTTTTGGAAAAACGTACAATTCAAAATAGCACGAAACTACAAGAAATTGTGTCTACAAGTGAATATTTGTGCGTAGATCACGAAAAACACACGATTTTGTGTGTTTCTTGATGCTTTTCCAGTTATTTTGGGTACAAAATAATGAAAAATGATTATGTAAACTTTTTGAAAAAAACGGAAGGGGGTACCCTTATCATTTCTTATAAAATTCAAAATTGCACAAAAATCCATGAAATAGTTTCTACAAGCAAATATTTGTGCGTAGATTACGAAAAACATATCAGTTTTTGCCCAAATGTCGCTGATTTTGCTCTAGCGAATCCAAAAGTTTTGTTGATAACAAGGAATTTTACGTAAACTGGAAATTGTGGTATTTTCAACTGTGCTATGCGGAAATTTTGAATCCCATGTGTTTCCTAATGCAGTTCCAATCATTTTGGGCGCATAATAATGTAAAGTGATTCCTATAAAATTTTTGAAAAAATACGTAAGGGGGTACCCTTATCATTTTTTATATAAATAAAAAC
>VCRD01000543.1:0-52768 GCA_006783055.1 Trinorchestia longiramus
GAATAATTATCGAAGTAATTATCCGACCCAAGAATGGGCCAGAAGGTTCGTTCCTATAGCCTCATTCTATTCTATTCTATTCTAGATTAATCAAGCCAAATATAATGTTACTACGGCAAAGAAAAATCGTTAGCGGTATGAAACTTACGGTCAACTCACAAGTTTGCCAGTTTGACTAACCGAAGTCAGCTATTGATAAACTCGATCTAGACATATCGACTAGGAGATTTTACGCACACAGTTACCTGGACAAGGTCTGGTAGAGGTGAACTCTGAAGGTAAAGTGGCAAAGCTTGGTGTCGTTTGTACGGCACACACGAGCGCAGTCCGCTCCTACAAAAACAAAGGAGCGAGTCAAAACATCCGCTTACATAAAGTTTACACAAATGAAATTTGAAGCAAAATATATGTATGAATTCATAGAAAAACTAATGATATTCTTCGGTATTTTCTCATATAGCTACGTAAGGGAGTTAGCTGTCATAGTAAACACGAGTCTGGCAATTGTCATCAGATGTCACTAGCCCAGTCATGGATCCTTTTTTTCAGCGTAAGTCCCTGCTGGAAGCTTCATAGATCTCTAGATAGCTCTAACTGGTCTTCTGATGCTGCGTCTAACTGAACCACAAGCGTTATCCCTTTGCATCGTCACTGGTCAACAGTGTCGCAATTTCTAAACCTCCGCATTCTTAGTCTTCAAAATCCCCTCAGAAACATTTCTCTCACTATCGGTATAATTTTCTAGTCAGAAAGGGCTCGTTCATTCTCTCTACCTGCCCAAATAATGGTAGAATATGTGGAATGGGTGAAAATTTATTAATCGTATAGTTACAGGATGACGGATTATTACAAATTTTACTTTCAAATTCGGACAATTTTTGTTTTGTGTTAATTTTTACAACAATAGAACGAATTGTACGATTTTGTTAGGTTCGAAATCTTGTTTTCAGAGTAAGATGAGTACTTTCAGATTAGAAAACCCTGACTTTCTTCTTGTTTAGCTAGTCGGATGATTCGTCCTAGGAGCTCGTGCAAAAGAAATAGTGTATTATATCCATCAGCTTTCATTCAATATGACACCACAAAAGGAACATACAGTAGAAGAGGGTGTTCCAGAAACGATGCTACATTTAAGAACCTTTATTACTCATTAGTCAATAAAAAATTCTGTACTTCATTATGTCGCTGCAATAATGTATAATTTTACACACTGTATACACAATGCACTCGTGTAAAAATAATGAAAAGAAAATGGTAATCCTATTTATTAGCAATGCATACTGAAGAAACACGGATAACTTTTACGGAAACAATACAATAATGGAAATCCTTTTGATAGAGCATGGAGAGCTTTCTGAGTCAGCTACGGATCACGTCACATTCTCCACATGCCCAACACTGAAGTGGGCGTAGTGAGCATGCACGGCGTAGTTCTTGCTATGAGAAGGCATGTGATGGACCCGTGAAAATAAGTACACAATTATGACACTACAATGTAAGCTGACTACTCTTCAAACGCACAAGAGTTGATGAAGTGCCAGCGGCTGCGGAATGCATTTTAATGGAAAAGTATTGATGCGAGAGCATGTTTCTGGAAAATCAAAAGCGAGACATAGAGGGGGAGCGCGATAAGCGTACAGAAAATGTTCACTGATTGAGGCAGATCATTCTATTTCTACATTTTGACTTCAAATAATTATTGTGCTTGAACGATTGAGGATTTCATACAAGGTTAACACGAGTGAGTTAATGGAATTAGTATGAACACATTGTTGCACTCTTTCTTGCAGCGAGAATGATTTATGTTTCTATGTTTACGAGCTATTTCATCTAAATATGTAAATAAATAGTATCGCAAATGAAGTGCACAGAAATGATTTTGTGTATAGGCCTCCAATTATTCTTGTGGCATGCACAAGAGAAAAATATATAAAAAACAAAGATTTGTTCTAAAAGTTCTTTTTCCAGCATGCAATATTGTATAACATTGAATAATTTGTTATCAATCCCCTCTCTAGAACCTCAGCATTTAAATTCTAATTTAAAAACATTGGCTGTGAATAACTTTCGTCAAACCGCAAATATTCTAATTTTAAGAATTGAAATTTAAGAAAAAGCTTGAAATTAAGTCTGTTATCCAGAACTTAGCTATTTAAGTTACTTGGTTACTTAAAAATGATCTCAAGTTGAAGAATAATTCTCATTTTCCTAGCACGAGTATTAACTTAGACAAGGACATAAATGTTAATGCGTAAAATTCATGACTTGCGCTCAGGAATAACCTTCACAAGCTGACCATTGCGGTGCCAGGACTTCTCTCGAGTCAATAAAAGGCGGTCTCTTGAGCTATACATCCTTACATTGGATGCAATTGAACTCAATGGAGAAATTAAACGGTAGAGCAAAGCTCCTCCCGTGGAGCTGTGCCTGTTTGCTCAGATCAATGACTGACGACTTCTTGAGAATGACCCGTGCATAAAATGCATGCAATTTTCCTATCTAAGGGAAATACTGGCATTTTACAGACATAGCGAGTTTCGGATATTCTAAAAACGCGTGAAAATAAAGCGCATACAAAAAGAACGGTGATATGCACTCCTAAATGACAGAAGTATGGTAATATGATGGTCTAAATTAAGTTAATGTCTTGCCACAACGACGTCATTTATTTGAATGGTCATCAGATAGTATTTCAGCAACTGATGCAGTCACATGAGAGCCATTGTTAGTATATTCGTCAGAATTTTTTGCTTCCACTGGGAGAACTAAAGCTGCGTGTCTTACATCCAGAATAAATAAATCGCAACTTGATTGTTTCACGAATGGTTACATGCTTCGTCATTAAATGAATTTTATAAACAGAACATAAATATTATTTTGTGGAAAAAATATTTACCCAATTAATGCGTTCATGAATCTTACGAACGAAAAAGCAAATTCGGAACTCTAATGATTAAGGTCTCCATTACGCGAGTTTCAGATGCACACTAGAAATGATCAGTCAAGAAATATTTCAGGTGTAGAAACTTTCGTC
This sequence comes from Trinorchestia longiramus, assembly GCA_006783055.1. Classification (NCBI taxonomy): domain Eukaryota; kingdom Metazoa; phylum Arthropoda; class Malacostraca; order Amphipoda; family Talitridae; genus Trinorchestia; species Trinorchestia longiramus. The sequence continues at coordinate 3,035 of VCRD01000543.1, forward strand.
TCATGTTTTCTAAACCAAAGCTGTGATTGACTTTCGACCGGTTCCGTGAAGAAATACAGCATTTTAAATCCATGGAAACGTGTCTCATGTGACTGAGTACCCAATGCAATTTTGTGAACCCTTGTTAAAATTAGATCTTACGGACTTAACAACATAGATTTGGTCATGTGCTCCCAATTAAGTGAGTTCTTAGCAGCAAAGTTTAGAAGTAAGATTCTTAATAAATCAATTTTTCACATATAATTATTAAATAAGCTGTCGCTGCGATGTAGTTTTAGACACACACGTTTCAAGAATGATCGATACCTAGAAACGAAAGTCTTGCACTTTTAACACGGCCAGATGTAGAAAAAATTATTCTAGATAGTTATTCAAATTTTTATCACAATCAATCATATCAAAAATAAAACTGCGAATGTAATATTTTACGGATGAAGTGTTAGACAAAGTTAAAAAATTAGTAAAGTTTCAACGTTAACGTCGACATTTCAGTATTGTGACAAACTTGCACTCATCTCTGCACGACACTCGAACCGAAATAAACTCAATGCAGGGTTGATATTTCTGGAGTTTAACGGAAGTTACAGTTGGCCAAATACGTCAGTACTCCATCATATAATATACGTATTGTCGGTCGCTTTCTTAGTTTCGATGACACTATAACCGTTGATGCTTTCATAAATGGTTTAGACACTGGCCAAAAAACGACTACAAGTTCAGAAGAGAAAATCAACTCACTTCATGGGTCTCACCTGCTGTTATGTTGAAGTCCCCTAAGCCCAGGTTTCCTGTACGGGAACCATAAGCATCATGGCGCCTGCGTGTTCTTCGTTCATGCTGCCGGATAAACTTTTCAATGGCATCCTCTCGTAGATCATAGCCCAGTCTGTGGCTGAAGTATATCTTGGCGGCCTCAATGCCAAACTTCATGGCATACTTGGCGATTTGAATCTTGACGTACGCGCCTAGGATTTTTTTGGCAATACTTCCGCCAGTGTGGATAGCAGCAGCAGTTCCGAGTCCAGACATCCCACTACGACCAAAGCCTCCATAGCCACCGTAGCCTCCTCCATAGCCACCGTAGCCTCCTCCATAACCACTGTGGTGGCTCGAGAAAATCGAAGGAGAAAAGAACCCTTTCCTTGCTTTCTTCTGTGCCTAAGTGTTAAAAAAGATTAAAAATGCAGTTGAATTTATACGTAAAACTTAAACAAATGTCTTCATAAGAAAAATTTTCCTAGAATCAAGTATGTGTGGTCTCTAACCTATTGGACAACAAAATCACTTAAAGTTAGTTCAGGGGGGGGAAAAATATTTGTTAGTTTATATTCTACTATAATGAAGAGATGTTGTTGCCCACTGACACTACACCTAGTTATGCGAGGGCTATAGCGACAGAACTGAAAAAACTCTCCCTCTGTAAGTGAGAAGTTCTGTACAGTGTATAGTACACTCATTTAGGTTGACTATTAGCCATCTAAAATATGGAAAGAAAGCTAGTCGTAGCACATTAACGTTCCCGTACAAAGTTTGAATGCAATAAACTTTTCTAAATTTCTGGAGATAAATTTTGTGCAATTATTTAGGGTAGAGATCAACTTTAGACTTAAGAAAGAGTGATCAAAACTCGTCCGGGAATTGAAACTTCGACGCACGATCAATGATTTGGAAAAAACCAACATGAATAAATACGACAAAAGAAACGTTACAGGATGCTGCGAGACAATTACTAGGCATCGAACAATTACAAGAATAACTACGTAAATAATTTCACTGAATTATTTACGGCTTCAAAGAGGCAACATCATGAAATTGCGAAAACATAATTTCACTATTTTTGGATTAAGAAAAATAGGAATAAAACAGAAACGAGTTGTCTGGCAGAAAAGTTATTCTACTATTTAGACTTACTATTGAACACGTAAAATTAGAATAAAACGGAAGAGCATTTAACTTGGCAATGAGTGACTCTTAGAAAATGCTTTGAAATGATGCTTTGTAATGTATCTATACGAAAGGCTGAATAATTAGACAAAAAATAACACAAAAATAACTAGGCAATAATAAAAGCAAATTTTGAAATTATTATATTCTTGATTTAAATGCTACAACCACAATAAAAATGATCTCAGCAGTGATGCACGGTATCAAGAAGCAGTCATCTAAGTTTTCGGGTCATGTATCTTTAAGCAAATGTAAGTATCAAAGTTTTATTTCATTGAATTTTGTTCTGTATGATTGTAGATTTCATTGTATGAATGAATTTAACAGGATTATTGTTTATTTCTTCCCCGAGGTCGGATGTTCTAATACGGGATGCATAAGGGATGCATTAGATGTCCCTAATAAAGGGATCTTTTTCTCAGTTTGGGAGTTTTTATTCCTTTCGGAGCTAGGGTGCTCGTGTGGTCGGCTAGGTGATGGCAATATTCGCCTTTTGTTCTGGCATGTTGCAACATTTGATATTGGGAGACCTTTGGTGTATTTTCTTAGCGGGATTATCAGTTTTTTTAATAGCAGCTGGGTCTTCGGTGTCATCGCTATCATATACTGATAACTGAAGCCATCCGGTGTGTTGCGCCTTCCGAATGTATGTTTTGGTGCTCTCCTTTTGAAATTATTATTAGCATTTAAATACGTTATTGAATCAATGAAATGCATCATTAAATCGATAAAATAATTCAATGATACTGAATTTATATAAACTAGTATAACTTACAAAACACAAATTAGGTTAAGCATGGGAACTAATCGAACACGGTTACTACAATGATAATTTCCTAACTGTTTAGAACTACTGATAATGTGTACCGTGAAGAAGAATTTACAGATATGATCATTTTTAGATACACTAACGGAACAATTTACACGAACAGAGTCGTTTTATGTTGCCTGAACTGTCTACCAAGTTTCATGACATTCTGAGACATTGACCGAAAAATTCGAAAAATTTCATCAAGGTGTATACCCTGTGCATTTTTTTACATAAATTGAAAAAATAAATTAATAACTATCATAATACTTGGGTGTATAAGTATGCATGGAGTACGAATAATGTTGAAAACGCAAAACAATGCCGAAGAATAGCAGAATAATTGCCAAAAAAATCCATAGCATCACACAAAAAATAACAGACCATATTGAACACAAAGAGGTTTTCAGTACTTAAGAAACGCATTTGAGAAGAAGCTTGTCTGAGTAATTGAGACGGAAAAATATCTCAACACATTATCTAGTAATACAGACCATAATTTGTTATTCTTACCAACCAGGATCAAAGAGGAAACAAAAAGATAGAACGAGACCGGACAACGACCGGACAAGGATCACACTGGAGGGTAAACCAGCAGCAGAAATAGAATAGAATAGAATAAGACGATAAAAAGGAGCCGTTTGGCCCATTCTTGGGTTGATACCCAAGTCCCAGGAGGAAACAATAGCTCATGTAGTACGATTGTCTCTAGAAAGATGTTACAATCCAATAACGCGATGAAAGTTAGGTTTCAATTTCTAATCGCTAACGATGTGAAATGCCGTTGATTTTGTTTTAAAATAATGCTGAAAACAACTAGATGTTTAATCGTCGCACTACAAATTCAAACAATTTTTCTACTTTCACAATTCATGTTTATTCTTCAGAGAGTAGTGTCGTTTCTAAAAAATTAAAATATCTTCATACATGTAAAGCAGAAAGCGAATATTAGTATTTTGAGGTAATCCATGCATGTGAAATTGCAATGCAAAGATCTGCACATGCGTTCAAAATTGCCTACCATGAAAATTTTTCCGTGTACGTATCACATATCAACTCTATAAAATGAGTAATAGTTCTAGAAAAATCATCACCTAGATAGTGAATACTTCTAAGTCATCTCCTAGATATCAAGAGCGATAAATAGAAGCCTCTTTAAGGTAAATATGTTTTTCTAATGTCACTGCTACTTTCCTGATACCAGGCAAAATACCACGTTGATTTTACTCCATGTTAAAAACCCTTATTCATACAACTATGATTAATTTCTACCAATAAGTTAAAAACATTCATCATAAACAATGATAATCAAATTTTACTAAAAAATAGAACACTAAAACAACGAATGTTCATGACCAAGAGAGGCAAATATGTATTTCAAAAAAACATTCGATTTTAAAAAACGCTATAACATTTTAACAAATAATCTTACAATAAAATAAGTTTTTGAGTATCACCTCGTAAATTTGGTTGGTAATTTTGTCAATTTACCAATTTGATAAATTGGTTGGACATCACCAACCCATTAGAGTTTAATACATTAAACTCAATTACATTACACCTCGTAGGCTGTTCCGTAAACTAATTCGAGTTTCATGCACTAGAACAATAAACAAAAATTATACCTCACCTATTACTCCAACCTGTAGCTTGGATACGTAAAATACATTGTTTTGCCCTTTTATAAATTATCAGACACGTGTGATCCAAAACAAGCGTAGCAATACTAACATTTAACCAAAAAATAGAATGAATGCATTTTTCCTTGCCAAAGTTTCAGTTCAACATCACTAATCAAATTATTTCCTATGGTCGTTTCAGTTTAAGCTTGTATAAATTATATAATTAAAAATCATACTTAAGACCAAGGCATCGAGTACTTACTTTGTGTACGGCATATCCTGCAATTGCTGCCGTCACAGCTTGCTTGACTTTCTGAGTTTTACTTTTTTTCGGTTTAAGGTAAGTGCCACCTCCATAGTTAGCACCAGGGTAATAACCCCCGCTAGTTTGGTAATGCTGGCTGCTGCCAGGGTACGTAGCACCTCCAGAATAACGTGTTCCACTGTGAGGGTAAGACGCAGCAGGGTAAGAATTACCCATGTGAGGTCTACCTGGGTATGAAGGACTTGGATATGGAGCCGAAGGATAAGGATGGCCATACGTAGGCCTTCCACTACCACCTGGATACGGAGCGGATGGATACGGAGCTGATGCAGTAGGATACGGAGCACTAGCTGTGTTTGGTCTGCCACCCGTCGGATAAGGAGCAGAAGCAGTAGGATAGCCTCCACCAGAAGTAGGATACGGAGCCGAGGCAGTAGGATAGCCTCCACCAGAAGTAGGATACGGAGCCGAGGCAGTAGGATAGCCTCCACCAGAAGTAGGATACGGAGCCGAGGCAGTAGGATAGCCTCCACCAGAAGTAGGATAAGGAGCAGAAGCAGTAGGATAGCCTCCACCTGAAGTAGGATAAGGAGCAGAAGCGGTAGGGTTAGAGCTACTAGATGACGGTCGATTAGATGCAGGATACGGTGAAGAAGCAGTTCCTCCTGAGCTAGAGTAAGGAGGAGCTGAAGGTTTCATGCCTGATGATGCTCCAATAGCTGCTGTTCCAACGGTCGCACCCCCAATGACTGCTGTACCGGCTGCAATTCTCTGCGTATTTCTAGACGAAGAACTTCTTCCCCCACTGCTGCTTCCACTACTTCGTGAACCCCATGACCAGCGAGATCCTGAACTACTTCTGCTGCTGCTGCCGCTACTTCTGCTACTGCTGCTGCTAGATGATCGGCTACGACTGCTACTGCTCCCACCCCTACGAGGTGATGGAGAACGTTTCCTACGGTGAAGTTCTGGAACTTGATCAATGAGACCAGCGTCTATACCCTCCGATGCACGAGACTCTACAGAACCCTCCAGTAATTCTCTAAAATCCATATCAGAAATTTCATTCATAACGTCAAGAACATTTTCTATGTCGTCAGTCGTACCTTTAAGATTCAGATCATGTATTTTTCGAATAAGTCCAGTAGGGAGAACAACAGTGCTCGACGATTCGTCGTTCGGAAGCATAAAACACTGCAATCTGTTGTTCGATGACATGTTCATGTAAATAGTCTCCGGAAAAACATTTGGGTTTTCAAATTCGTGATTGGGAGGCTCCAACCAGTCACTGCCATCATCCGCATGTACATCGTTCATGCCCATCAAATCTAAAATGTGAAGCAAGTTCACATCGTGTAGAAAGTCATTAAAGCCGTCAATATCGAAGTCATCATTTGGTACCGACTGGAATTCATGGCCATTAGGTTCTGAGGCATAGAATTTATGATCAGGGTAATCGAATTCATCAAAATCAGGTCGGTACGAGTGCTTGTTTGAATGATGCGATGGAATACGTTTGGAATACAGGGATGCTGATGGCTCACGACTATTAAATCGCAATGCTGACGAGCCACGTTCCGTCGATTGAGTTAATATTGGATGCATGGAGGACAATGATCCAGATCGATCTCTGTTTGAATTGTGGGACACAACTGAATGAATTCCTGATGGCCGAGAGACATACGGAAGAACTTCTGGGTGCTGGGAGGAGAATGGATCGACTCCTGAAAGCCTAAATGTAGGTGGATGAATTCCTGAATGCGGAGAAACATGTGGAGTAATTTCTGAGTGCCTAGAGGAGAATGAATGAATTCCTGAAGGGTTAGATGTTGGTAGATGAATTTCTGAAGGCCGAGAGGGGGATGGATGAATTCGTGCAGGATTTCTTCTACGCGGCAACTTGAAACCTAAAGCCCCGTTTTCCCTGGTGTCGAACGCGTTTTCGGAGTCGATGTTCTTATGCTGCTGTGAGACGTGATCTCCATAATCATGACGGTCTTGATGTTCTGTGTGATGGGGACGATTTCTTCGGAAACCAGCTCCAGGAGAATGTCCACCTGAAATTGAACATGAACCCGAGATGTTCTATGAATGATTCTATTCAGTAATATGGGTATGATCCTTTGTAGCATTTTCTATAGACACAACTTACGTTTACATAATATAAGAATTCAGAAACGAGTAACTACACTGAAAATTACGATTCTAAGGATGATTCCAATCTACACGAAATTTCTTTCAGTATTTAAATAAAAAAACGTAGCCCATGAAACAGAAATAATTTAGTTTCACAAAAATAGATAAAATAACTAGGGCCTTTATTAGAAGACCTTGATTTTTAATTGAATTAAACTCAACTATTTGTACACAGACAGAAGTTGTAACACCGTACATTGACTCAAGATCGTCATCAGAATTTGGATACGTGCAAGCATATATTAAAAGAACAAATTTACATTATATAAACTTCTGAAACTCTAACGAGTTGACCTCAAAGCAAATCCCAACATTTTGTATCGCGCAGGAAAAAACTTAGCTAAGCCCAAAATGAACTTTTCATAATTCAACTTTATGTAGAACATTTTTGTTTGAACTATTTTTCCCACACGAGTAATTGAGAAACTCTGTATAGAGTTGAGAACCACAGCTTAAGAATATAAAACAACTTTAACTAAGTTAATAACTCTAGTCTTCGATAAAATATGAAAAGGCCAGGCTATTAAGCTACCGTTAGGTTTCAAAAATCTTACAAATAACACCAAATTAAAATATGAGAAACTTAACAACTCAGCAAATTACAAGGTGAAATGAGATGTAATCATTCACGTTTTCATTAAAAGTAGTTTGGGATTAACGAAAAAATATCACCGAAGTAGGATGTGAAAGCATAACAAAAGTTGCATGGATGTTCGACCGTGATGTAATGCCTGAATGTTGCATGGGTTGAAAAAGGAAGTAAATACTAATAAAACTAGACTGCACTAACCGAGCCATGTTGCAGACACGCAGCTCAATGATAGAAGAAGGAGCACAGCCCACCGGTGTCTTCCTACGCAGATCTCCATCTCGCGACTGACAGGCAACCGCACCAGTCACTAAAGTCAGATATTTACCAACCATCGAGCCCACTCAAGCCCTTGAACCGAGGGAAGAGTGCGACTGCTGATGCAGCTACCCATTGTGAAGAGAAGACACAGTCTACTTGGATTGATACACTTTTCGATAGAAGACTTGCGCTCTTGGACAGCCAGCCGGCTGAAGAGAAACGTCTTAGCCCACAAAAATCTCGAATTTCGTAGTGTCTTTACGTCAATTGATCACAATTTAAATGCATACTTAGGGAAAACTAACGTAACGTTAGTTAGTAGTAAAATGGCCCTTGTGTTGATCCAAGCGCTACAGCTGTGTAAAGATACCGTTCTGAACGCTGATGAATACCATTGAGCGCAACTGCAGCCGTTCTGAGATTTCTATGTTAAAAAACAAAGTTATTAACACAAGCAAAAGAACACACAACTCTACATTGCAGATAAATTAGTCATCGCAGATAGCTTTGTGTCTGAAAATACTATCCATACAAAAACAGTCTACATGACAATCTTACGGCTGCATAAAACCGAAGTCGACCGAGGCACAGAATTACAAATCTTCGTGAACGTGTAGATTGAAAACAGAATTATTCTGATACACAGGCTTTATGCTAATCCCCTGAGACACTTGAGCGATGACACCATGTTAATATTCGTAGACAAACTGTATGTCAAATTTTACACCCGTGAAATTGAGTTTATACCGATTGATAATTTAAATCCCAATACAATCAAGCATACTAATTACGAAGAAGGAAAGAGAAAATAGGGTAAGTTAAGTATCGCGTTTATTATCAATAATAATCGGGACTCTACTCTTAACTTACTTCAATAGGGTTCTATACTAGAAGTATATAAATATGAAATAAAAGAGCTCTGGAATGCTAGATAACGCCAAAGGCGCAAGACTCGGCAAAGGCACACGACATGAATGGGAACGAACAACAGACGCAATCACCACATCCAGCTGGTCTCAGTACCCAATGTCACACAAGGTGTCCTAGAAAACCACAACGGTCGTTAGCCAATCGAGGTAGCAGAAGTTACCCATCCAGGTGGTTAAAGTTACCAATCCAGGTAGCAAAAGAAACTAATACAGGCAGTAAAAGTTACCAATCCAGTAAGTATATTACCCATCCAAGTAGCAGAAGTTACCGATCTCGGCAGCAAAAGTTCGTAATAACCATCACCATCACTAACCAATCCATGAAACAAGTTCAAGACAACCATGGTCGGCAAAGTTATAAAGAAAATACAAGAACTGAGTACTAACCGTAACCAGTGTCGTCAGTGAGAGGAATTTCGGAGAGTTGATCGCTTTCAATCATCAGTAAATCGAACATAACGAAGAAGGTTCAGCTCTCATGATGACCAAAGCCAGCAAACAAGTGTCTATTTAATAGCACAGGTTAAAGAAATCGCTTCGATTAATCTAACGCGCTGGTTAATCAAATGAACGAGATGTTCGCGTTTATACAATGGAGTAATTACCCTGACTGAAGATCACGGTGTCGTTGATACGCGATACTGATAACGAAAAACAAATTACTTGAAAAAAGGAGTAACACACTAGATAGCTTTGAGCGACAACTATTCAAATTAAAGCCATAGTATGTCCCAATATATAAGCCAACACCTCACATAACCGAGACACCTGTTTCGTTTAGGGATTGTGCAGTAAGTGCAACATGAGAGAAGAAATAAAATAATGGTAATTTAAATTAGAGGACAAACATAAATACCACAATGTTGCTAGCAATCTTTTTATAAAAAAAGTAAAAACAAGTGTTTATCCCAAGGAAATCAGTCCTGTTACCCTACAAAAGCGAAAGTTTCGAGCGCGTGTAATAGTCATGCGCCCCTTGCGGCCGTTACGGGTTGCAGCTCGGACTCCCCACAAGAATGAACTCAAGCCTCGTTATTTGTCGTAATTGAAGTCATAATTTATTTAAGATTTGAAGAGTTTTTCTTTGCCGAAGAACGTCAATCAAAATCACAATACTAACGTGGCAATACTGAAAATCCTGCTGAAAAGCTCTAAAAAACATTACAAATAGCGAATTATGCAAAATAATGGTGGTAAAAGCAATGAGATTTGAGTGAAGGCAATTGAACAAGTCAAGAGAAGAAGCCACGGTAAAGGTGGCTTCTGAGCAGAGACAGGATCAATTCAAATCAGACGAAATGGTGGAAGAAAAATAGCAGGTTACTCACCGAAAACATTCGTGGCAGCGAAAGACACATCAATCACCGCACCAGTGCAGACATGCTGGTAGTATTGCTACTGCTACCAAAGTTATGTTGACGATGTCTTCACTCAATCAGCACACCCATTCTCATGAGGAAGCAAAAGATCAGAAGTTGTAGAATTTCTCCAGACGTACATAGAAAATCAAGTTACACATGGAAAACGGCTCACTGATCGACATCGGAAAATTCATGATAAAAGTAGGGAAACTCAGTCTTCTTCCAGCTAAAACAAGTATTTTTTTGTACAGGGGTAGTAGAAAACAAGACTTGAAGGAAGAACTGACTCAAGTTATGAGAAGGTAAAATTTCATAAACACTTTTCTTCGTAGAAAAATGGTTCTTTAGGCAATTGAAGTAAAATTATATTTTATAGAGAAAGACAATATTGCTCGTTCCGTACTGACTAACTCTTGGGCCCGTCATTTGAATGAACTGCTGCAAACGAGCTAACGATAAGAATGTACTGAATATACGCTATGTTACCGTTCAAGGTATGGGAGACAAATTTGGGTACGTAAGAGTTTCAGCAATAAATTGTACGAACGGTTAAAAATCTCTTGGTATGCATAATCAGCAGGTAACACTAATAGCGGTCACCATGGTAGGTTGATAAAAGTCGCTGGCTAACAGGGTTCCATCACTCAAGACGAAAAGCTTGAACATTCTGTGACAAGAATAGGATATTACAAGACACTGGCGGCGGTCTGTACAACAATGAGAAAGCGAAGAAAAATGTTTTATGGGCCAGTTGATGTGTTGGCCTTAGGGCATTTGCATTTTAACTGACCAATACATCAGTTGTTTGATGGGCGCCACACAGTCTCAGATTTATACATGATTAAGTCAGTGGAAATAAAGTGATCGTGAAGTTAAAATGCATCAAATTTACAATATCAGCCCATCAATCAGAATAAAAACTAATAGATAACAGCGCTATTCCAAATTGTTTAGCTTCTTCACTTTAATTATTATGTTCCTGGTTTAACCACCGCAGCCTCAATGTCAGCGATCTTCTTCGGGGTTAAAAAGATCTTAATGCTAGGCACTAATGGAGAGACAATGATCATTTTTTAATTCAATAGTTAGTTTCAGTGCATCGTTAATTGAATAGTAAGTAGAAGAAAGCTCACACATGGTATTTTTAACTAAAGTGATGTATGCGGGCGCCAGTTATTATACAAAAAGATGAATTAAAAATTTGGATTTAAATATTTAAATGCAAATATTCGTGAAGCGAAAAATTACGTTACGGAATCTTCCACACACTTTTTACGTTTTGAAGAATTATCACGGCGAAGAAAATGCTGAAATAGAAATTAATGTGATGAACAAACAATTTTAGTTAAAAGCCTCTCAAATAACAATTTCTACATTTCAGATCAACTACTGCATTGAGATTGATAAAGTTCCGCCTTACAAATGCTGCTCTACACGCATGGACGGACCTAAGCGATAGCACTCATCATAGCATAGCATTAATTTCAATTTTCTCGTAGCTTTCATATGAATGTTTCCATGGAATGGCTGGACTGGACTTCACGATTTCAACAATAGAGGCAGGCCTAACAAATACGAAAACCAGATCAGAGCAGGAAAAGAACATGTTTCTGTAAAAACTAGACGCAGCATCCCGACTCTCCTTAAACCTACGAATGAAATGAATCTCTTATCTAGAGTAAAAAATGTGTTTTAAAGGGTATATCGGCACACAAATTTGGGTCAAGTTTCTAGCAGGATAAATCTATAAATAATTCAGCTTGAAGATAGGCTCAAACTCTTTACAGTTACCAATTGCAGCAAAATAAAGAGTATTGATTGAGGTCTATCCACCGTAGGGTCACTAACAAAAGCAGCAGGGCACACAGAGTTAATGAACATTGCAAAAATTATTTCGGCGAGTCAATGAAAGAAAAGGTCTCGCAATTTTTGAAGGTAATGGCGTAAAGAAGATAAATTTATGAACCAGTAATTTTCTCAAGAAGTATGATAGATTTAGAAAAAATTATTAAAACCCAACGAGAATTGGCTAGCTACAACGAGTGTGTAAAAACAGTGTGTCCAAATTTTGTAAATTTGGAAAAACAGTTTTGCTAGAAAATTTATGACAAGTTTCTAGTAGTGGAAACCGTTTCTTTACTCAAATCTATTCCGAAATTTGCAAAATGTGCACAAGTAGAAAAGAAAACATCACCCAATATTCCAAATCTGAAACACACATGTGCCTCCACTGCACTGTCGAGGCTCGTATGAATTATTTAGTTGTTTGTGTTATTACAATATGCAGGATTCTAACACCACAGATGTTTTCAGTAATCATTTGAGTTAATCACTACTTTTAAGCGTTTCATGATCATTTATACGTCCTCTGTTATCACCTTACAGCAACGTCAACAAACAAGAAAGTGTTCTTCTATCCAGAACGGACATTAAGGGTCTTTCAGTGCATTAATTCCAATTTACGAGTAACGATATACAGGGATGAGAATGACACGTTGCGTAGCCTGAGGTAAATTAACGGTGTTCTATTCGATTTCTGTACTCCAACTATGCATTGATAAGCCTCATTTTCTAAAATTTGAACTTACCAGCCGTACGCTCGAAATTCCGATATGATGTTATAGCAATCAAAAGAAATTAAGCAATTGAAGACTTCAACAAACTTAGTCTTATCGACGTGGCCAACGCTCAAGACTTGCAAAAGGCTCAGTTCCACTGCTAATATGTTCAGATCACACTTATATCTAGGTAATAAATATCAAGAATATTCTATAGGTATAGGCAGATCAACAACACGCTTGCATCAATGAGGATATTGTACAAGTACACGGTTTTTCCGATACCAAGTTAAAGAAATTAAGCACACAGACCGTTTATGATATTACGCCTAATTTAAACCAAGAAATTTATTTTGCATTCAATAAAAATAGTCTACAAGTGTTTTATTAAATTCTTGATTTGATTTTCAGCATATTATTTACAGTACAAATTTTCGAGAAATATCGTATTCCTAAGTTTATCTATATATAATTTAACAGAATTTGAAAGCAAACTTTCTTTTTACTAGTGAGCTTCAGTTGGTATCAAAGCTTCCCTACGAATTATCAGCAATAATGTAGAAAAAACAGATACATACAGAGCAACAAGAACTAACAGTCAAAAGTTTAAACTTCATTTCAATATTTACACAATCTTTGGTTGGTGATGAGAAGCCTCCTGAAAATGAGTCGTTTTAAGTGAGTGGCAAAGCAAACATTGGTGCTACACACACAGCGCAGTAAGCATTTGATGGGATAAACTAGTTATCAAATCTTCTAAATTATCAACGGCACAACAAACCATCAGATTCAGTGTTTCTCCACGTTGTACAACCAGCGCCATTACACACGGGACAAAAGACACGATATCTGATGCCGTTTTTAACGCCAGAGTCAGTATCCAATTTACTGGTACATCCGACACCCTCAACAGGCAGGGTGGGCTTCATGACGATGAGGTATACCATCGCATGCCAAAACAGACATAGACCGCACCACGCTATTGAAGCCCCACGCAATTAAAGCACCACAAGTTGTTCTTCAAAGGAATTCTTACCAGAAAATACATTTACACTTCTGAAAAATAGTTCATTCCAGCGACTACATCCGCTACACGAAAAATATTTACGAAATCTGTAAGGAATAGCATGATTTGCTCCAAGAAATGGTATACTAGAAAAATTTCATTATTTGTAGGTACAACTATGGTTCCCTTCTCAGATATTAAATGCGAAATGAAGAAGCAACTGAATATGCGGCCAACGTATATCTATTGCAGAGAACTATATTTAGTTTGTGTTATTTTGTGTGTCGTATGTTGTACGCATGCAAGTGTAGTAAATGAATAAGACATCATTTGTGGAAATAAATGAATTTTTAGAATAGCCACATTTAAGATAGTTAAACCGACAACACGACACTGCAAAATAAAAGAAATCAAGCACAATGCTCAGCACCATGTCGGACATTTCGAATTTTTGTTAAAAAGAAGATAACGATGCAATATATTCAAATATACGTAATTTAAAACAACTTTTTTCATCCATATATAAAGAACACATAAATAGAAATGGGGCCAATTTCGGGTGATGACCACTGAGTTATCATGAAATTCCGGTCAGAAGTTTGGTTTAAATCAGCCATTTTTCGTAACTTTCAAAACCATTTTAGTTAAAGACTTGGTACACAAGTTTGGCAATCGAGCCGTATGGACACGGGAAAATTTGGCAAAAATAACATACGGAAATGTGAAAAGCGAGCTCAGGTTTCCCTAGTTGTTGTGGTAGCAGCACCAGCAGCACCTCGCTGCCACAGGGCATCACTGTGATGTAGTAGTCTAAGAATTATTGATGTTACGGTGTTTTAAAATGACAGGGCTTCATAACAAGCTGCTTCATCATTCTGACAACGAAGGAATAAGATGAAGATCTTTTTAAAAAAAAATTGATCGTTTGGCACAAAGCTATGAAAAAAACTATCTGAAACATCCAATGAATAATTACAGGTAGTAAGATCAGTTAATTTTGTACAATTTTTCGCGCTATCAGTTAGTGCAAAAATTAAGACTTGAAGTGGGGATGATCTTAAAAATATAATCGGATTATCACCATAAACAAAGAGTCTAATAAAATTAATTGGCGAGGTAAATAAGAGAATAATTCTTGTAAATGGACATGTACATCATTAAGAACTGTGAGCTTGTACTGCAACGCCCGCAGAAAACTAAAGAAAAAACGATACTGAATTCAGCACAAATATTTAGCTTGGAGTTAGTACACACACACACACCAGCAAAACAATAACAACAACAAGGAGAGAGAAAATTCTAATACTAACAAAACACTAAGTCTAATATAAAAGAATCGATACAATAAGACTCAACGAGGCGAACGGGAAAACAATAGCATTTGTACATTAGTAAATACATAAAAAATAAGTTACATGAAGGGAAATCGCGATCTGAAAAAGCACGCACGCACACCAGGTGAGTAACTGGACGAGATTAAGTAAATCTATACTTCACACTCAATATAAAGTTATTAACATATCATGCGTTTATAAATAAATTAAATAGTGGAATATGTTCACTCTTACTATGAATGAAATTGTGCAGCATTAATGCATGGTATTATAAGCTGGCGTACAAAACGTATGTTCAGCGTCAGAGTTTCAAATAATTGAAGTTAATGCATTCTTCTCAGAATTGTTAGACTTATATTTCGCTGAAAATACATTAGCGGCGAGCGAACGCAAAATTTTTTTTAAATTGCGGAAGCAACCACTAACAACTGAGCAAGCAGCGACACTGAAGGTAGTACTGTATAACACAGGAACAGCAGAGGTAATTTTTAAGACGCATGGAAGATGTTCAAAGTGACAAATCTTGTCTGCATCCAGCGATCTGTAGCAGCAAATTACGCTTTTCATTATACGTACCTTAAATTGGTGACTATGAACACAAGGGATTCAAGGGCTATATCGAACAAAACTAACCTGTAGAAATGTAAGACTAAACGCCACCGGTGCGCTTCAACACTACAACACTGTACGTCGACCAGCTATATTACAGTTCAGACCTTTGGTTTGCATTAAACTCTAAGCTCAGGCTAAGAACATAGAGGCCACACCCAGCCCTACCTCAAAACAGGTACTAAACCTGGGGAGCCACTTCCACAAATTTAATTACTTAACAACATACCGCGTGATGCAAGTTTATGGCGTCTTTATGAAGGAAAAGGACGACCCGTGTTTTCTATCAAAGGGTATCAAGGGTAAGACTTCTTAAATGTGAAAGGATACCAGAACCTTCCATCATAACTAAAAGCACCTATACCTAAATTGGTTTGTTTAGAATATTGGTTTATAAAATTCAAGTTTATGTACAACAAACAAGCACCTGAAGTACGTCGTTGAGCACAAAGACTTACCTCCTGAAACCAACACCAGACAATCAGCAGCACAAGTAACACCACTGCCCACATGTTCAGTTACACCTGAATGCAATGAACGGCAGAAAATACTTGAACGACTTCAGCATCAGTACCATTTAAGCGTTCATTGTTCACAAACGACTGGAATCTTCGATGTGGAATTGGTCACAATAGTGAACAAAAACTTAGTTTGTTTAACGGATGGAACTGTTTCAATAGATTGCAATAAATGTGGAAAACCATATCTAAGTCCCATACTGGCTCGTAATACATTCAACACGATGAAGACATCGAGGTTGCAGCGGCAACTACGATATTAGGTTTTACATTCCTACCATTCCAGAACAAGTCCGACACAAGCCCATCAACAGTACCAATTAACCTCAAACTTGATGACCATGACGAGCAATGGTAACCACCCTGCAAATAATTTGTATTTCATATGCTCCCACTTTTCTCATATCTTCTTTCATAAATTGATTGATTACAGGACGCTGTCGCTATCTAGGTATCAAGAAAATTGTTTTCACTGTCAAAATTGGTGCGTAGGCCACAATTGAAAGTAACTATAGAAACGAGTCGTCTCCCATGAGTAAAGATACGTTCCCTTTGCAGTCTAATCAAAGATAGGGCACTAAATGCTGGGGCATTTTTTTCTAAATCTGTGAGTTGCTCATAGCAAGAACTATTTCAAAGAAAAAGATGAAAATTTTAAAATTTTAGGTTGCTACTTAGCTGTAAATCACGTACAAATACAAAACAGTTTTTTAAGTGCATTAAGAAACAACTTCACGTCCAATTAATAGATTTGTGGTTAATTTCAAAAGTTTAAGAAAACGCGTTCACATCATCTTCGACATAATTCAACTGATTATTCATTTCGCCATATAACAAACATTCTTACACAACACGGCAATATAAATGGCATCTGAGGCCACATGAAATGCCACATGAAAAAATTCACATGCCACTGGAAACACTCATTAATTATCCGTAAGGCTCCTTAAAGCCTTCATGAAATTGGGCTGTTCGTTTTAGAAAAAACAAGTTTGGACGAGCGACTTGAGCATTGGTTGGTCAACACCAAGTCTCGTTGCATGCATCAGAGAGTGGAGGACACAGGCCTCGGAACGGCCATCACTTGTTTCTGTTGTGCTGCTGCTGAGGATGCTGGACAGTCAGTCGGTGTTGCATAGGCTTTTGTTGCTGCACAGACATTCTATGATGCTGCTGCTGCTGGGGATAGTTGATGGAGGAAGGAACGTCTTTTTGTTTCCTAGGAGGCGGCACGGGTGACTCTGGAAGTCTGGAGTTTGTGCTGCCAGCGATGCCTTCAGAAGTTCTGCTTGCTACACTCGCTGGAAGCGGTCCGGCGCTGGAAGGGCCGGTCATTCCTCCGGATATACGCCGACTGGGGTTCTTGAACGATAATTTCTTGTTTGATCGGGGAGAGGGAGCCCCACCACTGCCTCCACTGGAGGGGAGGACTGGGGAAGGATGGGGGTCGAGGGGCCCACTAGAGCCCCCCAAACGTTGACCGCCGACGCTGCTGAATGCGCTTTCCGAGTGAAACAGACCTGGAAAAAGGCAACAACAAAATAGCTAGATTAAAAATCAAGACCTATTAGGAATAAGAAATACAGTGAGCTCTGCCTACCTGAATACTTAGGAAGATGAGTATGAAATCGATCATATCATTACGAAATAAAATATCAAACGACAAAGTCGTTATTCCACTAGTGCCCCAAGATTTCGTACGAATTCTAAAGAATTACTATTGTCTACAATACTTCTTTCATAACCAAAAACTATACAGGGATAAATGCTTTATCATGTTGCCATTTGAGTGAATGTTCCAAACGAACAGAATGACGGCAGTACAATCCAACCACAATTGAGCATTTAATAGCTCAACACAGAACTGATTGTGAAGTCGGCGAGAAATTATCAGGCCTTTGTGGTAAGCAATGAAGATTTTTGTATTATCTGTGTTCTCAATCCAGCAACTGTATATGATGCAAATCTTATACGAGTTATATAACAATAATATTGGAAATTATGGCTCGTGTACTGCAAGACGAAGTGCAGAGTTTTAGTGGGGATGGAGTAGTAAACTTCAAAGAACTAATCTTCCAATAATTCGGTACACAACCGATCAAAACTAGCCATGACTGTGATAACTAAAAACACCACACATATTATCATGCGCTCTTTAGATTGTATTCTGATTGGTATTGTATTTCTGCATGGTATTCTAATCCCCTGAGAGCATAAATAGAAGTAACTCAAATAATGAATAACTAATTTGAAAATTGTTGAATCCAGAATATTATGCCATACAAACTTTCACTACTTTCATAATAGAAAAGGCGAGTTTCACTACACTATACAGAGAAATAATTCTAGTAATTCTATCAGTTAGGTATTGCATACATGAATCACTATTTTCCGATTTAGCAGATTTCACTTCATGTTTTGTAGAAATCAGGGGTTCTGAAACAGAGTGGATCAGCCCTCAGGTATGGGGAGCAGGGCAATCTCCAGACTACTGACATACGCTAGGGTAAAGATATAAATCGAATGTTCTAACATGGAACGATTAAAAGCATTAAGGATGTTCAAATCATACGTACATTATTTCCACAAAAAAGAACGTAATATTAGAAGCGTGCAATACGTGAAATAGAGAATCATTAATATGACAAGCAAGAAAAGAAACAAAATTACTATTAGTATAATTATATTCCTAGTTTAACCACCGTAGCCACAATAAAAGCGATCTCAGCAGTGATGCACGGCATCAAGAAGCAGTCGTCTAATTTTTAGTGAAGAAAGAAAAAAGTGAATTGCATTAATGCAAGCTATCAAATTAAAGCAGTGACTGTAAATACATCGATATGAGAATGCGTACAGTTGTCTACACTACATATGTTTAGTGACTGTAAATACATCGATATGAGAATGCGTACAGTTGTCTACACTACATATGTTTATATATTAATGCTGTTATGAGTCGGAGCTTGCAAATAATTATCTGGCGACATTAGAGATTGTATAAAAAACGACCCTTTGAAAAGCACCACTCAAATATGAAATGAAATAATTTTTTTGAGCTGACAATCTAACACATAGTGAAGTGAGCGCAGGTCATTAACGTGTAACAGAAAACAAGCCACAGAACCACGATATTGTGGCACAAATCACCGACATAAATAACTAGTACTCATTTTTACGTCACAGCAAGAGGCAGGCAAGGAATAATAGTTCATGCTAGAGTCAATGACCCATGCGAGTTAATACTGGTAGTACAGCAAGTATTGATGCTGCAAAATGTACTGTATAAATTGATAAAATACACGAGTAATATGCGCATTACTTGCTACAAAATATCACACAGGATGCATGCACCATCTTCACGTTAAAGTATATAAGAATATATTTTATACGTGTATGTGATACGTACACAATCAAGCTTTATTAACACGAGGAGAGTGTCAAAACCCTGAAATTCATCCCGTATGAGAGCAAATCACTCGATTTTTTATAGAGCGACATAAAAAGCGTGAAATAAAATGGGTATTAAGAAGACACAAAGTCAAGTTGTGTGGCTGGGAATATGGTTATAAACATAACTAATAAAATACAAAGCAAAGGTCGAGCACCAAGCGGACGCGAGAAAGCTGTGCTTGGAAAGCGAAGAATTGCCAGTAACGTGAAATGTTACGTAGAAAGCAAGGAGTAATTGTTACGAGATACTACATCCTACAGTAATACAGTAATTGTTACGAGATACTACATCCTACAGTAATACAGTAATTGTTACGAGATACTACATCCTTCCTAACAGTAGGACACATAATAACGGCAGCTAGATCCAAAGGATACAAATAAACATGTTTGCCGGTTAAATGCCTAATTATTCAGGTTCTATTAAACAGGAAAAATGATGAGCTTTTCCCTATCTGCTTCAGCAAGAGAACAAAACATCTGAAAAGCCGGACAATGCACTAGCAAACAAATTAGTGGAACAAATCAAGGTTGAAGCCCAAACTGCAGTGGAAAACGATTAGCCGAAAATCTCCTATTTCAGCCACTCCACACGTGGATTTGATCCTGAATTGAAGAAAACTGTATAAAACTGAGCTATAGCAGCCCATCAAATGCTACAAGTCAGAAGAAAGAGGCATATGGGAAGGGAATTATTATTATTATTATTATTAGTATTATTATTATTATCAATATTTATTATATTCCTGGTTTAAGCACCACACAAATAAGAGCGATCTCGGCAGGCAATGCGCGGGATCATGAGGCAGTTATCTAACTTTTTTATGGGAAAGAAAACGTGAGGCCAATACGTAAGTGAGGCAACAGCACGGGTATACAAATTACTTCAAGTTCCCTTACAGGGGAAAATATAATCCAATGCAATATTATAGAATATTGAATAGAAGGAAAATGGTAACATTAAAGTATGGCGTGCAAACAAAATTGGTAAATATTTGAATAAAATAATTTTGAAAGCATGTCAACCAGCTACATGCCAATACACTCATAGATTATTAATTGCATATATTAAATTTTATATTATCTATATAAAAATATTTCATAATATACGTAGTACAAAATACTGAACGACAGAACTAAAAGACAAGTTACCAGCACTAGTCACAAGGTCAAAACAGTTGACCTACAGAAATAGGGGAGAAAATCCCAGCAGCTTTTGTTTCTTTCTCGTTGATTGTCTTCACATTTACGCGTGGGCTCAGTGATTGTGTCAACCACATCTAGCAAAGGCTTATGGATTGCCTCTAAACGATTTCGGCAACATGCACGCAAAACCTCATGATAACTTCACATACTTATATTTTCAAATTATTTTTTTAAATTAAAGAAGTGCTGGTATATTGCTTTTGAGCCGTACTCACGAATAAGCCGCGTATGTATTTCACAATATCCTACATCACAGCGCAGCTCAGCTGTCACGTATCACACATACCTCATTTATTATACAACACTAATAAACGTAAGACAAAACAAAAGGGAAGGCATGCACGGCTTTGTACTTGCACGAACGAAGGTTCAGTTCAAGTATGAAGTACGCAATGTCAACGTTGCAATGATACAAGCACAGACTGATTGCTGTCGATCAGCATAACGATTACGTTACGTATCGTCAGATATTAACCCTTTAGCGACTAAAAGGACAATTCGGTCGTCTTTCACGTCTTTGGGAGAATTGTTCTAATAATTTAACAGTGAGCAATATGAGGTTGCTACTAGGTTTGAACGCGGCGGCATGTTACAACGTCGTTCTTTTGGCTGCCTGGCTCTCAGCATGCTTCATTGCATCAGTGTACAGACGGTCTTTGTGAGCTTACACGTAGAAACTAGAAAAACAAATTGGTCGCTAAAGGGTTAATATCCGAGAACTAAGACAATCTGTCACTCTAGACACATTTTGAGACCATTCTCAATTTCTTCGTGTTCATAACACATGTGTGTTGAAGCAGCCTAAAAATTAACCTGTTGAAGCAGCCTAAAAATTAACCTGTTGAAGCAGCCTAAAAATTAACGTGTTGAAGCAGCCTAAAAATTAACCTCGCAAGATTGATGCTGGTGCAGCAGGATTGTTGGAGGCCGTGGTGCAAGTGTAACAACAGTACAGTGCTGAGTTAATACCTGCAGCGCAGTGGTGCAGAGCACGCGCGGTGCAAACTAATTTGTATAACCTTCCATTTACCGGTAGTCGTCGGTCGACGTACAAAAAAAACACTTCAGCGAAAAATACAAACCATCGGCGAAATTAAATTGGAGGCTTGAATTAATACGTCGTGCGCTGTCGAACACAGTGAATTATCATAATTGTTATTTTTGTTATTATTATTATATTCCTGGTTTACCCACCGAACACAGTGAAACGTCTACAATTTAATGTGCTTATTTCGTCAAGAAAAGTGCAGTATTTTAGGGGGGAATTAAAAAAATTAATAACTGTGCAGCCAAGTTAAGAATCAGTAACAAATTTTTGATACTATAGATCTAGATAATAAATGCTTTTGATAACGATGGACCTTTTTGTGGATATTAATATAACAGGACTTTTAGACAAATACTTTAGGTGCAGTCGAGTTATGTTGCATCGAACCACAGACAAATATCTGCAGTATTTATAAAACATGAACCGGAACAAAAACAGAACACAGCAACGAATAAATAAAGCATTAATATCAAGGAAGGCATATAGAACGCGGACGCCGTTTTTTACAGCGTAAACAAGACGATGGCGCGCCTTACGAACGCCGATGTAAGGGGCACTCGGAACAAGGCATGTCATCGTGTTCGCAGCAGCACCGCTCTTCGTCAGGCAGCATCCCAGTTTCATAGAGGCATTCTGCAGGGATTTCACCAGAGCCGCAGGGAGACTGTGGTTCAAACGTCGAAGCTTTCCTAGGGCAGTTTGGTTCCGAGTTAGTCGGTTTAGAGCTGTCCAAGTTCCACGAGTCGTTTGAGGCCACACTTTGAACTAACTTGTACTCAGAAAAGTTCGAGGTTTCGATGGAACTCGTGCACTTTGGGTCAGGACAGCTACCAACAAACTCGTGGTATGTCGTGTCGCTTGAAATTCGACGACAGAAATCAAATTTCGGTAAATCCGAAATATCAGAGCACGACGAAACTTCTTTTGAGTTGTTTGTTGCGGCCGCTTGACACAAGGCCTCGTTTTCCAACATAGAAATTGAAAAACGAGGAGAAAATTCACCAACATCAGCTACTGATTCATGATCATCATCGTCACATCCTGGCAACTTCTTATTTTCAGGCTCTACAGACGCCAAGCACTTGGACAGCTCAGCAGGTACAGGGTTGACATTTGTACCATACACCGCAACTTTTCGCCGACGCACGACTCTGTCTTGCTTCTTTCGAGCTCTGAATTTATCAGGGTTACACTTCTTAAAAATAATTGGCCCAATTCCTTCATCGTTTGACTCAGATGAAATGGTCTCGTCTTCTTCGTTGATACAGAGTGAAGTCAACGAGGAGCGGGACGCACATATTTCTGTGTTAATTGGCGACGAATCGCTAACGTCTTTTATATTTTGTTCTAGCTGACTTGCAGACCGCTTCCGAGACCGAGAAGATTCACCGACGTGTCCATGAAGAGCAACAAGGGACGTCAAGTTAATCTCATCTGTTACGTTCCAATGCCCACTACGTCCAGAGGGATAGTCGACGAGGGAATTTTTCCGCGGGGCAGAGTATGAATCCTCGACATCAAACTCATAGTTTACTGAGAATTCTGCCCATGAAAGTTTCCTCTTGGTATCCAGAGGGTGATAAGTTGGCACGGAAGCAGAGGTGTGCCGTCGCTTATTATACCAGCGAATTGGAGGCTGATTCTCACCATCGCAGTCGTGAGGATCGTTGCAGCAGTCGTATTGTTGCTGCTGGTTATGTTGGGCAGAAGAAGAAGTTGTGCCTGCAGAATGCCTCCTCAGTGTACCGAGGACGTTCTTCACTTCTGGTGTATCCGCAACAACAAAACATCCAGCAAAATAAATAAATAGATAAAAAAAACAGAAAACTCAAGGAAAAGGAGCAAAATTAGATAATCAGCATGTAAATGAAACGCGTTATCAGAGTAATAAAAACTATTCAAAAATTGCGAAAGCCATGTAAATGAACGGCTATAGAAGTGATTAAAGAATGTGGTAAAATAACGAACAAAGAAATTGAGCATGCAGAGAAATTCACTGACTTCGCAACGACTAACTTGTTTTTTTTTTTAAACTGCGAGTCTAGTAACAAACCTACTTGCCACTGAAAACCAATTAAAAAATCTGCAATAAAACAAGACTAACTTCTAAAGTACAGCCAAGAGTTGTAAGAAGACACATATTTGTAAGTGTGACAAGCATATTAAGACAGAAAATGAAGAAGACAGTCCAACCACGAAGCATAGTCCAACTTAACGGACTCTGCCCACTTGAGATGATGTACATTTATTTTCTAATGATTGGTAAATTGTAAAGAAAACTAACGTTAAACTCGCAGTGCAGTGCATGAAGTATTCAGCTACATGACACGATGCGTAAGTGTAAAATAAAGTTAAATTTAGTTTAAATTTCAATAAAACTTGTTTGTCCTAACTGTGTTTGTTACGGGGATCATTATCATGGAATATGATAGAACAATTTTGCAACACGTGCCTTCCTATCAGAATGTCTATGATTAGCCATAACAAAAGCAAATTATAGTTGAGAGGTATGGTGTGGTTCCGAATATTGAAGAATAAGTGTTTATATAATACGAAGTGATCCAATAATATAAGGTGTTTCAATAATACACGAACACAAACTGCAACTCTAAGACGAAACGTTTAGCTTCTTTGTGCTAAAATGTGCCACGGGAGAAAGAAAAATCTCATTGTTATACACGAGACGTTTCATCGTTTTGTGTTCCCACTGCAGTGATACGTGCGACAAAAATAGACAACGTTGTGTTTCAATAAAAATGAAATTTCAACAGTATCAAAACAGTATATCTGGAACAAGAATGTGCCACAACGACCAAAGTTGAAAGTGCCACTCTTCATTAGTCCGTAACGCTCCGCCTCCTTCTGGTTCCTCGCTTATGCCAAAATTGGGAATCGATTCGTGCATAGAAAATTTCAAAAATTTATCGCACTGATAATGGATCATGCTGTCATCATCCATCCCGCTACGTACTTGTTCTCTGAGCTCATCAATTCAAGTGCTTTGCCACTTCTTCATTCATTTGTTCACGTAACAATATTTCCACGAACAGTATGGGGGCACCAAGACCATTGCACCACCGAATGACGCGAGGAGAAGCGATGATGCCCGAGCAGGAGTTTGCCAAGACAAAAAGGAGGTAAACTTGTTATGAGCTATCTTAAGCAGTATCAATTAGTAGAGGTTATGGACTGGTCTCCTAAGAGTCCCAACATGAATCCAATAGGAAACCTATGGAAGACTATCACAATATGTTATGGCGAAAAATCAAACAACAGCTGAAGATTTCTGGCTAAAATAACAGGAATGGACCAAGATTACAGGTGCTGAATGTCAAGATTTACGAAAATCCTGCGTCCGTAGATGCTTTGCAGAGATTGAAAACAAAGGTCGCAGTACTAGATATAAAAAACTCATTGAAAATTGAGTCAAAAAGCAGTAGAAAATATCATTTGAATTCAAATTTCACCGGATGAACTGACCACGTAGTAAGATCAAGGAGGCTGAACAAAACAGAAAAGACACGCTTATTGTTGTCATCTGTCATTCAACAATAAAAGAAACGATCACAAAGGACTATATTCATACTTGTGCAGCCACAAATACGTCGCAACTGTTCGCGGCGTATTTGTGGCTGCACAAGTATGAAAAATGTTATAAAATGTTCATTTTGATCAAAATTAACGGGCAGAAAGATGTGTCGAACAGCCAAAGAAAAAGCTAAAAGAAATTAGCATCGGTTATTTCGAGTTCCTTATTCGTCTTAACTTGAACTAGTTTTATAGTTGATCGACTTTATAAGCTATTTTTAATTTCTTGACTTGCAAATAGATTTCACCAATTCCTTCCAGAGGCGTATTCTTGTACGATAAAACGCAGTGATAATTTTAAAATGTTAATTCAAATGAAGTGATCTATAAATCAATCAGTAGCATTATCGAGGAGAAAATAAAACGAGCACACCAGACACAAACATTTAGAAACTAAAATCGAGATGTTTTGTTTCAAATTTAGCCCAAACAGAACTCACACCAAACAGAAATATTAGACAAACATCCCACGCTCACTGACGAAACAGCACAAACAAAACAAGTCATTAAGGCAGTTCGTCCAGATATTAATACCCTTGCTAGTAAACGCAATTTACGCGGGAACAAAATTTCCACTCTAGTTTCGAACAGAAGACATACAAACGACTACAGTAAGTGATATATTCCAGAATTGAACAGCATGTCATGGTAAAACAAGGAAAGGTCTTCACTCTCTAACTGTATTGACTAAACAGGAGCCCACATTGATGACCACGCCCTCTCACTGACACGAAGAAGGAACCAGAGGGTGGCATGAGCGTTCTCAAGCAACGTCGTCTAAACTCACCGTGCCTCGGGCGCTGTGGTCGCAGGACAATACGAGGACACGTCAGTTCAATCAAAGAATATTTTACGTGAAAATTTCAACCACATGAAACATTTCTGTTGAAGTCTCCCAAAGAAACATGTTAGGTAATTTCATCTAGCGACAAGGAGCTTATTATTGCCAGTGTAGTTGTACAAGAGATCGTATCAGTCAAATAGAGGACTGTACAGATGAGTAATAGGAAGGTCTTAAAAGATTTGTTAATAAAATGCGTCACAATTTAGTAACACATAAAAACTAATGAATTGGAGCTCTGTTTCAGACGGGTTTATTGTACGTGTACATAATTCTAATAACGGAAGTAGACAGCCTCTACGAAATGTTTTGACAGCATATAATACGGAAAATGTAAAATTGGTATACTCATTTAAGTGGAACTCAGCAAGATTTTGCTTTTTTTAATATCTGTGAATACATAACCAAACGACAGAAAATGTAAAAAGCAAGTGCCAAGAAGGTTGATCATAGGGACGTGCCTAACAAAATAGTGAAACAAAAATTCTTAATCACATCATGGCTGATAGAACATGAAAGAAAACTAATAAATAAAAATCATCCAAGTTGAAAGCCTACTAGAGGACTACCTGGACAAGAGAATGACTCAGTCTCAGAAGGATGGATGAGGAAATGCTCGAGATAAACGTACAATTAAGGTACGCAATTAGGTGTTGCGCACAAAGCAATGAAACACAGCATTGAAATGGACTGTCAATGAGTAGTTTTGTAGTCGGCTTCGAACGACAAAATTGTAAAGAGGCAATTCGAGGAGTTTTAAGTCGTTGGAGACGAATAAGTTAATTGCTATAGGTATGAAGACTACACAATCAATGGAGGCAGAAGTCTGTAATGAAGCAACATGACGAAAAAATTAACCTACAAAGAAATACACATGAAAGAATTGAACAAATCTCTTGAATAAATTACTGTCATAAAAATGTTACTATGAGAGGAAGTAGTACAGCAAATAAAACATTAAATAATGAGATAAAGAACAAAGGACTTGATTTCCGAGGAAGAAAGATTATGCATCTGTTATGAGTAAATTGAGCAAAGCATTTTATAGTAAGAATTGTAACGTACACATGCGGCTACAAGCTCACAACACCTAATTAATTTCCTAAATACGAGTTTCAAAGAGCAAGAAGGCACGTATCAGATCGAACGGTGCCTTAGCATAGTGAAGAGAGAGAATACGAAGATTTTTAGCAACGAAAACGACAAATTTAGCATGCGAGCCCAAATACCTAGTATTAATTCTATGGTCTCATGTTGAAGCAAGAACTAAACTAAGTCATTGAATATTCGCCCATGCAACAGAATCTTGCGATGCGTCTGAATCTAATTAGCAAAAGAGCTCTAGACTGCTAGCTCTTCGTGCTAAAGACCAGCATTTCTTACCAGTGCGATAGCTATTCCTAGAATACGAAATGTGCCGCACTGAGTCAAGTTTACGCATTTTATCCACACAAGCACAATGAATATTTTAATGAACAATGAGCAGTTCACATGCATTTGCCCTTCCAACTGCTATGCTATCCGCCAGAGTTAGGGCAGCAGTTGAATTGAAAATATGGCAGAAGATTATAACGTCCATGTTCATGGACGGTAATTTCATTTTTTTACAGATGAAACGCAGAGGTGGCTTAAAAGCTCATTCATATACCGGTTAAAAATATAATCTTACCTCCAGTTTTTTGGGGAAATATATACTCAAGAGCGCTTCTTAAGTCGATTGACTCGCGTTGATCTCTTCGGATCAACTCATAGATAAAAAAACCATTAACGCACTGAGAACTGAAAGAAGTTAATATTTTTAAAGTCGGAGCGTTCCTTAAATGCAGAGAAATCCAAGGCGTAAGATCCAACGGGCGCAAGTTGTGGTAGTTTAAGGAATTACTTGACTAACAAAGAACTTACTTCGTGCTTTCTCCCTAAGATTGTGCTGTTCTCCTGTAGAGTAACTGGTGGGTCGAGTAAGAGGAGGCCGCTGGTGGTGAGGAGAGCCCTGGTGCCCTCCACTACACCCTCCGTGATGGGGACCTCCAGAAGGGGACCCACATGCACCGCAAGCCCCGCCCTCCAGCAGCAAGGCGGCAGCGAGGCCCGACGAGGACTCAGCTGGGAAGAAAATGTTCGTGGGGTCGGAAGGATTCCTCTCATCACCGGCGGTGCGCGGGCAGAATGATGTGCCTGGATAGCCAAAAGTTAAAAAAAAACGAAGCCTTTGCAGCATGCAGATAGTCGTATATGAGAATAACATTTATCTTCTCTCATACAGGGTAATGAGAGTTTTTCACCTGAGCAACCACAGATGAATTGACTTAAGATGATAGCTAATAACTGTGCTCAACTTCATAATCAATTTCTACACGAGAATCTCCAATGAACGAAACTCTGGAATGATCAATTACCCATGAACTGTTAGCATGGTGTTTGCACTAATTATTATTCACGATACGGTGCATAGCCGAGTTCTAATCGAAAATATTCAACCTTATCTTAGGAGCTGTCACCACCTGATTGGTCGACTAGTGGGCGAACCCGCTTGCGATGCGGGGAGACCCGGGTTCGAAACCCGCAACCCCCGTCGTCTGTTTGTGCTTGACCATCGGCGGCTAGGATTATGGCATGGAACTTGGATATCGACCCAAGAATAAACCAAAAGTTCCTAATGGTTCATTCTACTCTATTTCAGTCTATTTACCAGGGTGCATGCAGTAATCATACAGACCTGCTCGTTCACACACTCAAATTGAGTACAGAAAGTGTACCGGCAAGAGGTTCAACTGACCGGAAGTGCGCGTAGGCCCGCCTGGGAAGGCAGCAGGGAAGACAGGACAGTGGACGGCAGAGATGAAATTCTCGAAGGTAGTCGCCTCACTGTGCTGCTCTATGATAGCGTGCAGCGCCCTAGCCCGCTCCTCGTAACTGCACGCACAAGCTACCTTCTATACTACTCACAACAATGTGTTCTTCACGCACTATTATTGTCAGTATTATAAGATTTCTGGTTTACACATCGCTGTCATAATAGGAACGAATTTTATACAGATCGATTGCGAACACGTCATTAAAAAATATCTACTAAGATCATTATCCTCGCCCCGAAAAACGCTAGTATATCTGGGAATCATTCAAGCAATGAAAATTATCAAAATATCAATCTACCGACAGAATAAATAGCGATGAATGGACCCAAACAGAAATCTACAGAATTTAATAGTTTCTAACATTTAGAGCAGGACACGATAACCTCTATGATGCTTAACAAGATAGACACACACGCTATCAGTAAACCCTCCAGAAAAGTTCAGCAATTTTGACGGTCTCCAAGGAACTCCATGTTTCCAACGCCTTTTAGCGAATACTTCCAAATGAAGGAGCAGTAAACAGAGAAAGGAGCAGCCAACGCCGGTTCAAATGAGCGCAGCGCACTTAAATGGTGAGTAACATTTCATGTTGTTACTTAGTAACATGTGTTGCTGGTTCATTTCACAGCTCTGCGCTACAGCGCTTGACGAAGAAATGTGAAATTCAGCTCAATAACGGCAGACAATGGACCACAGACTCTCGCATCTACAAGCATACAAGCATTTAAAACCCAACCAAGAGCTCTAACCCACTAGCACCACAACCAAGAACTCCAGCCCACCAACACCACAACCAAGAACTCCAGCCCACCAACACCACAACCAAGAACTCCAGCCCACCAACACCACAACCAAGAACTCCAGCCCACCAACACCACAACCAAGAACTCCAGCCCACCAACACCACAACCAAGAACTTCAGCCCACTAGCACCCACAAGTTCTGGTATAGAGGCAGCCTGCTGCGTTTGGCTCGTGACGCGTTGATGGCAGTGGCTCGGACCAGATGGGGCAGTTCACGGCGGCCTACCAGTGCCCCGTCGAACAGAGGGCCGAAAAATGGCACCTGCGCAATCAGAAACCATGACACACAATATTGGCAGTAATTAGAAAAACAACAACCAGATTCACTAAAAAGAATGGCTTGTTCCCTCGTAAAATGTGTTCCTTACCACGTGGCAAGACCTCACAATGATCTGACATTTACATCGCCACCTACACAATGCAGTGGTACCACAGTCAGACTCACGTCAGGCTTGGAGCTGATCTGCATCCTGTGTAGCGAGTTATCGAGGGGGTAGATGACGATGAGCACATCGCAGAACTCAGTAGGTATGATACCACGTCTGTAGTCACGTGTGTGTTCAGACCACACGATGTGCACTTCATCGTTCCCCAAGTGCCTCGTCTGCAACACAAGACCATGAGGTCAAGAACGGCAATTCATCACAACAATCACGAACATCATGGCACAAACCAGGCATCATGAACATCATGGGATCACTTGTGGAGTGGAGCATCTTGTAATGTTTATAGTTCATTGAAATAGCTTCACAAGAATAGCTACAAGCTCTACACATCAACCGCGTTTAAAAACAAAATTCACAATATCGTGAGAAAATGTAAAGTTTAACAAATATATTCCAAGAAAACATGAACGAAGTACAAACATCCGGCACCTTGAGCAAGAGCGACTGCTCAGTGTGCGAAGGCATACGCGTGGACACATGGAAGATGGTCTCCGTGAGGCTCGTGGCGTAGTAGGGGGCAGTGTCCCCCGTGGACCCATTGCGGTGCAGGCCCCCTAGGAAACCTGTGTGGGTGCTGAGCTCAACCTCCCACCCTAAACCTCCCACGAACTCCTGCAAAATAAACATGTAAAGGAGAGCGTGAAGTGTTGAACTCCTAGCGATCAGATGAAGATTTCACATAGAAAGCGAAGTGTTTATGAGTTATTATTGTACAGAATACAGAAAAAAAGAGGTATTTAAGGGCTTTCAAAAAATTACTTCTACCTAAAGCTATTAATAAGTTTACAGATTATACAGTTATTACTCGTGTTCCCAGCCTCTAAACCACACAAGAGAAAACAATCAACGTTGTAAGAAGGAAATTAAATGATGTCCTGATCGTAAAAATCAACTCGAAGTGTTCGTGTATGAGCCTCGGGAACAGCATAAGGAGAAGAGACAGACCACAGGTTACTTAGTAGCCCGCACCTCATGATGGCATCAAGTTTCCAAATGAAAAAAACGCACCTCAAAGCGCTGTGAGCCTCCAGAGTTGGCAAGAATTGACATCTTGTCTTCCTGTCCCTCAGCTACGTACAGCACGGCAATCTTGTGCGTCTCGCGGCATTTCTGCAACAACGTCAAGAACATGATCAAATTTAACTTTTTAAACTTGCTATAATTATTAGCAAGTTCACACATTGTGTTAATGAGGCTATCCTTCTATTATACACGAAGAATACGAACTTATTTGATACATATCAATGATACGAACACGATTACAGAATCCGTTCCCTGAACATCTGATTTTGCCCCCACTAAATCTCTCTTGTCTTACCCAGACTCTACTGTATTTCAGTTCAAAACTGCCTTTTCTCCGCATAAAATAAAAATTAGCTTGGAACGTTTCCAGATCATTGAAAGCCTAAATTCCATGAACTTTATTTTCAAAACCTGATCCCAATTCCCAAGTACCAAAATAGTCTATAGACTCCACTCTGTGTACGTCATAGCACATGCATGCAACTAGTCACCTGATTATCGAGATTCTTGATCTCCCTGAGGAGCTTGTCGTTCTTCTTGAGGGTGTGCAGGGAAGTCCTCTTCTCCCAGGCAGCAAGTCCTAGCTGGTCGAACAGAAGGCGGCATTGCTGGAAGGGGGAAGACTCTTCCTGAGACACAGGGCACTCCTCTTCTGGACACTGGAGCCTAAAACAAACAAAAAAAGTGTCAATAATACAAATTTATATAAACCACAAACCATGGAGCTGAAGGGAAAATGCCCGCAGGTATAAGTAATTGAATTGATTTACTTACTTTAAATAAAATAACTTCTGATATTCAAGAAAAATTAAAAGTAACACCATGAAGTCATAACTATGAATGTTCACTTCAATAAATGAATTTGGGTGTAATGCAATTTGAACCATGATAGGAGTAGAAGATAAACAATGAAAATTTGAATAAAAACAAAAGTTTTCCATTTATTCTTTGCATATCATTAATTTGAAGAAAGAAAAACATTTTTGTAATAAACTATCGATAAGAATTTTTTTTACCAAGGCAATACAGGGACGAGTTTGTTCAAATTTTACTTGAAATTTTACTTCCGGGCTTTCAGTCATACAGTCGTCCAAAGCTAAAAAATTATAGCAAATCCTCGTTAAAATTTGTTACACTGTAGACCGGCTGAAATGCAGCAGTCTTTATAAGCACAGTGGACAAACTTGCACTAGTATTTTTCACAAGGCATTAAATTTAAAAAAAAAAAATTCACGTCATCTGTTCAATTTTAGAGCTCCGCAATAGGATACTATAATACGCAACTTCCCCTGATCTAGTAACGACCGTCCTTGTTTTGAACTTGTTAAACCGTACAAAAAACAAGTCCCAGCACAAGACAACTCATACAGCCTAATCAGTACAAGACGACTCATACAGCCCAACACTGAAGAGCCCTCGCTGAGCACCATGGCTGTAGACCAGCACTAACTGGGGCGTGTGGGTGTTCCTGACAATGAACTCCTGCACGGCGTTGCGGTGTGCGAGCGTCGTGGCAATGGCGTCATGCTGAAGGGCCACAGGGAGTGACGGAGGAGGAGCCGTGGCTTCGTTCAGAGGGCCTCCCACCTGCTCTAACACCTCAGGGCTCGTGTGTCCGATGTAGCTTAGCAGCTGGACACGTGAGAACAAGCGTTAGTGACCTGTCAAGGTACTTGTATGTACGGCTATACCGTTGAATGGTAAACAAAAAATTAACGAAAACAAAAAATCATGAGTTTCTTTTAATCTCATATGTCCACCAGAACGATATTCTCACAACTTGCTTGAATGGTAGTTTGCAGAGGACCTTTATACACATATATGGTGGTTGTGGGCATTGAAGAAAAGCATAAGAATCAAACTCTCTCTCCTAGACTACAACCAGTCTTAATCTAACGTTACGCGATGTTAAGGTCTATCTTGGTGCAACCATACAAGAAGCAAAGATGAAGGCTTAAATGATCAAAATTAAGATGGAATGATCAATTGAAACGAACTCTCTTTGTGCCTCCTCCTCTTTGTGCCTTTAAATTTCTCTTCTCTTCCCTGTCACGATTCTAGTTTATCAACCTCTCTCTTCTCTCTTTATCACCAACCTTTCTAAAAAAGCTTTATCTTAATTTGAATTACTCCGTTCTCGTTTTTCACTTTTGTCCTGGTTGAACTACCATCTGCTGATTTACGCCTCTACCTTCTACGTCATTTTCTTCAGATGCTACTGACATCCCTTCACAGCAAACAAAATACATCTGGTAAGACAAAGTAGCTCTCTCACTATCCCAACCATGCAGGGTGCCGATGCTCTCTTTCCCTTTCTTACTTTTTTCCTCAATTTTTAGTATTCCTTCTTAATCCGATACTAGCAGCAAAAATAAGTCTATGCTAGCAGCAAAAATAAGTCTATGCTAGCAGCAAAAAAACGTCTATGCTAGCAGCAAAAAATGTCTATGCCAACTGGAAAAAACAGTCTATGCCAGTTGGAAAAGTCTATGCTAGCAGCAAAAAAAAGTCAATACTAGCAGCAAAAATAAGCTTATATTAGCAGCAGAAACATGTATCAGACTGCGAACACCATAACGAGGCAATGAGAGAACAGGTCAACAAAGTCTCACATCATCAAGGTTGTCGAGGTCGTGCGCAGAGTCCTGATGAGAAGGCAGGTAGCCGGTGGGGCGACGCCGTGTCATGTTGCGAGGAGCAAGAAGCGGGGCCCCCACGACGCTGGTGCTCATCAGGTCGTCCCTGCTCAGATGCAGCTCTGCAGAAGGGGTGAAAATGTTAACACGTCACGGGTCTTCACAGTACATACTTATGTTCATCGCTAAGGAATATTGTACTGAAGTTTGTAGCGCATAGCTGAGTATGCTAAATTTACTAGTATGATAGTTTTACCCAGATTGCAGTCACGAGTACTAAATGATTGCTGAAAGTTCATTTTTTCCACATTTTTACGAGGAAATGTTTTCTTGTATGATGACCTTGACTAACTAGACTGTATGAAAGTAGGGCATTCAATCACGAATAGAAAAATGCGTCGATTAAGTTCTACGAGCAAGCCAAAAATAATTAATTAGTTTCAGCAAATTAAGAAAGTCAATATCCACACACGCACAAATCAGGCACAGAAATGCATTACAGAACAAAACTGGAAGATAGAATACAATAAAAAAAATCCACTACATCCAGCATTATGACAGAAATTCAGCATGAGCTGACCGTGAGTTGAAGCCCCGACGACGGACGCAGCCACAAGACGTGGATCCTGCAGCGCTGCAGGAGGAGCTGGAGGCGAGTGTTCGTGTTGAGTGCTGCAGGTGTCATCAAGGGAAGGCAGCCCTGAGCTGTTGCTGCAGTCCAGCGCGTCAGGAGGCGGTGCACACAACAGTGATGCGTCCCACGTGAATTTGCCTGACAGGTCACGCATGATCAGACGCACCTGCTCAGGCATGAGTCAACGCTACAGCCTCAGTCGTGAGACTTGGTAGTGAGTGTATCTAGTGTCACAGGGACTGCAGACTTGGAAAAGATGTTTAGTATTATAATACATGATGAAACCGTAGTCAATAGTATTCGTTTAAGTTACACAAGGGCGGGGCTTTAAGAACAAACAATTTGATGACGATACATTTTTAATTTATGACATCCAAGCACTTGTATTAACCAAAATATGGGGTATGGTTACTACACCAAGGTGGCCAAACAGGACCAAATGAAATAAAAAGATGGGAGAAATACTAGCGTCACGCAGTTTTCAAACAAACTTAACAAAAGGGACTCTGCTCGGAGATCGTGATTTCCCCGAGTTAATCAAATATGATGGGCAGGACATTAAGAAATTTAGACACAAGAAAGAGCTAAGAAATAAAGTTTTGTACTACGTTTACGAATACATTATTCCCTATCAGCGCACTGGTAGCAGTAATCAAGAATGTACTGAAAATTCTACTTCAATTCCACAGGGAAACCTGAGAATATTCCATCATATTAGTTCCGTTCTCGACTTCCTTCGAATAAGTTGCGCTATAGAGTTGCGCTATAGAATTGCCCTGCGAGTTTCACATTTCTCGTTCCACATGAGTCACCTCAGAAGAAGGGGTAGCAAAGCCGGCCACTCCGGGGCCTGGACCGTGCAGGGCAGGCAACTGCACCATGGAAAAGAGGCAGTTGTTGTTGAGGGTGAAGAGCTGCACGTGGGGGGACAGGAACACGTCTCCTGTGAGCTCCTCCGAGGTGCACCCTGGCAGGTCGTCGCTCTCCACCACAAGAGATGACAGTCGCTGGGCACCCACGCCCAGAGGGAAGTGCCACAGGTGGTTCAGCAGGTGTTGGCTCATCTGGGTGGACAAGTAGAAACTTTCAAGAACACAACAGCTAATACTTTTAATGGGCAGACTTTGATAGTACAAGCAGTTTGAAGCGTTAAGTCCCTCTAAAACATTCTTCTTTGATTTCTCCCGCAGGCAATTCCTCAGCCTATCCTCGGCTTTTAGCCCCATTTACCACTGTCCTTAATTCCACGTTTCCTAATTGTCATCCACCATACGCCTCAACAGCGCTCTTTTTCTCTGCCACAACCTTTTCACAGACACACCACAAGTTAGGAAACTGATGGCGAGCGCGCTTGTAGTGAGAGTGAACACTGTCACACAAATGAAAACTGGCAGACCCAAACCTAATTCTACCTGTACAACACACCGTATCTAACTCTGAGGTTAGCATAATAATCTGGAATAGAGAACTAATATTATAGTTGAAAATGAGTACACATTAATTGAAAACTACACGTAAACTAATGTATGTATGTAAACTAATGCCCGACAACAACTAATGATTGCACGCAAGTACGACGAGAAAAAGGTGCTGCTGACGTCTGAATGTGATGACAAATGCCACTGATTGAGAACAGTGAAGTCATACATAATCCAGGGAGGTGAGTATTTCGAGACACATAATATTATCATCACTCTCATAACAATGATGATGCGGCAGCCAGTGCATCACGTAGGAATCCCGTTGCCGACATGGTTGACGCGGCTAGAAATACGGCATGGGACTTGGGTAAACAACCGAATAATTATCGAAGCAATTATCCGACCCAAGAATGGGCCAGAAGGTTCGTTCCTATAGCCTCATTCTATTTTCTGAATGCAGCTGGAAGGTGTGGCCTCACCGTCCTGGCAGCAAGACGGACGGTAGTGGAGACACCGGGAGTAAGGCCTGCCTGTGCTCGCTTCAGGGTGTCAGAACGACTGTCACGTGGACTGTCTTCTCGTACCGCAGAGCTGAAGTCCGGCACGTGTACGGGGGGCACCTTACTCAGTACGGACCCGCTCTCACCACCCGTGCTCACCACGTGTAGCACCTGGAGTGTGGGAGCAATGAATGGCAGTGTCTTTCGAAATAGTTTCCGTCATGAATACAACAAACAAGGACTATCATTCAAGATAATATTGTGCAAGTTAAAACATTTATTTAAGGAAACGAAATTGCTGTAACCCATGATATAATAAAAGTATAATTTCTCCCAAGCTTTCCCATTGACTCTTCACTATGCTTCATGAAATTAAAAAAACGAGATACTAACACATACACTGCAGAATATAAGTCATCAGAACATTTAATAGCCGTGAGTATAAAAAACTCCAAATTAACACATCATTGCCTCAACATTGAGGCTATGACAACAAGCGCTGTTCTACAAGACGCACCCAGAATATCACACACTTCATTGACGTAAAAAAATAGAGACAGTATGAGAGTAAGGAGTATGCGTACGATACTTACGACATAGCAATGCTGGATGCAGATACAAGTGAAAAAATCACTTGACATGACCCCACTGAAGCACAACAACATAATTATGCGTACATCCATAGAGTTAAATTTTGTTCACCGTAATAGTGCATGAATCTGAGTGAATTACAGTGTAAGTCATTTTAAATGGCACCCATGGGACTTTGCAGTTGCCGGTTAATATCACCCAAGTAACAAACAATTCATAGACACGCTAGACATAAAAGGAAAACATTATCAATTGCTTAAAGCAGTTAAAGAAGAAAAACAATGAATAAATATATAAAGCTTGTCCAGCGAGTGCCGGTTTGAAGGAATTCTACTGTACTTTACTTCTGCCTTTTTCGTCCCAAACAAGAAAAACACAACACAGTAACATGTGCGTACCTTGAAGACGTGTCTGAGGAGAGGCACGCCGTCCAGCTGGGAGGGCGTCACAAGGACCTCGTGGGGCAGCTTGAGCACCCACTCTGTGAGGCAGAAAAGCACAGACAACACGAGGTGTTGGTCTTCACAGCCGGCACTGCTGCTGCAGCTGATACTCCCACTGCCTCCTATGACAGACAGAGTCTGGCACAGCACCTGCACCACACAATGGGTCAATCACCTCAAGTTTATGTATAAGTCAAAATTACCAGCTCAAAGATGTCATCAATTACAGTAATCACTTTGGCCAATAAGCTTTGAATAATCAATGCATGAATTAGCCTTTTCTTCTATTATGGACTAAAATAGCACATTAACCCCGGATGAAAATGTCCTTTATGAATATTATCACCAAATATTAGGATCTCAATTATAAATCAGAACCTTGGTCATCACCAAATCAACCATAAACCACTATCTTTGGTACTAGTCCAGCAATTATAAACGACCACCTAGATTAGCTCGTAACATCTAAGATTGAGTGAGTGCGCAGATATGCCTGCGAGCTCAATTGAAGCACGGGACACTGAAATTGCCAGACTTGTCTTGGGCCCCTCGTTGAGAAGATGAGGGGGCACTGGAGAGCCTGACCTGGATGATGCGTGGTGGGAGATCAGGGTAGTGCTGCAGCAGCGGGGCGCTGTGCTCACACAGCAGCATCAGCAGGTCAGCTGCCACTTGCCCCACAAGCCGTCCGATCTGTACACAAAATATGGGTAACAGCGGCTGCTTGTAGAGGGTCAGCTAGAATTAGTACGAGTAGTGTGAGAATACAAAGTGAATTGATGCTGACATCTAGAGCAGTTGCTCTTGCTGTAAATGCGGTATAAATTCATAGGATTACAGAAAATGATAGAAATTGGGTATCTGTTTTGTATGATACTTTAGTATAGCAGAAGAATAGCATCATCAGTGTGAGCTCTAAACAAAGCTCACTTTAAAACATAGAATGATAGAACATCCCAGCATTTTATGTATTTTTGAATTCAAAGCCCCACTGTATTCAGAAAGTCGTCAATAATGGAGCAGGAAATATGGAGAAATATTACTCACAATTGAAAAAACGGCTGTGACTGAAACAAGAAAAAAATTACCAGAAAAGAGCAACGTTCAGGAATGCATACATAAATTCAAGGGAAAACCTTTGATTTTCTGCAAAATAAATGCATTGTCTCTGAAATCACATTCATTGCCAGGTGCAGCATGCAGGAGATACTTTCAGCTTCATTACTGTGTATTATAGGTGCTCTCAGTACAGCAAGATTAACTAGAAATAAGCAGGTTAGGAGTTACCATCCACAGTCACGGGTGTGGTATGACGAGCAGAGTTTGTACCGATATGTTACAGGAGCGTAGAACTCAACACTAGATCTACTCGTAGCGCTCAGTTAATATTGCATTTTACCGCTGCAAATCTATAAAAAACACACAAGCACTGCAATCCTGATGTGCGAGGTAAATACGAGATGGATACTGCACGGCTCATAAAAGTTGGCACTAACTATTCTAAAACTAAACTTAATTTTGGAATATGCACAAATAAAATATAATCAGTATTAGTAAGGAAACAACTAAGTACAGTTTAAAGCCTATGATGTCAATGAACTGCTCTAGTATCTATTAAGTCTTAAAATCACAATAACAGCAAAACTATATCACAAGGCAAGAAAAGTATGCCATTAACATTTCACAGTTGATTAAAGTAATTCGAAACATGACATAACCACAACAAAAATGTTTAAAAAATACACAGCGCTCGCACACAGGCCAGAAGCAAAGATTCAGAAAGAAGAGTTGTCTACATCCCACAAATAATAAAAAGAAAACATGACGGAGGCTCAAAATATAAATTTAAATAAACGAGTCATATTTCTACATAGGTTTTAAGCAAAATAAGAATTTGGAACCTGCGAAAAATTTGAAAGAAAAATCAGCTACAGTATAATCTACACAAACAAAGCTAAAAAAAAATAGAAGTTTCAAGCCTACAGAAAAAAATTAAAGGAATACTCAAAAGAGAAAGCATAGGAAATTACTATTATCAATAATTTCTAATACGCTAATAACTGAACGACCAGGATACACCCAACCTGATTGTAGCGTTTTCACTAATTTAGATCACATCCCACAGACATAGATATAGAGGAAAGAGCAGCTCGCCGTTACGACAATCATGAACACTCAAGAGTATCTCTGGGAGATATTAGGTTCTTCAAGAATAAAAACTAGGACAGACACTACTAACATACCCATTTGAAATAAATGAATTCCACAATGCTACCTACACCTCGAGAATGGTTAAATCTCCAAGATATGCAAAAAGCATCGCGACTTCATCCTATTAAAAACGAACCTGGGAGGTGGCCGACGAAGCAAACCCTTGTTGTTTGCCGGAGGCAGGCTAAGGTGGTGCGGTGGTGCAGCAGTAGTTGTTGTGGTGGTGGTGATGGTGCATATGTGTTCATGGTTGTGGTGGTGGTGATGGTGCATATGTGTTCATGGTTGTGATGGTGATGGTGCATAAGTGTTCATGGTTGTGATGGTGATGGTGCATAAGTATTCATGGTTGTGGTGGTGATGGTGCAGGAGTGTTCATGGTCGTGGTCGAAGGAAGGTGAAAAGGAGTGGACAGGGATGGAAGAGCAAGAATGGAGTGGGAAAACACGCAAAGTTATTGAGCAGAAAGGTGTTGTTAACACATTTATTACACGCACGAAAATCCAATGAATCAAAGAATGCAATGGAACATCAACTCCAGAAAATATTTACCCATAAAATTAAAGGCAAGCGGACGGTACAGATGACAGGTGAAAGAAGGAACGAGTCTCAGAGTATAAGAAAAGGGAAGAAATCATTCGAGATGAGTGTAACCAAAGTTCAAGATTGAAAAATAAGGCGTGAAATTAATGGAAAGTAGGGAACAAGACAGTAACTTGGAGCGAGCAAACGAGTGAGAGTTGGGACGCGCAAACGAGTGAGAGTTGGGACGCGCAAACGAGTGAGAGTTGGGAGGCGCAAACGAGCAACAGATGTACAATAGAACAATAGGATGGAGAAATCAAGTGAAAGAAATAGAAAGGGAATGATGATGAAGGCAAGGGAGTAAGAAGAGCGAGTAAAGCGGAGGAAGTTGTGGTATAAATGCCCAAATTAGGAAATAAAACGGTCAGCGATCGCGATGAGGGCAGTATTAAGACCAACGTTGAATAAGAAGGAAGGCAGCAGAAGTTTTGGACAATGTTCATCAATGAATGCAGGTTCATTGGTTCATTGATGCCAGGTAGTTGGCGAAGAAAAATAAAAAAATCAGCAACATAATTTTTTATCAAATCACAAAATTAATGAACAGAAAAAAATAAGAGCAAACTAAGGAGAATTAAGTAACTGCTGCCTAGAACTACAATATTAATGGGTCTCACTAGAAGGCATAAAATACATACATATAAAAAGAAAAGCGCAATGAAGTTGAAACATACAAAACCTAAATAAGCAAACAGAATCTTTTTGATGCAGTTATAATGAATCAGAAAAACTCAACAGTAAAATGTATAACAAATACAAAACCGGCACTAACTATGTCACGTTACTCATTGTTTCTACACTAATATCTAAAAATTAAATCATATGGAAAAAATAATAAATCATTTACAGTCAAGTGGCCAGGAAAAATTCCAAAGCTATGACAAACGTTGCTGGAACCTCCACTGACTGTTATTCTGCCGAGTTAACATTTGAAAATATGAGAAAATTCCAAAAGAAAGCTATTACAGAAACTAACTATGAATTGAGGTACTCATTAGTGGGTAAATGTAAAGTACTCAAAATTGTTATAGAACTCTGGATGTGTTTAGAAATAAATGATAGCAAGCAGAATGCAGTATAACAAGTGCATAATCAAACGAAGCCAAACTACACGGAGGCTAACTTATAACAGGCAACATTACAAGCATCAAAGTCTACTCCATACACGAAACGGAAGGATCATAAGCTTTCAAAAAGTGCCCCAAGGTGAACTCAAGAAAATAAAGATGGGCAAAACATGGGAGTTAAAACGAGAAAATTACGGGGAGTGCGTACCTTGAGCGCCGCAAGCAGGACATTGACTGAGTCGTTGAGTCTAGGATGAGGAGGTGGTTGGTTCAGTTGGTGGTAGAGGCTGGAGGCGAGCGCACACAGCGCCAGACAGCGCGTACGCCAGTACCCGTCACGCTTCCCACTCTTCAGCAGCACCGTCAAGATGTGGTCCTAGAAACGATCATGGATTATTATATATAAAATAAGGCAATAGAAACGAACCGTAACGCCCATTCTTAGGTTGGTAACCAAGTCCTATGTCGTATATATATATACCAGGAGATGACACAATAGAAATTTTCTTTTACATCAGGATTGAACATGCTGTATAAGAGTACTCTGTCACGAACGATTAGAATTAACAGTACATTCGGAGACGAGCTGTTAATAAATACGACAGAGAGGCTTAGAAACAGTGTCCAGTCTTAACATCGCTATAGCAGTGTAGCTTATTTATTTGGAGTAGAACCTCCATAGAAGTCAGTCACTTAGCAAAACTTGTTCTCAGACAATGTCTCCCTAAAGTTGGAGGAGGTATAGAGAGGAATAAAACGACAAGGAAAGAAAAACTGATTTCCTCCTCTACCGATGACACCGTGACAGAACCCATTAGTTATAATGAAGCAGAGGTATAACTGGCTGACACATGATAAAGTTACACCTCATCCAAAATAGCTAAGTTCTTCAGTGAGATACTAGCGTGGTGTTTCAGTGCATAATCACACCTTTAGTTAACCCTCCGAACATGCAGAGAAACATCCTTATAGAGGTTTTGAATCCTTTTTTTTTTCATAAGTATTACCGTGCAGTAGATACAGTATAAAATGAACAGTATAATCTTCACCTCTACACACTTACGCATCAATTTCACGTGAGATCTCAAGTACCTTGACATCAGAACAGTTCATGAGGGTGAAGGATCCGTGTTGAGGCTGCAGCACAGGCACCGTGGGAGACAAAGACGCTAGGGGCAGCAGGGACCCCAGCAAGCTGATGGCCTCCTCACGGGGGTACACTCCTCCCTGATGCATGGCAGTGTGTTAACAATGTTTCATTGCAGCAAGAATTGAGTCAATTCTTCCCACCTACTTAAATCCTTTTGAATTCAAGACTTATGATCTCTTCCAAAAGCACGTGATGCTCTATTTTTGGGGGTGAAATGGTTTCATAGCAAAATCGTTCAATCAACTTAGTATTTTTCCTAATTGAAATGCGTAAAATAAAGGCCAACCAGGTCGACTACTTTGCATTTCAGCTTTAATGACATCGTTGACAGAACGAGTAAAGCCTTAAAAGCGAGATTACATTGTATCATTTTTATGTAGAATGACATCTATGTCAGCTTTATAAGTTGTCCCCAATAGGCAACAAAAATAAACACAGAATCATGAAACGGTGAAACCACCACATACACTCACAAACTCATTTAATTCGAAAAATAGCACTGACCCACCAAGTTACATAAAAAAATTACCAGTAAAAAACTAAACTCCTTTTATTCACTTAAAATATATGTTCGTTACTGAGCCAAGACCTATCAGTAATGGAAGCTCATCAACATCCGC
This sequence comes from Trinorchestia longiramus, assembly GCA_006783055.1. Taxonomy (NCBI): domain Eukaryota; kingdom Metazoa; phylum Arthropoda; class Malacostraca; order Amphipoda; family Talitridae; genus Trinorchestia; species Trinorchestia longiramus. Next base: position 46,153 of record VCRD01000543.1, read on the forward strand.
CCCATACACTGCCCTGGAATGAGTACGCTGGCGCTGCGTCTACTCCATCACTACAAACGTCAAGATCAGGAGGTAACACAGTAGCTAACATTATCTACATCGATGTTAAGTGTTAATTGGGTTCTGCATTACTGCCAGCGCTCTAGTTGCATTGCAGTTTTGGACGCAACAATGGTCCTAACATGATGAACAAGAAACCTGCTCGCTGCACATCACTCCAGAGACCACGGTAAAACAACCGAATAATTATCGAAGTAATTATTCGACCCAAGAATGGGCCAGAAGGTTCGTTCCTATAGCCTCATTCTATACTATTCTATTCTACACAGGAGAAAACAGCTGCCTCACCTGCTTGCTCTCAGGCGCGGCCACTACGGTGTTGGCTGCGAAAATGAAATCGAGCATGAGCATTGAGGAGCCTGGTAGACCCAGGGAGAAGAAGTGGGGACCACACGCTCCCACCAAACAGCTGATCACCTCCTGTCAACACAAACATCATTAGTTCTTGCGTCATATTTTCAGAGCTACTGCCACAAGGGTCTCACTTATTTCAGGCTCGGATAGTAATTAAAAGTCACAAAATTTCTTTTCAGCTAATTAAAAAATGATGCTTCCTCGAGTTTTAGAAACGAAAGAATTAGGAACGTGTAGGGAAGGTGAAAATTAATTGGTTTTCAATACTATGTCTAATGAGTAAATATCTAAATCTCCATCCCTCATCCAGCAAATTGAGAGCTTTCATGAAAGCAAAATAATTTTAAAAACGTGCAAATTACTGAATGAAAGATTTATTTTACCTCAATTGGTCACTGTTGCCAAGAAGATGAGCCTGTTTCCAATTCTAGTTTGGACGGAACATTTCATTACCATTAAAAACAATCCATGCTGTTTAGTAATATGCAGTACTCGGTACAATAGAGTAGCAGTTCTGTCTGGTCTCATCAAACAGGTTGTCAGAGTGCAAATATCTTAGTCTGGTCATTGACTTCAGAAGCAATAAGGTCTTATTACTTTCAATTGTATTGTAAGAGAGTAGAAGCTATCAGTAGTGGCATTTCTCAGCCCGTTATTGGCATCTTTTCGAGTGTTCATGTGTTTCCTGTGTAGTGAAATATAAATTTAAACAAAGACCTGATCCTGGCCAAGTAGGCCTTGATGCAGGGTGCCATAGAAGGCTGTGAGCAGGTCACGAGAAGGCTGGAGGTCGTGCCTGCGCACCAGCATGGAGCACAACAGTCGGTATGCAGACAGCTTGCCGCGCTGGTATGCGTTTGGAAGGTTCAGCGCCTGCATCAATAATCAGAGTCATGAACTTATATTTCAATTATTTCCAGAGTTTCTTTCGCTAGAGAATAAAACAAACAATTATGATTTAATTTTACATCGCAGTGTCAAAGACTCTAATATGCTTTGATTCGTAAGTAAGTAATATCTTAAGCTGTTTATACAGCTTAAGATATTACTTACTTACGAATAAATATCATAAATTTTCTGTGGGGAACTAGAGTTTTAATGGCGAATTACATAGTCTGTTGTACTTCCATCCATGGAAAGTTTATAATTGGGACACGAGTTCCCTTTTAGAATGTTTATCTTCTCACAAATATAAGCTCGTAATTGACGCAAAGATCAGTCGACTAGTAACTGAAAGAAAGAGAAGGCTAAAAACCCTTACTCAACAACAATAAGATTCATAAAAAACAAACTTTTTCGTTTATTAGAGCACTAGCAGTTTATAATTTTTGACGAAAATTGGGTACAGCGAAATAAAAACTTTCAAGTAACAGAAAGCAACACTTTGCAACTGCAGACACATTTTTTGCGTGTCCAATTTGTAAATGGTGGAGCGAGTGAGCTAGCAAGTCCCACCTTGAAGCACCAGGGCGCGATCATCGTGATGGGCGGCACGAGCTCCGGGGGTGCAGGGGTACTCTGGTTGTCCAGTGAGATGCCTTGGTTGTCTCGTAACTGCAGCAGAAACAAGAGATCCCACCATATAATAATACACAGTTTGTTACTTGCTTGCTTGCTTGGTCCGTCTCCCTGACGCTCTTAAAGATTTAGATAGGAGGAAATTCGGTAGGGTATACTTGTGTTGTAGGCCTTGTATTGTGGATACGAAAGGTACATCCTTCAATGTGGAAACTCCTTCGCAAAGCTCGCGTCCACTGGCAAATCAAACGAAAAAAATTCAGTAAAAAACACGTGAATTTTGACGTGTGGGTCTACTAGTGAGGAATATAAGGGCAATATGCACCTCACCATCACAGTGCATCCAGGTGCTGTGTGATGTTCACATAAACATGATACCGTACATGACATCAAGCGAAAGAGCAAGCTTCATTCTTAAATGCACGAGTTTCACGTTAAAATATTACACTTAGAAATGAGCGTTACATTACAAACGTCCTCCGAATAAAAAATTTACAAGATAAACTAGTTGAATTGCACACGATGGTACTAAACCTATACAGTTAATCTACTTATTCAGGGATTGAACCACCTCAATAGAATAGTAGTGGCATTTTAATTGCCACTACTATTTAATTAATAACAATTAGTTATCCCCACAATACACCACAAACGAGCATGCGACACTGAAACAGGCTTGTAGTTCACCTTGATGAGCGTATTGGTGAGGTCTGTGAGATGAGAGAAGACCTGTGAGTTGATGGCAGGTGAGGCTACAGCTGTGTTGTTAGGGTCTCCGAGGAGGCCAAGGACCCTCTTCCACAGCACGACCGCTACGTCAGGCAGCCAACCACGCACTGAACCACCAGCCATCACTGACTGCTGGTCACACGACACGCCCTCGCACGTATCTGCAACCCATCAAAATGTGCGCTACATTGCATCAAAATGTGCGCAACATTGCATCAAAGTGTGCGCTACATCGCATCAAAGTGTCCGCTACATTGCGTCAAAGTGTGCGCTACATTGCATTAAAATGTGCACTACATTGCATCAAAGTGTGCGCTACATGGGCGTCAAAGTGTGCACTACATCGCATCAAAATGTCCACTACATTGCATCAAAATGTCCACTACATTGCATCAAAATGTCCGCTACATTGCATCAAAGTGTGCGCTACATGGGCGTCGAAGTGTGCGCTACATTGCATCAAAGTGTGCGCTACATCGCATCAAAGTGTGCGCTACATCGCATCAAAGTGTGCGCTACATTGCATCAAAGTGTGCGCTACATCGCATCAAAGTGTGCGCTACATTGCATCAAAGTGTGCGCTACATCGCATCAAAGTGTGCGCTACATCGCATCGAAGTGTGCGCCACATCGCGTCAAAGTGTGCACTACATTGCACCCAAGTGTGCACTACATTGCATCAATGCACACAGCTGATATTCATGAGGACATTACAAAGTAATCAGTAGCACTGCTAGACTCGCATTAATTTGAGCTCACAGGATAGCAAATGATCTTAAAGCTGAACAATGAAACGCAAATCTCATCCTTTCAGCGGGCTTGTCAATTTACCCACTGTGAACTGAACAGTGAGACTACGCTGGTGCAGTTCTTTGTATTACAGTGGACAGTACTACGCAATTTCTTGTATTACAGTGCACAGTTCCTTGTATTACAGTGTACAGTACTAAGCACAGTTGCTGGTATTACAGTGTGCAGTACCAAACTAAGCACAGTTGCTGGTATTACAGTGTGCAGTACCAAACTAAGCACAGTTGCTTGTATTACAGTGTGCAGTACTAAGCACAGTTGCTTGTATTACAGTGTGCAGTACCAAACTAAGCACAGTTGCTGGTATTACAGTGTGCAGTACCAAACTAAGCACAGTTGCTTGTATTACAGTGTGCATTACTAAACTAAGCACAGTTTCTTGTATTACAGTGTACAGTACTAATCACAGTTGCTTGTATTACAATGAACAGTACTAAGCACAGTTGCTTGTATTACAGTGTGCATTACTAAACTAAGCACAGTTTCTTGTATTACAGTGTACAGTACTAATCACAGTTGCTTGTATTACAATGAACAGTACTAAGCACAGTTGCTTGTATTACAGTGTGCAGTACTAATCACAGTTGCTTGTATTACAATGAACAGTACTAATCACAGTTGCTTGTATTACAGTGTACATTACTAAGCAGCTTCTTTTATTGCTTGCTCTAGAACTCTGTAAAAGTTTATACCCAGGGTCATCCTATGCACGGTCTGTAAATAAGTTTTAAAACTCTTTCCTAATGATTATTGAAGGATACTAGTCTTCGTTCATATAAAGTACTGGTGTTAAAACCTAGCCCAGTAAGCTGGTTTTGAAAGACCAGCTCCAGTAAACAATCACCATTCCTTCTGCTTCACTAAAGCTGGGGATTTATAAGATCAATTATTTGTTTCAGGCTTCTCAATTTATTAGAAATCTAACTCTATCCTACACTATGACTCTTTAACTTTCCTACAAGTCCTTCCAGCATATGAAAACAAGTAAAAATTACAGGGAAAAATGCAAGTCCCTCACCAATGCTTGCTGTGTCGCCTCCGAAGTCGAGCTGCATGGGAGAGTCTTTCATGGAGGAGCTCTCTATGACGGAGGAGGGAGAGGGCGAAGGACTGCGTGACAGCTCCCCGTACACTGCAACATCAAGACAAGCATCAGTCTGGTGCACAGGTGTCTTCAGGGCAGCTCCAGCTTAATTCAGCACTTTCAGCACTTTCTAATTCACATTTAATGTACAATGAAGACACTTTCTAATTCACATTTAATGTGCAATGAAGACACTTTCTAATTCACATTTAATGTGCAATGAAGACACTTTCTAATTCACATTTAATGTACAATGAAGACACTTTCTAATTCACATTTAATGTACAATGAAGACACTTTCTAATTCACATTTAATGTGCAATGAAGAAACTTTCTAATTCACATTTAATGTGCAATGAAGACACTTTCTAATTCACATTTAATGTGCAATGAAAAAACTTTCTAATTCACATTTAATGTGCAATGAAGAAGAAAATAGATATTTAATCCATGAACGGTACTGCAAATGAATAAGCTATAGAATAAAAGAATTGGGTCTCACAGTAGACGTAATACAAATTACGGTGTTAGAGTACAAATCTAAGGTCCATTATCAACAACCACAAACGCGACTCTTCTTCAACTAAAATCAAATCATAAATATACATATAAATATGTACGATGAAAAAATTTCGTAGAGAATATGAATTTTGATGGAAATGAAATGTTGAAGTTATTTCAGTTTAAATTCTCATCGTCTTATTCGCTTGAAATTTATCAAACAGAGGAAAAAGGTCTACATTGATGCAGTAATGCATGGTAGATGATAGAACGTACACTGATGTAGAACTGACGAAGACCGACACCTCATCACATGACTGTAGCTGTCTTCTTCTGTGGAAAATACAGAAAACAAAAAATGTAGGGCGTACGCAACGAAGTGCTAAAAACTGTCCAGCTACAATTTAGCATCACTCACTCGAGTGCCATTTCAAGAAATGACATTTCCAATTAATCTGTGGTTAACCCCAGCCTCATGAAAAGATTGGTTAGAATATAATCCATTAGAAATTAATAATAAGTCAAACAAAGCCTAAGTTGCAAGTTACAAGTATTAGTTTCCTTCACGATTAAAAATCTAAACAGAGATCACTACCAAAAGACTTCTAAAGTATTGGCATGTTGTACATACAAGAGCTTGTTGCTGTGTCGCTTTGCACAACATTAAGTGTATCGTAACTTCGTACTGTAAAATTTAATGCTCTAACAACACGCTATTTTTATTAGAGAGAATTTAATGATCAAACAGAAACCCAGACTCTTGAATAACAAGCAGGTTGTAGTACTGAACCTTCTTAACAAGCAGGTTGTAACACTAACCCTTCTTAACAAGCAGGTTGTAACACTGACCCTTCTTAACAAGCAGGTTGTAACACTGACCCTTCTTAACAAGCAGGTTGTAACTCTGACCCTTCTTAACAAGCAGGTTGTAACTCTGACCCTTCTTAACAAGCAGGTTGTAACACTAACCCTTCTTAACAAGCAGATTGTAACACTAACCCTTCTTAACAAGCAGATTGTAACACTAACCCTTCTTAACAAGCAGGTTGTAACACTAACCCTTCTTAACAAGCAGGTTGGAGTCAGACAACACTCGTACAATCCTACGAGGGCAGTTATGGTGGTACTGATGATGGTGGTGGTTGTGGTAGTGACGGTGAGGGCAGGAGGGCAACGCAATATCCTGGTGATGCCCTCCACCACCACCCCCGACGGAAGGGTTGATGATGCCTGTGGTGCTGCGCTGGGAAGAACTGGAGCTGTTCATGCGTCGTCGCTGGTACTGGTCGCTACCTGCACGCAACATGAACACATGCTGTCAACTCACAAAAGAGGTTGTAGAATAGAATAGAATAGATTAAGGGTTAAACCTAACTTGTGCCTGTGCCTGTATTACAAGCAACTTGTGCCTGTGGGTTAAACCTAACTTGTGCCTGTAGGTTAAACCTAACTTGTGCCTGCGGGGGAAACCTAACTTGTGCCTGTGGGTTAAACCTAACTTGTGCCTGTGGGTTAAAACTAACTTGTGCCTGTGGGTTTAACCTAACTTGTGCCTGTGGG
>VCRD01000543.1:53009-69540 GCA_006783055.1 Trinorchestia longiramus
CAATAACACTCACAGCCCACAATAACACTCACAGCCCACAATAACACTCACTGCCCACAATAACACTCACTGCCCACAATAACACTCACAGCCCACTCCTTGACCAGCTCGTCCCAGTGAGATAGCGACGACAGCGTTGAGAGCAGTTGGTCCCACAGCTCTCCACCTACCACCACGCTCAGATTGGCTTTAATCCAAGACACGATGAGCGTCTGAGGGAGCATGACAGACATGTATTGAAGCCAACCGTCGTGTTTACAACAAGCAAAGTTAACTTTGCGTGCTGTGAACGAGCGAGAGTTAAGTAGGAAGAGTAGACCAAGAGTCAAGAAGAGTTTATGATCAAGAGTTAAGAAGAGTTTACGACCATGAGTTAAGAAGAGTTTAAGACTAAGACATCACATGCCACACGAGGGTACGTGATCTACAGGCCACTCACCTGGAAGAGCGCAGAGGCAAACCTGCCGCCGAGTGAGTCTTCTTTAGGTTTGACATGTCGTCCGCTGAGTGTCTGCGACGTGATGTGAAACAGGACAATGAGCAGCTGCTCCCTGCACGGCCACGACAATCAGACGTCACACTCTGTCCCGCTCAGCAAAAGCAATGATTGAACACACAGAAATTTCACAATAAAAATGACAATATTCATGAATTACACAATGCTAGATGTCAGCCCACAGTCGCATATCCTTGATCTTTTCCAAGTAGTTTAATGACTTGAGAATCAAGGGCTAACTGATACCGAGCACTCTCTTGATGTAGGTGATATGGTGGAAAAAAATTAAATACGATATGAAGCAATCTAAATAGTACTTTAACCTACAGTAAAAATTCTTAATTTTTCTGTTCTTGAGAGTAAGAACTAGGGTAAGTTTAGGTAGCCTACGACAGCGAAGCCGCACCAAGTCTTCCTCTCCATGCGCGTGTTCATAACCATGTATCTGTAGGTGTTTAGCACGTGTTTGCAGTGCTCCACCTGCTCGTCCAGCAGCAGGGGGTAGTCAGGTGACACCTGCAGCAGGAACACGTTCGCAGCACTCGTCACGAACACCTGCAGCACGTTCTGCAAACACAAACACAAAAGTTACAAACAAACAAACAAACACAAACTTGTTATTCTTTTATGGTGAGGGTGATTATGCACCAAAACTTAGGCATTAAATAAGAAGTTCACTTTTTTGGATAAAGTATATTATTTATACTCTCACTTTATGAAGAACACCAGTCAACGCAAAAATACGTCCTCACCAAACTTGAATCCTACCAGGTACGATATTATTTCTAATCCTATTAGTTAAGGCAGTCAAATAATCGTACAAAACCTTAACCATTCTCTAACCGTGTAAGGCAATAATAAAACATACAACTCAAATTATACCACGTAAGATCCTGTAGTAACAACTCGTATTTAATGACAGGCCACACCTGGTACCATTGCTTTAATCAATAAGAAATTTTATGTTACGGTGAACCACAAGAGGGTGCAGGAAGAGGCGTGTCTCAGTGTAGCCCCACCTGCAGTCCGGCGCGGACGTGTCCGTCTCTGTTCATGGCCACAAGGTACGAGTCGCTACGAGCCCTCCTTACACTATCGCCTACACTGCCCACTGAGTCCAGGTCGTCCTGGATGTCAGTCTCGTGAGGCTCCAGCAGGAACACAGGCACATCGCCAGACTAGTGCGCAATAAACAGAAACGAATAAAGGAACTGGAAAAATTCAAATCTGCGACAAAAAATTGTGTATGAACACCTTAAAAAAATTCTGTATTTAAACATGTTACTGTTATAAAGGATATGCAGTATGAGCTGTTGATGACAATTATATGTACATAATACCTTTAAACACTTTTGAAAGGCATCTGTGCTGTACCATCTACTCTATCAGGTTACAAACAGCAAACAAAGAAAAAATTTGCAACTTTAACTCTTACAGAATACTTTCAACGCTGTATATTATACTTCATAAACTACAAGAAATAAAAATAAAAATATTTATTTCCCAAATGTTTACCGGAACATTAATACCGGAATGTTTTCCTTACTATGCACCAACTGTTTCCGACCAGTGGGAACATGAACTTTTTGAACATAAGAATGTGGCATTCCCTACATGCATAGTAGGGAATATGTGTAATGCAGAAACTAAAACCTTGACGAAAAATGAAAATAAAATTTGAATACAAGGCCAAAACAGTGAAAATAAAGCAAGAAATTTAGATAACAAAAATTATGTTATTAATTTTAGTATTTCAATCAAAAAATTAAACAGCTCATACGCTAATACAACGTTCAAAGCTGACGCTAGAAAATATAGGTACTAGATAGTCCATCTAATAACTAATTTAACCCTTGTGTGTTCATATAGTTGTTACTCAGCCAGTGCTTGTGGGTCTGGTGGACCCGTTGCATTTTGTGATTTTTAATGCCTCGCAATCAAACACTTTAAAGTTTAAATACACAACAGATGTTCACTTCATCCCAATTACAATCAGTATAAACAGTAAAAATATCAACAGTAACATGAAAACGGGTCCCACATACCCGAACAAGGGTTAGGAATATTGCTGCTGTATTACACACGCCAAAAGTGCTCATACAGCACCAATGTGATGGAGCACGAGGACGGACTCACCATTTGTATCCAGTCCCTGTAGCAGAGGATGACCGTCTTGATGGCCTCCGAATAACGGAAGCTGAGACACAGGGCTTGCCTGAACAGCTCGTGTATGAAGTCAACATTAGCGCGTGTTGATAACAACACCTCCCTCACCAGTCGTGCTTCTTCTCCAGCGCTAGCATCGCTGCACCATACAAGTAGTAATTATAATTATTAATCCAAGTATTAATTAGCATTATTAATGCATCTATTAATTATTATTATTATTATTATTATTATTAATGCAAATATACGGGGTTTTCTCCTTACATATTGAATGAAAACATAAATACGGAAGTGGGAAAATACATACGAGTGCAGCTCATAGAGCGTACTACACTTGTCAATTTTGTAGCAAAGTCATTTCAAAACTGCTCTAAAAAAGTTGTAAAAAAAAATTCTAGAAGCTTTAAGAAGAGTTATAAATAAGTTCTAAAAAAAAAGTTTCAATGTATTTTTTAAGTACAGGACGTAGGAAAAAAGCCAAAGAGAGGCTCTAACTCCAGTGCAAACGTCATGAGTGAACGCTAAGCATGCAAATAATGAAGGCGTGTCCTCCATGAGTTAAACACTAAAATTAAGGAAAATACTTCTTGGTGCGTAGGAGGCTATTAAGAGCTAGGGTATAAGGTTATGACAGTAGTCAACATAGGCCGAGTTTTCACTGTATATTATTAAATAAACTTCATCTGAGCAGGTCTGTATCAAACACATAACGTTAAAAGCTAAAGCTTCGTCATATCTAACCAATAAGAAAGTAAACTGAATAGGGTCAATATCCAAGGAAATATGCGTGCAAGCTACCAGATACGAAAATAAAAAATAACATTTTTGAACTTCCAAATATCGGAGTAAGTCTACGCACAAGTTACAAGGTAAGGTTACACCAGTTGGTCGACTGGTAAGCGAGTCTGCTTGCGAGCGGAAAGACCCGGGTTCGAATCCCGCTGCCGATATGGTTGACGCGGCTAGAAATACGGCATGGGACTTGGGTAAACAACCGAATAATTATCGAAGTAATTATCCGACCCAAGAATGGGCCAGAAGGTTCGTTCCTATAGCCTCATTCTATTCTATTCTATTCTATAATAATGTGTTTAGGATCGAGAAAATGTCTCACTTGGCATAGTGAGCAGAAGAGACGGAGTCCTGGTCGCTGGTGCTGCCAGTTCCTTCTTGGCTGCCAGCTTCCCCACGTCTCTCCTCCCTGCAACACAAAAACCTTCTTCAGGTCTTCTATCTTGACCTTGTGCCTACACCATGGTCATCTCATGCATTGAAGCCTCTGCCTCTTTGTAGCACTTTAATGGAGGGAAATATAAAATAAATTGCGCATGGAAGTCATTACGCTTTAAAAATATTTCCAAACGAGTTGCAGAATAAAAATCAATAACAAAGAGGTTTTAATCACCTATTGGCTTTTTACCAAAAAGTCGTGGATTAAACTCATTAAAAACACAGACAGCCATCAATGAAACGTTTTCAAAACTTGCATAACGCTCAAAAGCTTTCTCTAGTTTTCTGATGACCACTTTATTTCGATGACATCAGAGGAATTCTAGTAAGCCAACACTTCACGATGTGAGTATGAGAGGAGAATGCAGAAGTCAATGTGGGCAATGCAGAACTGAATTACAAGAGAAAGAAAATGTCTTGTGAACCCAAGAAGGTATCCTCTCAAGGAGCCACCACTCAAGGAGATGGCAACAATTACTTATTCACCACACACACGCACGAAATATAAACACCTTCATCTAGGATAGTTGTAAAAAATTTATCAGTGAGAAATACCAAACACCACAAATAACTAAACTAAGAGCTATTGATACTAAGATATCCATGAAAATTCATTCCCTAAATGCGTCCCTGCACTGACCCAGCATGAGGGGGCCGTGGTAGAGCAGCGGGGGAGGCGGTGGTGGGGAGCACGGTGGTGGTAGAGACGTACTGGCGCACCCATCGGACCAGCACCACCTGGCATGTGCCATACAGGCTCTTGCCAGGACTGCTGCGGAGCTCCGGCAGCTCTGCAACCAAGTCATCACAATTATACAGATAAAAAATGACATTATTTCAATATAATAATTACAAGAATTCATTATAATTGCAATACAATTGGTCAATCTCCAATGATTATGACAATAGAAAAATACTACAGTAGTCAAGGACGCTTTCCGTGAGAGCATTAACATTATTTTACCATAGTATCTTTTATAAATTTAGTGTAATGGCAAATTTAAAACAGCTCTCATTAGTACATTAATTCTCACAGCAAGACAACATTCAGACACTTCACAAAATGTATAAAAGACTTCAACACTCGCATTTCATTTGACATCTACGCTCAATTTGAAGTGTGCTGAAGCAAGCTCCTTCAATGGAAGCCATCAAAGAAAAACCAAAGTTTTCAATCCTCAATTAGCCAAAAAAATAATCCCAATGGCAATTTTTGTTGTAAACGGTTCTGGTGCTTCACGGAAAAACTCTGTAAAACAAAATAAAAATAAAATCATCCAAACGTTCGCTACATTTTTGAACAACTGCTACTGATGCAACTTAGTCTGAAGATAATTGAAAGGTGTGATTAAATAAAAGAGTTCATTACACTTACCAAGGTTAGGGTGATACAAGGAGTTGTTTGGGTTGAAATTGGGAAAAATATATGGGAGATAGACCGCTCTGAACATGGAGAAGAGGTAGGAAAAAGCAGAATGGCAGTGTTCTGCTTTATTCCCACCCCGCCATTCCACTTTCCGAACCTGAAAATAATTTGAAGAAACATAAACATAAGCTACTTCCCCAATACATGAGGGCATCCATCCATCCATCCCTCCCTCCCTCCATCCATCCTCTCCCTCGCTCCCTCTCAAAATAGCAAATCAACATTTTTTTTTTAGCTCACACATGCCCATGACAACAGAAATGTAACATTCAAATAGATGAAGATCAATTGACATTCATTCAGAAGAAATTAATATAGAATGAAGATTTTAGTGTGAAGCTGTACGATCATTCATTCATCCAATACTAACGAAATAGTTACAGAATTGTAAACAAGTAATTTCTCTTTATTTCACAGTTTGGAGACTGTGAAAATAGCAGGATGATAAATTAATCTCATAGAACTGCTAACATGTCATCAAAAAAGTTTGTATGCCTAACTTTCATAAATATGGAACATTTGGTCGTTGAAAAAACTTTTACCTAATTCACTTAGCATGAGCTTTGATTAGCCTAGCTGAAACATAAATTCATAGCACTGAATAGGTTAAAATCTGTTAAATTTGACAAGCATTCATGTTTAAAACAACACAAAAAGATTGCTAACCCACTGGGGACATCCAAACAGTGACACAAGTTGCTGCTAGTCACAGTGTGAGTGCATCACTGCACTACATCACCAGCTCCACATACGCAGGCAACCCACTAACAGAGTACAGACACACCAAAGTAACAAGTTTGATATGTGACACACCTGCGTCACCATGAAATCCAGGAGGGATGATAGGAAGTAAGCTGTGATGTCATCAGGGGTTTTGTCGGTGGATGAGGAGGGGATGATAGGTTGAGGTTCCACAGAGGACACTTTGTTGCCTTCAGGTCCCCCGGTGGGCAGCACAGCTCTGGGAGGAGGAGTGGGGAAGCCAGGCACAAGCGAGGCAAACATGGCGTCCATGTCTGGTGACTTGCTCTCTCCGACTATCATGTACCACAGAATGAAGAGCCTGATGGATAAAAATATGTTATTCATGTTTGTATCCTTAGACAAAGTTCCATACATATCCACTGCTGTACTTTTTTAATAGATGATGATATATTCAATGAAAATGTGATGGAAGGAGAGTTATTTCTCTGCACAATGCTCAGTTGTTTGATTGAGAGCATACCAATCTTTAAACTATTAAACTCTGCAATACATGCCTGCATCCTTCTCTGCGGAGCCTGATGTTATTGGCCAGGTGCAGCAGCTTCCTGAAGACGTGTGTGAGGGCATTGCACTGCCATCGTCTCGTGAAGAGCTGCGGCAGCAGACACAGCAAGCGCTCCAATACAAGCAGTGCGAGCTCCAGGTCCTCTCTGTGAGGTCGTTGCTGGACACTGAATCCTGTAACATACAAGATAAAAAAGGTGGCCAGTTAATATTTGGTCACACAGAAATAAAATTTAAGTAATAGGTACCTGGCTATATAAATTAACAGGGAATAATGTTCATCATTTTTTTTAATAATTGTCAAAATAAGCAGTAAACAGAGAAACCATCAATGTTAATTGGAGAATATCTTTTAAACTGGTAACCAGGGAATATGAAACAAGTCTAACATCTTATTATGTCTTCCAGTCTGTAGTACATCTAGCATCATGAAAGTCAGGTCAATACATCTCAATGCTACACTAATTTCAGGTAATCATCAGTCAAATATTATTGCAAACAATACAGTTTGTAATCAAGGTATGGTATAGCAACATCATAACTACTTCTAAATAAAATAAGACCATTTCACAAACATCAATTCTGAGCACAACAGAAGCCTGAGAAATGATGATCTACCTTTTTGACGCAGCTGTGTCTCAAAAAGAATGAAGGCATCGTAGAACACGTAGAAAACAGGACTGTAGTTGGCATCCAAGAAAGCTTTGAGCTCACTCACTTCACAATTATCTGCACACACAAATAGAAAATTTAGTTATATGGAAAAAAGTTTACATACTAATTAAGTTACATAGCTCTCTAATAAAATCAATCATATTTATTGATATCTTTTCAACTATTAGGTCCCAATCCAAAATTGGACTGAGACAATAGGTTGCATTACAGTTAGCAAATTCTCCAGTAAACAATTACCTGGTACATCATTTTTAAAAATTAAAATATCCTTTTTGCTCTGCTCTATATATTCACATAATTTTTGAGTACCTCCATTTCTATTTTTTTCAAGGGCATATATTAGCAAAAAAAAGGATGCAAAATAGGATATTGCTAAATTCCCGGAATTTCATTTTCTGTACATTCACATACACAAAATATTTCTCACCATCAAAATATCATAATACACATTATTGACAATATTTTCTTTTCACTAAAAATAATAGAAACTTTTAAAATAACTATAAACTTTTTACTAAAATAATTACAAATGTGATAAGAAAACAAAGCAAACTCTAAATTTAACATCAGAATTTTATTTTCTAGAGGAATTCCATTGTTACACTTACAGTAATAAAGAGGTGATCGTCAAAATAATGTACATTTAATTTGTTCCTAATACATCTGATTACTATATATAAATACAAATTCCAGGTAATGGAGGAAAGATAAGTTCAAGAGAAATATTCTATCATATATGTCACATTTACACAAATTAAAACAAACATTGGATAAACAACAAACAAAGTATTGAATAAAACATGTAGATATGAAGTTTGACCACATTATATACAACCATACTCTGAGGATGCTAAAAAATATATAGGACATATATCATTAATTTACCTAAAACAGTCCTGAGATGCTTGAGTCTGGTGGGCGTATCTTTCTTCGGGTCCACACACTTCTGTTGACTTTTCTTCACGTCAGCGGAGGATGTATTCTTTTTAAACATTTTCTACTTCTCATTATAACTATACAGAAGTATCAGGCGAAATTACAATTACGTCAACTCCGACAGGCACAACCGAACAAGAACTTTCTTCGTTTTCAGTGGCACCAAAACAGGCATCGGAGGTTCGTCTAAAACAGCTCGTATTCGATTCCGTCGATTGTAAATAATGCATAGAACAGCTGTCTCTTTTAGAGACGTACAATAATTCGAACTATAAAATCAATGTTAAGGACGTAACAAAGGCTTCAACTACAGTTCACCCTAAATTTAAAGATAAAATTGAATATTAGCAGTTCAAATCTAGAAAGCTTCAGCTGCTTCTTGCATACGAATGTGATGTGCATCGGGCATCCTATGATGTCATAAATGTATTACTCATATAATTCATTTCCCCCCTAAAAATATATTACTTTGCGCATTTCATAAAAATTGACTCAGTTGGAAGTCTATCGGAAATTTAGATTTTTTTAATATAGTTTAGATTTTATTAAATGTGATTTAGTCATATGAATTGATACATTTCTATTCACAGAAAAAAGAGTTAGTGTACACTGTAATTTTATTATGAATTAGGATTATATTACTAGCATCGTAACAGCTTCATGATAAAGTCCCAACTAATATATATCCACATAGTATATAATCCTCAGTAAACTATTGTTCTACACAGTTCAATGACATCTTTAAATTTAACCTAAAATCTAGAATGACTTTATATATGCCAAAACTATGCACTTCTTCAAATAGTGTTTTATATACCCCATTTCGAAATTTCTTACTCAAGTCGCATTGGCAGAATCGTATAAGTTGATGGACACGAACGAAGAAAAGTTTTAAAGGTAAGACACTTATATTTCCCGTCCACATCTAAATGGAATGTTTTCATCTAAATGGGCAAGATTTAAATGGAAAAATACTGCACATTGTCACTTTATTACTTTATTTTTCACTTATTTATATGGTGCTATCAGTCTTTGAACAGCTTCTGGTAGTTTGGCTTGTAAATTTTAAATGTCATCTGCAATAGTTCCCATTCGCCTGAGAATAAAAATAATTTTGGCGGATGACATAATAAAAGACAAAACTGTAACGACTATAAGCAACATTTATATCATAGGATGGCCTTACATTTATTTTTATAAAATTGCAGTGGCTTCCCAGAATTTCTCAGTGATTGTGTTACTTTTTTCTTCTTGCAAAACTTGGAGGCGATACCATGCTGTTATAAAAGCCGTCTTAGATTGTTTGTAGTGAAGTTTACACTCCCAAACACCTGAGTGACAATTTTTGGCTGAAATAATAGTTAATTTATCTTCACTTTAGAGATCTGCATTAGGAAGCTACATAAATAACTTGCCATCGTGATACCACTCCATTATTATATCGAAATCTTAGAAAAGTTCAAGGCTTGGACTGCCGCAATGAAAAATTACCGTGTCCCCTCTAAAAGCTGTCATTGTATTTCTTGGACTGCTCACAGTGACACTAACAATGGAAAGAACGACATCGACACGAGTATTAAGCGTACAGAAAAATATCCATAATCCCGTATGATGAGGTGCACTATTATAAATCACGACATCGTCCTCATGCACTTCAACGTTAATTAAATTCGATGTCGGGGATAGTATAGAATAGAAAGATGCTGGGGGCGGTGTGTGCATAGAGCTGTCAGCAGTTAATTTAAAATCATTAAAAAGCCAAAAGAAAGTAGCATTTGAATTTTGAATTTTTACTTCATAATAAGCTTTAGTTTTTCCAGAGATCTTTTGCGTCGCCCCAGCTTCAAGTCTGATGGAATGGTTCACGTTGAGGATTTGTCTTCTTATTTCTCTACTCAGACCTTTACCCAAAGCCCCGCACGTGTGCGTGTTGCAGGTTCCCCACTCCTGTTTCACACCTTTACAGGGTTTGCCATACATCGATGGTGGAGGGTTTTGGCAAAGGCGTACCCTGTGACCCCATCCTCCTCCACACGTGACATTGCAGCTCCAAGGTGACCAGGGGGTCCATCCTCCCCTTCTGGGGGGTCCAAGCATGTCTTGAGGTATATCTGAACACGTGGACATAGCTTATCCAAAGCGTTCTTAAAAGAATGTCAGAAAGTTAGCTCTTACACTTGGCAAGCGTATAATATTGTCTACGGATGCAATTACTCCAGTTTTTGTTTTATTAATATGTAAATGAAGTTTACTTTTCTTTCCAGCTAAAGACCACTCCTTAATTTTACTTTTATTTATAACTTTTCCTAGTCTCATGAATTGAACCTTGGAGTCGCTTATCAAAAGGGATGCGATTACATTTACATTAATAAGAAAATTTATGGTTAATCCATACTCGATCGTTTAAATCTTTTTGAAAACGTAAAAGTCATTGTTCTATTAAATTTTGTAGTAAGTTATATCATTTCGCTGTAAATTTTATTTCAAAGCAGGCTCAAAAACAAGACACCCTCTTTTTCTCTAGGTAGATGATGGCAAGAAGTTAAAAACCAGAAATTTGTCATGGCTTTTTGGGTAAGCTGCAAAGCACGGCTAGAACTATAAGAATTTCAAAGAATCCTTTACGTGAGGAATGTCATATTAAAACAGAGGACTCAGCTGTCCTTCTTATAGAAGCTACCATCCAGTGTCTAAACGGACTAATTTAAATATAGTATAATACTCCGCCTGCTTCAGGTACCGAGTCTTGAAAGTGTTTTTGGGCCACCGATCAGTGACATTCATTACAGCAGAATCCTGCTATCCCATTTGGAATTTAACACTGTTCCCTTGCTATCCTTCTAAAACTAAGCAGATCTTGATTGGCGGGTTTTTATCACTTGAGACTCTAATTCCAAATTCCATCGACTGTTCTTTTCCAGGTGGTAGGAAATAAATTTTTGTGGGAGATTGTTTTTTGTTGTACGACTAGTCGATGGGAAACAGTACAAACTTCAGTCCGGGTTCATCGTTGCAAAACCTGTCCACGTCGCCAATTGTATTGGCTGTTGCCACGCAAAGGTTTCTGCAATCCAGTATCATTTAATCGCAGTAATCTATTTTACCTGACAAATCTACATAGCACGACGGTCTGCTAGTGTCAAGCGTCTTAGAGCTTAGTACATCGTAGTTGATGCTGCGACATGTGGTGTCGTCGTTCTGAGATGAATACGAAAATACTTTGGGATTTCCAATGTCTGTTGCTTTCTTGCTATTTCCTGATAATTGCTTTATAGAGACGTGACTATGATAACGCATGGAGGTGATGGACCAACGTAGACAAGTGCGACCGGTATTTGTGAAAAATATTGATCCCTGATATGCATCGTCACTAAGGCAAAGTGGACGTTGGTCATAACTCTCTTGAGCCTTTTCACAGCCTTCTCCTAAGAGCGAAAAGAGAACCGGGGTCTTGAAATGCTAGGCACTTGGGTGGTACGGCATCAACTACCAAAATCTTCCGTAAAAACTACGAGTTAAATTAATTCTTTCCTGAGTCCCCACTTTCACGAGAGTAACCTTTACAAGAGCATTGACTTTAATTTGAATTAAAATTTGAACGGCCTTGTTAGCACGAAAGGAGTTCTTCTAAATGTTTTTTTCCACTATTTTTTCACACAATGGCGATCCATTAATATTAATTTGTGCAAGTTTATGACAAAGAACAACTTCAGTTTGCGTTTTCGTTATCCCAACGAAAAGACAACTTACAGGCTTGGATAATGGACTACCTCTTGGGTCCACAATAGGAAAGTCAAAGACATACAGAGCTGCATATGCAGGGTAAATTTGCAGCCATAATTGCCTGTCATTGGCGCCAGGTATCATGGCTAGTTTTGGTGCGTCTGATCCAGGTGACCACGGAATATCGTCTTCCTAAAGCTCTTCGTGAAATTTTAAGTAAGACCAGGGATTTCTGAGAGGCATAGCGTAAAGAACTGAGCGGTATCCTTTCAGGCTAAAGGGATACGGAATGTATCCTTCTAAGCAATGTTGAAATTATTAGTTTATTTACTTAAAAGTAAATAAATAAGATGATTAGGTTAGAGGAGGTTGTCTTATCAATAGAAACTTGAAGGTTTCCCATGGATCAACATCAAAGCTGTTTAGCTTAAGTAGAGGTTCATCAGACCCTTCGTAATATATTCGAAGCTTCGTTCTTTTCTTCGTGCGCAGCACATGAACACGCAGATGAAGCCACTGGTATTGCATGGAGGTTGCGTCAAATGAATCTGCAATCGCTGACCGTTTGACTCTTGGAGTCATGTCACGAGCTACAAATCTCTCTCTAACTACCCCTAATCTCGACCCATGAAAGACAATAGAAACTTTAGCAGTTTCGACAGCGTCATGCGACAGCACCAGTATCTACTGGAAGCCTCTCGCGTACTTTGGATCGAGAAGTCTTAATGCAAAGCTAATGTTCAGTTCGTCGTTGTATGGAGGAATGATGTAAGCCGTCGGATGGGCATCATTGACCCGATATACAAACTAAGTAATAGGAGTGACTATTGTATCTTTGTTCAGAAATTTAATCAGTTAAGGGAGGAAGAGCCCTCCTCTGATTGGTAAATCACATGGAATTTCCAGCCCGTCCGAAGTTTTGCATGAAAATCTTTCATATGAGTTACGCGGCTAACATGAACTGATGCATTCGTCCTACTTCAGAGCACTTACATTTCCCTGTAACTCTGCACCAAAGAGAGAAGTAGTGCTTCTGTAAAGGGACTTGCAATATTTTATCTCGCAAGACTCCAAGAACGCTCTCCCATTCTTCATTCTGAAGCAAGAAGGCCGATCCAAAAGTCCGCCTGGGTTTTAGCAATCCACTGAATTTTCAAAGTTCAAATCGCGGTAGGAAGTGTTGTACAAAAACGAGTAGTGTTGATAGGTCTTTATTTCATGTGGCACTTTTGACCATCGTATACACTTGTGGCCTAGCTTGGTGACACTTTTTGGACCCTTATACTCGCTGCCAAATTGCGTTAGCAAACATGGCGTTGTGAATGTTGGAATTCCTGGAACTGCATTGGGGCTTGGAATGGAGAACCAACCAGCACTGAAAGCTTTGTCGTGCTTCAAGGATCCTATGCACTGTACTTGAATAAGCACCAAACTTAATGTCAAGTTCGAGAATAAGAGCTTCATGGTCAAGTTTTTCTATTATGAAAATCAATTTCTTCAATGTTAAAATGACGAGCTGAGCAGTTCTGACGAAGTTCAATATCAGTGTGTATCACTGATACTATTAATATTTCACACTCACAAGAAACTGAATCCAATTGTAAAAATTTTACGTCGAATTTGGTACGGACTCATTGTACTCATGAACTGTTTCTTGCATCGAACCTCTTTCACAGAATTCTATTTATCCAGCAGAGAGGGGTGGCATAGCTCTACATAAGTCAATAAGTTTCTTAAGGCAGAGCTATTCATGCTTGAATTTTGCGGCGCAAATAGTTGGTCTACACTATAAAGAAAATGTTATGTCAGAACTAAGTATATTTAGAAAATCGTTGCCAGGTTTAAATGTGCCACGTTTTGAAAAGAAAGGGTAAATGATTTTGAGATTTACTAAATGATATTTATGATACTAACTAATGGACTTCAAAATAAGATTGATAACTTCTAAGCAGTTCATATAAACTACCTTACTGTATAAGCGGTGACAAAATTGTAAACAGTATTAAGTGTCTATTCTAAGAGCACATGCTTCTCTCTAATCGCTATAAAAAAATTCATAGTTATAAACAATGGGAGAGCTTTAACGCTGAACAAATTGTACGGATATTAGGCAAACAATTAGATTTGTGTCACTTTTCATTCATGAAAAATTAAAAACTTTTCGGGGATAATCATGCCCTTTCGTGAGTCACATGCCTCATCCGAAGATGTTAACGTTCTGATAGCCACCATGAATACAATGGCTTGGACTCTCAACAAGCTTCCAATGGGTATAGCGCAACTGAAAACTTTTCCATATCGAGATCCCGTAATTTCTTTTCAGATCCTTCCATCCACTCAAAGGTCGCAAATTTTGTGAACAGGAAATGCATCAACCTCGGGAATTCTCAAAAACTGGAGTATTTCAGTATGGACTCAGTATATCTACCGAAGGCTTATGTCCACCATGCCTTGACTCACACGGAAAGTGTTTAACGTGGTTCAATGGAGTCGCTGTATCGGAGGACATTGGCTGAAGAAGCATATGCCTCGCTAACAAGATACACGTCCTGAGGCGTAGAATTATATTATTAATGGAGATTATGGTCTACGTACGTCCGGCCTAAAATTCTTAAAAACTCCGTCTTGCAAGACCGTTAATGGAAACTAAAAACAAGGATCAAGGATTTGTTTCGTACATAAAAGACAAATTCGGATTTTAAAAAGTTTTTCAAAACTGAATGATAAATATTTTGATGTGATGAATATCTTGACGTGCTCCTGATGTGATAAATATCTTGATGTGCTCTTGATGTGATAAATATCTTGACGTGCTCTTGATGTGATACAAATCTTGACGTGCTCTTGATGATAAATATCTTAATGTGCTCTTGATGTGATACATATCTTGATGTGCTCATGATGTGATAAATATCTTGACGTGCTCTTGATGTAATACATATCTTATGTGCTTGAAAACGTTTTTATTTACAGAATGGTTGTCATAGCAACCTGGGCACGACCTAGGGAGCACGTCTGTCTGCTGGCTGTAGTTGCTTCGAGGTGCGGGCTGGTGTGTTGTCATCACTTCATAAATAACTGCTCTTCAATACACGATATATTTAGTTTACACATGAATATTGTGAATTAAAGAATTCAGGGTTCAAGTACAGAAAAAGGTGAGTCATAATTTCATGATTTTTTTTACTGTAATTATGGAGCGGTACTATACATCAAGATTTCATCATACGTGTTCAAATGACATCTTCTGATTGAGAGAAGTAATTCTTCGATGAATGCATTCTGCATTCGACACGAATTTCAAAAGCTCCATTTTCCTTATTGAATAATCTTGCAACATATGCATAGGAATATATATGTTAAAAATTTAAAATCAAGTTGACCTTATAAAGTGAATACTGTTATAAGAACCACATTTATATGGTGTTGATGAGTAGATTTATTACCCACTAGAAACTTTGATCTTCTAGATGTGTGTAATGCGCACCAATAAAGAGGCAAAATTAATAACCGTGACAAATTTTTCTGAAACTGAAATGGTTCTTTCTCAAGCATATCTCTGGTTATGAAATGCAAGAACTTCAAACCCAAGGTTCTAAATTATCCCGTCAATGATAAACTTTAAGAAAGACAAGATCTTCATTTGAAAAAAAACGCAGAGCTTCCACCGAAAGTTCGAAAAAAAGTTCTTGAAGGTAAACGATCAGTATTGTGGTTTATCTTAGTTATATTTTACAGTAACTTTAATCATTATTCATATGCCCTCAGATGCCAAGCAAGCTTCCAGATTCTTCAGGGTCAGACTGGGACAGCATCGTTGTGCCTCCAGAAGCCCCCCTGCAAACTCCCACCTCACCTAAAGGTGAGAACCCTCATGTTATAATTAATATTATCTCATTAATCATCTCACGTAATATAATAATTAATATTATCTCAATAATAATCTCACGTAATATAATAATTAATATTATCTCAGTAATATTCTCACGTAATGTAATAATTGAGATATGTTTGACAGGATGGCAAGCTTGCCCGCTGAAAATACTGATGTTACGTTGGCCAGTTTGAACGTTCTGGTCTTTCAATCGTATGCAATAGGGCTACTTTTTCTACTTTTCTTTACCTTCAAAATCCATGATCTCAAGCCATGATGCAAAAGTGAGACTTCAAAAAATGATATTTCTATTTCAGATGAGAAAAAGACGACTCCTGAATCCAACGACCCACCGCTTGATTTCAGGTTTGCATTTTCAAGTTTGAATATTGTGAATATATTGACATCTGTTTCATGCAATAAATAAGTGGTCAGTAGTAGTTGGATGAACAACCATTTTTTGAAACATTCCTAGACCTGTGTATTTCTTCACATACGTAGCATCTCTGAAGAAAAATTGCAACAAATTTTAAGCTTCGCTAAAATTTATGACTAGGGCAGTGGTAAATTCTTTTACACTACAGAACTACATGTGTCGAAATATGACGGATGTAACCTAAATCGGCTGAGTTCTGATCGTAAATGTTGGCGTTTTAACCCTTTCGGTACTATGATGCAAATATCAAAACCTTTTCAACATATTTATCATCAAATTTAAAATAAGATGCTTTGTGAT
>VCRD01000543.1:70362-108126 GCA_006783055.1 Trinorchestia longiramus
AAAATAAATTGACTTGAAACTCAGCTTCAATATCATATTTTTCAAATTTTAAATGCACGTTCCTAATAAATGCTGCTCTTTGAAGAACATTGAATTTTCAATCCTTTTCTTCACAAGTTCAAATGCCCGGCTTTAGCAGTATATTCAACATCAACTTCATTCATTCACGTCTTCAAATGGATCTGCAAAATTTAACCGACAGATCAACTCCCTATCAATCATATTCTACGTATAATGAAGGTATAAACGAGACGCATTAATGAAAAAAAATCATTATGGGGTGTTTGATTTTGCAGGACTGAAGTCACCAAGTCGACTACCACGCCTGAAAGAAAGAAAGACAAGCCTGGCAAACCAAGGAGAAGTTTGACCTATGAACATTCGGCAAGCTTCGGTACGGTAATAGCCTACATATTAGGTTACTCTCCTCTAAATTATATTCTTAATTACCTTACATTACATGGAATTCGTGGAAAAGCTGCATTATAAGTATACAAAAATACACTTTATTGTTTGTTTATTGTCTGTTTTGATGAAACAGGTAAAATCGTTCTCCTCTGTGTGCAGACTCTAGTCATGATTCAGCGGACGATCAGCCGGTCTACGCTAGAGTTCAACGCAAGAAAGCTCCTACAAATCAACGCTCAGAAAATCCCATGAAATCTAAAAAAAATACCCCACCCGAAAGCGACTCGGACTGTGCACCAACCCCTCCTGTACCTTCCCCTAGGGTTCGGACAGTCCAAAAACTGACCCTGCCTAGGACACTATCATCCCTGCATTTATCTAGAAAATCGACGGAACCCCTAAAGCAGAATGGACATTCTGTCGTTGAGATGGATATCAAAACAGCAAGCGATGGCCTGGTTAATGAAGCTTTTGAAGGTGAGTTCTTGAATGCAGTGAAGTACTTTAATGACATTTCTGAGTTTAAAAATTGCTATAATATCGAAGCAATAAAACAAAACTAGTAGACCTGTTCTAAAACTAGTCCGAAAAAATACATAATAAAAATGTTCTGTTGAGTCAATTCAGTATTTTTGCATCATACTTGGTTACAATGAGGCGGTGGAATACTTTCAGTATACACAGACTAAGATATTTTGTTGTTTAAATTACTTTTTGGATTAGGATTTAGACTCCAGTTTATGTCATGTGCGTATCTACGTGAAACACGGAGAAAAAACGTGTACTCCTATTTGTACCGCCGGATGCACGAAAATGGTTTACTGGAAACTCTGTCTCTGTGTTAACGTATTTTAAAATGAGATAAAGTTAGGAGAGTTAGTTCTTCAGTACCGATAAATGGGGATGTTGGGGTAGTGTCTTGGGTAAACCAGGAATATAATAATAATAATAATAATAATGGGGTGGTATCTTTATGTCAGCGTCATATGCCAGGATTCTGACCTGGTACAGATGAAAATTATTTACTCCATCCGGTTTACTTCTCCAGATTCTGCGACTATGCTGTTCTTCGAGTACTAATGTACTATTAACTTAATTCCAATATGTATGATATATGATAAAAAAAATTAATATGTGTACTCATAACGAATATTTTAGTAATTTTCTTTACTGATTAAGCTAACTTACAAGGTAATAAATAAATGAAGGCATTTTATTCCAATCTATCACACAGTTCATACTTTGGGGCTGGGTTGAACGATCCTATTCAACTCTTATTCTTAAGACATTATTATGATATAATGATCTGCTCGTCGCAGCTCTCCCGTCCTCTGTGTAAGAAAGTTTGAAGCCTGGTTTCCTGCATCGCAAGTAGAACAGTTTCTTTGCTCAATAAGTGTCCGACAGAAATTGAGAACAACGAAGGTATTTGAACCCGTGACTCCGGCATTACAAGTGGGAGACACACACCTCTCGACCACTGTGTTAGCATAAGTGTTCTTTCGTTGTTATGTTCGGTTAGCTGTCATGAATTTATGTACGTATTGCAAAATCCATCTGAAAGAAATCTTACATGATTGTGCATCATCATTGTACGAATATAACACACTGTTACAGCATTCTTGATTACTTGTACAATATCGCGTCATTTAGTCTTGGAGAAGAGCTTTTATTTTCATTGGAAAAACTTTTATTTTCAATATAAAATGATGAAAACCTAGAAATTCATATGATAAATATTTTTAAGTCGGGCAATTCAGCATTTATCTGTACAAATTAAAATGTTACAGACACAATATTCATCAACGAACCAGGATGGTATGTCGGTTGTATTCGCTTGAATTACCATGCTTTGGTGCACACAATTTCTACATGCTTTAGTACTTGCTGTTCTACACGCTCCGATGCACGCAATGCT
Source organism: Trinorchestia longiramus (assembly GCA_006783055.1). NCBI lineage: Eukaryota > Metazoa > Arthropoda > Malacostraca > Amphipoda > Talitridae > Trinorchestia > Trinorchestia longiramus. The sequence continues at coordinate 72,689 of VCRD01000543.1, forward strand.
GTACGCTTTGTTCATTGATTACAGCTATTTTGCTGATAAATTGTTATTTGCCAGCAGAGGAAGATGCCCCAACGCAATACCCTGACATGACTGGTAGAGCACAGGAAAGGAAGAAACTTCATCGGGATGAAGAAACTCTTTATCTGCAAACTTTCAAGACCAAAAGTAAGACGCTTGAACACAAGAAGACACGAAAATATCGATTATTTTGAATGAGTTGTTACTACATCAAGTACTGTTAATATATGACTGAAAAATGTTTTAAAGTTTGGGTTTGCTCATATGTTTATCATCAAGGTACATTTGATAATGCACGTCGTTAATAGTTAGCTATTGAGAAAAGGTTTAGACGCTTTCTTCAACTTAGTGAAATTTTAATGCGGTTTCTAGATGGCTCTTTTACAGCTCACGACAATACTTCATTTTCGTCTGATTTTCTGATTTTTTGTAAGGTTTCTCTCGAGATTTATTCTCTACAGAGGTCGAATGGTGTTGCATCCCCACTTACACTGCTGAAAGACACGAGTTCAATTCCCATAGTCAATTCAATTCCGCCTTGGTCTGTTTGGGCCTGATAATCAGCGGAAGAGAAACAAGTCCAGCATGCTGTGATGATGGATACTCAGAGTAATACTAAACTTTTATTGAAGCGCCCCTACGAGCCTCTACTTCAAGTTGCAGCGCAGAGAACGGGAATAGTCACTACTCCTAAGATGTTAGCATTAAAAATTGAAAATCCAATATATCCGTACTGTGTACTTGATTGAAAATGAAGTTTCTTTCTTACTTTCAGACGACGTGGCTTCCAACTTAGAGACTGCTGTTGATAAAATGTTGACCATTTCTTGCTTGTGGGTCGCTATACCGTTCCGCTTCACGGCTTTGTTGCTTCATCATCTCATCAGGTATTCCATTAAAATATATCTTAGTCATTCGATGATTCAATTCCATCTGAAATTATTGCAGAAAGTTCATTGAGTCACATGGTCCAGTACAATCTGACAATAGATTGCTTTCTGCATAACGTACTGCGTAAGTAAGGAAATCACAGTAATTCGTCGTTTTCTATTTGCAGGTTGATATTGTTGAGAATTTTTAAGCCGCTCTTGCTGGATTCTGTCACCCTAATCATCGACCTACTATTCCGTCCTGTGGTTGGCAGCGTATTGAAGCCTCTCATGTCTTCCTTGTCCGTCGCTCTCGAAAAGGTTTGCAATGCAATAACGACATGCATCAGCCCTGTATTGCATCTTCTGCGCGCCTTTAGACTCGTGGAAATTAATATAAATAATTCTCTTCAGCCGCGGAAAACAGAATTTTCTGAAGTATCGAGCTTATTACATCACGTGTAAGCTAAACCTAATTTTTTCTAGAATAACAAATATCTATAATGCGATGATTTGTTCAATAACGTCATCAAAACGAGTAAAGAGGTAGTCGTATGTTCTGTGTAGTTTTATTCAGGCGAGATCATTTATGAATTTTTTATGATCTTGCGAGCCTATTAGGTCTACTAAAATTCAATCAAATAAATGGTCAAAAGGTAATCAATAAATTTTGTTGACCAAACATACGAGTGTGACTGAAAATCCAGCGAAATATTCGTGCACAGCTTGTTACTTAAATAAGGTTGCAGACTTTGATGCCTCTTCCTTACAATATTTGATAAAAGAAAAACTGTTTATATAAAGATTTTACCATGGAGACGGAATACCCGCTTTGTGTGTAAAATATCTATGGTTAGTTCGAATTATACTCTCGCTCTTCCACTGTCTCAAATATGGATAGATATTTTGTTCTAAAATCACTAGCTTTTCTCAGTTGATCCATTCTCATAAATGACCTCATATTATCTCATGATTAATGTTATATTTTTTTAAAACAGTAGTAGAATGATTTAATGAATTTCAGAAAAGAAGAATTATTTGCTTATTCTGATGTTCGTGAACTCCTGGTGTACCGTGCATCTTGTCGTGGTTAAGGAATTAATAGTGAAGCTTTTACATGCAGTGGGAATTCGTATAGTTCTGTCAATGATTTGTTGGGTGGAGTGATGGCAATTAACATGCTGTTATTGTTTGATGGCAGTTATTCCTAAACTTCACATAAAATTGAAATGTTGGTGTTGTTCTTAAATTTTCACTAAAATACAATCTCCGCGGTCTATATGTAAGGGGAAAATTGTGATTATTAACCCTTGAACCTTGAACATAGGTATAGTTTGATTGAGGTTTGTGACGTCTATACCTATGTTCAGTGTTACAGGGTTAAATTGAAGCATTGATTTAAGATTTGTAAGCAAATGTCAATAAATTCTTATTTCAAATAATGCCTTAAAACTATAATGCGATTGGTAAAATGTTCCAGGTAAACGAGGAATGTTCAGTGTTTTGTAATTTTGAGTTCAGGGTCACGACCAGGTATTTCAGCAGTTAAAATTTGAGTGACTTTCTGAGGAGGTAAAATTTAGGTTACTTTAGCAGGGTAATTCATTGTTTATTTTTGACCGCGTTTGTTGTGATTTTAGAATAAAATTTTTGATTTTTCTGCATTTATGATGTTCTTTCTTACATCTGACTTTATTCTGTGGAGGTTTGGGACACTCCATAGGCGATCGTGTTATGATTATTTTTGTTTACGAAAGAACGTTAAAATATGCTTCTGAATACCATGTAATTGTAATTCGCTCAGTTTTTTAGGAATAACAGAAAAATTAACTAGTAGACAAATGGTAATATTTTATCTTGCATTCCTCCCAAAGTTGAAAGCGTAACGTCAGTTTTTTTACATTTAGTGAAAATACTCTATTACCCAATTTTTCTTGTTAGACAAAATTTCATACAATAAAAATTTCACTTAAACATTATGTGTAATGCTGTGAATTTTGTTGCCAAGTTAATTACTTAGTGTGCTTGCTATTTCAATAGTTAATACAACAGGAATTTCATCAGTCTTCTTTCTTTACTGCTATCATCAAATCCTCTCCTCATATATTGTAGTCACCTAATTTTCTCTTCAGTTGTGCAAAGTGCACAGGAAAAATTTTTAATGGCAACAAATTATCAATGTGTTATTTCATTCTTTCACTTGAACTAAAGGTTTTAATAATGTACTTTTAAAAATAACAAACCTCTCAGGTATTCACCTATTGTTTCGACGTTGAGAAGTGGATATCAATTCCGGTTTCCTTTAAAGTTCCGTGAGAATTGCGGATTTGCGTCATTTCTGAAATGTAATGATGGCCGAAATCTGATTCATTCTTCGAAAGAGTAACGAATGGAAAGCAGCTATTGACTATGTGTTAGTGAATCATGAAGCAAGACACCATATCAGAGAAATGTATGTGGATGAAATTGAATTTGATATTGATACTGATTACCGAATGCTTGTTCGTAAGTACAAATGGGGTGGAAAAGAGGTTATGCAAGAAATGAGCAGTGTAAAGGAAAAGTGGTGTTTGAGAGCAGGAAATTGGGAAGAATTTGATAAAGAGCTTGGAAGACGTGTATAGAATAGAAATGGGAATGTAAATGACATGAACAAAGAGATGGCAAAAAGGTTGTATGCCACAGCAGAGCAGATAATTGGGAAAGTAAAGTGTAGAAGATTTACTGGAAAAGCCGAGTGGTTTACGAGAGAGATAAAGGAGGAACAAATGAGAAGAAAGATTTTTAATAAAAAACCATGCTAAATGCAAAAATTATTTGACAGACATAGGATTGCAGAAGTGGAATGGCAAGATGTGTGGGATGAATACAAAGCTCAGCAAAGGAAGGTAAAAAGAATGATATATGAGGCTAGAATGAAAGATGAGACAAAAAGTTGAAAATCTCAGAAACAAGGGTCCGGATGGAATGAAAGAGTGGTATAGATTCATACAAGGGAATAACAGAAGTAATGAAGTACAAATCCATGAATTAGTAGTTGATGGATGGAAAGTGAGTGATCACAGACAAATGGTGAAAGCAGTTGTGGACTTTAGGGAAGACATTGGTGGAATGAAAGTGCCATTGATAGATGAAGAACCAGTATTGCTTCATATTGGGGAATATGATTTAAAAATAGAAGATGAAATTACATGTGTGGAGATCAAAACTTTTTTCAAAAAGGTGAAAAATGGGAAGGCAAGTGGCCCTGATGAAATTCCATATAAGTTCTATAAGCATAGTGGTGGGAGTATAATTGAAATGTTGAGATGTCTGTTTGATGAGATATGGAGGAGTGAAAAAGTCCCAGATGAGTGGAATAAATGTAATGTAGTTTTATTGCATAAGGGTGGACATAAGATTATGAAAGAACTAAAACATTATAAACCTATTACTCTGGCTGACACAGTAAGATTTGTTATGGAATCCTAAATGAAAGGATGAAACATGTGGTAGAAGAACATGGAGTAATGGGGGAAGAACAGAATGGTTTTAGGAGAGATAGACGTGGTGAAGATAATTTGTTTGTGAAAGAGTTGAAAGTGAAATAATTGAAAGAAAGAGGAAGGAAAATGTAAAGGTGTATCTTGGATTTTGGATATTGAGAAGGCGTATGATAGAGTAGACCGTAGGAGGTTGCTAGAAGTGCTATGAAAAATTGGTTTTAGTGAGAAGATAGTGAACATTGTGAAAAGTTTGTATGAGAATATATGTGCAGTGTACCAGTTGGGAAATTTAATGACCGGACATGTGAGGAGTGTTAGGAGAGTGAGACAAGGTTGTACCCTGTCTCCCTTACTGTTTGGCCTATATCCAGAAGAATTAGCAGTCTGCCTGAGAATGAGTTGTTTTGGACTGGAAGTTGGAGAAAAGAAACTGAGTTGTTTGCTGTATGCTGATGACATTGTTGTGGTTAGTGAATCAGAGCAGAAACTACAAATGATGTTGGAGATTGTGGATGAATACAGTAGAGATTTCAAGGTAAAATTTGGAAGAGATAAAAGTAAAGTCATGGTTATAAATGGTGATGAGACTGACAGAGATAGAGTGGAATATTGGAGAAGTCAAGATAGGCAGAACTAAGGAATATAAGTACCTGGGATGTATGTTGAGTGAAGATGGATGTGCAAGAGCAAAAGGTGAGAAAGTGGTAAAAGCTATGCAGTGGTTGGGAAGGCTAAGCAGTGTGGCCAAATATAGAGCAAATAAGTATGAATGTCAGAAGAATTTGGAAGTATGTTGCAGTACCTAGCATAATATTTGTCATGATTGTTATGGCATGGAATGGAGGAGACCTTGAAAAGTTGGAGGTGCTGCAGAGTAGGGTAGGGCGTTTGCCATTAGGCACCCCAAAATGGATGGCTGCAGAAGCTCTTAGAGGGGATCTAGGGTGGAGTCTGTTTTCTGAAAGAATGGTAAAGGCTGTGTTGAACAATAAGGTGAGAATTGAGCAAATGGAGAATAAAAGGTGGATTAAATGAATCTTTGAATGGAATCTTGCAATATGTAAGTTCAACCCACAGAGCAGTCAGTTTGTCAGAATGGTAAAACATGTTAATTACTCTTTCAGTATATTTTGTATTGTGTTTTGTTTATTCTTCTCTAAGACTATGCCTGCAGTCCCTGTAGCTGAATCACCTACAGAAAGACTGGTTTAGCCTAGTAGACTGATTGTTGCCTCTGTTCATTAGATTGCATTTGCTCTAAGTGACATGTAATGAGTATAGCATTGATTATTATAAAAGTTGGCCTTTTTGGTAAGGTATTCATATTTTCAATAAATCAGTTTTTCATTTTAGAATATCAGTAGAAGTAGTAATAATAGAGTGCATTACCTTAATCTGTATATATTATATAGCTGTAGGCTTTGTTTATTGATAGTACTTGAAACTTCATTCATTTGTGTTCAACAATATCTAGGTCAATATTTTTTAACAAATTCAGTGTGTACATTTTTAAAAATGTTGATGCTTATATTTTCTTTCAGAGATATGAAGTAAAATTTTTGAGGTTTTTGAGAAATGGCTTCTACAGTGCCAACTGAGCGTGCCATTTGGCCAGGAAATGCCAAGTGGGAAATAGATGATGCAGGCAAACTCTCAACATGTTCACTCAAAAAGCTTGCCCTTAGTTTTATTGCTGAAAATATTGGTTCTGTGTGTAATATAATATGTGAAGACCCAAGAACTATTTGCTATGCTGAGCCTTTCACTGGGGCTTACTCTGTTGACAATGTTCACAAGCACAAAGAAGATTGTAGTGGTGGAGCAGGCAAATCTACCTGTGATAAGGAGGATCTTAAAGTGTTTTCTCGTACCAGTAGTCATAGTTCGTTCAGTGAGTCAACCGTAGGTAATGTTAGTAATGATGGTATTAAAGTAAATGGTACATCTATGCTTGGTGAAGATTACATAACCAGAAGCCAAACTCAAGATCAGTGTTTAGTCCCATACACAATTTTTAATGTTCCCAATTATGGGAAAGTTTATGACAAGTCCAATAGCACAAAACCACCTAGTGAAAACTGTAAGCGTGTAGACCTTTTGGAAAGAGATTTTTTCCATTTTCAATGGAGGTAAGTACTTGTTACTTTACTTTTGGATATATTCCATATTTTAGGTTTGACCTCTTATATTTTGTGGAGTACATGTTTGTGTTTATCTTTATGTATGGTTCTGGTAAGGACATCCCGTAAGTAGAGCAGAATTCTTTTTATTGGCACTTGTAATTGATATTGTTTTCCTTTTATGTTTAGTGAGTCTAATAATTGTTTGTGGATACTTGGGTGATATAATAGGAATTTTAAATAAGGTTTTAAGGTATTTTTAAGGGATCCCTTGAAATAATCATTTTTTATTAATTGGCAACTGAAAAGGACCAATGGGTGCCAGTTAAAAAGACTTGCACTGTAATATACTCCTCATATATTACTATCCTGCTTGAAGACAGAAAAATTTGGTCAATACAAGTGTGTTTATTTTTTGATTTTATAATTTTTACTATTCAAATTTTGACACATTTTCAATTTGTGCCTCCTTTATTGAGCCATTTGAATTTTTTTTCATAGATAATCTAAGATATAAATAATTCATTGAAATTTGCTGATGAAAAAATCTAAACTATTCTTCAATTTTATCATTTTTGATTTTAAAGTTGCACTGGATGTTTAGTTATGATTATTTATATTTTACCTGTATTTCTGCAGACAACCAGATGTGTATCTGTCTCCTCACACTGTTGCCATGCTACTGGAAGAGCTTGACAGATGTGGCATTCTGAACGACTCGGTGCTGTCACTCTTCCACACTCCACGTATGCAGCTGTATGAGGTGTGTGTACTTGAGTGTTATGCTCAGATCTGTATAATTTTGCATTCATTAGACTGTGAAGAATGTAATGATTAACACTATGTGTAGTATTATTTTCAGCTTTGCTAATTTAAGGTACAGTATTGTCATTTTTTCTGGACACATGTGTTATTAAAATGTGCTCATTAACAATTTGTAGTTGTTAGCCATGCCTATGATTTGGCCACACTGATTATCTTTATTTATTAAGTAACTTCATGGCAGACAAATTTAATATCAGGATACTGAAAATCATCTCAAGAAATCATTGCTGCAAGAGATACTGAAAATCATCTCAGTTACTAAGCTTTCCAGTTTTTCATGACATGACTTCTTAACTAGTTTATATGAATAGTATGAGAAGTGGTGAATCAGCTAGTCAAGTATCTCTAACACTATCTTAGTTAGACCTTATTGGTGTAGATGCCAATACATAAAAAGAGGAATAAATATCATTGTTCATCAGTACATTTACATTGTTTTTCAATATCAATGCTAATGTTGTATTGTACATACACTAGATACAACTGATTGCAAGATAATAAGAATGCTGTGTATTTTATGAGAGCATCTTGTAGATGTTAATTTATAGCGTAGTCCACACCATTTTGACGAGTTTGTATGGATGTGGCTGGTTTATCATTTAACAAATTTTCTGCTGTAATTCTTATCCTCCTGTACATATAAGAAAAACTACTGGGGTGCATTATTTCTAATGAGAAAATTGTGTACAAAATGAAAAGATTCTGTCTGAGTTATTATGCATAGAGATGGATATTTATCTAGGTTTCTGTTTATTATTTTTCCTGCTTCCTTAGATTTGTCCAACTTTACAAATTGCTTTTAATTCACATCACATTTATTAGTCCTGATATATTATTTTTTTTAGTTATAATGAAGATTTTCCTCTGGTGTTGTTTATCTATTGCATTGTCACTCATGACCTCTAGATTAGATAGTCATTGCTATGTATATTCAGTTTCTTTTAGTGATATTTTTTACACCTTCCTTCCTTATTCTGGACTCTATTTCTGTCAACATTATATTTTTTAATTTAAGTTTGGCTGTAGGCTTGATCTGTGTTTTTTAAAATTATTTTTTATTTGTTTATTGCATTAGAAAATGCACTGTAACTCAAAACAAGTAAACTCCAACATCTGATTACTGTTCCTTTTCCATGAGTATGCATAAATTATTTAAATTATTATTAACATTATTGTGCTCCTTTAACAAATGATTCATATTCAGTTTTAGTGAGAAGAGTAGCTCTTGCAATATTAAATTTCTCACTTGTACAAAGCCTTTTAAATTTAATTGTGGCCTCATTATATGAGAATTAAATTATACAAGAATTAATTCTCCATGAAATTGGGTAGTTATAGGATATATGCACGTATGCCAATAAGGCTGAGAATTATAATAGGTTCAACTGAGTATAATTGCAAATAGTGAATGTCCACTCATAAAATTAAAACTGAAATGATCAGGTGTGAAGGCTTCAGAAAGTTGTTGATAAAGAAAAAAGGTCTCCTCTTCTGTGGCTGCTTTAATCTAAATGGATTCGAACATTGGGTTCGAATCCCGCTGCCGCCATGGTTGACGCGGCTAGAATTACGGCATGGGACTTGGGTTATTAACCGAATAATTATCGAAGTAATTATCCGTACCAAGAATGGGCCCGAAGGTTCGTTCGTATAGCCTCATTCTAATCTAAAAAAAAAAAGCTACATCAATTGTGTCTGCAGGTGCGGATTCACCGTTGTGGTGCTCACATCAGTGCTAGAGGGCTGAAATTCCTGGTGCATAACAAACTGCGCCGCCTGGAGCTCCACGGGATGGAAATTCACTCACGGCTTGTGTCCAACTGCCTCAACCCTTGGACTAAAGCCAACCTCACTGCCCTCTCTTTGGTCTCCTACTCACCCTCAAACAGGCTCAGCAATATCTATAAATGTGAGATTTCAGTTTCTCATTTTTCTGTAATTATCCACACAATGATTCACAGATTTTAATTTAAATATAAGCCGGTGCACAAGTTTGTGTATGAACTTGTCAAAACTTGCTGTGTATCAACTATGCAAAGGTTGTAATTTTTTGTGCATTTATTTCGTTTAGTTTCTTCGATCATATTTTAATAGTGTGATTTTAGCAAAAGCACCAGCTTCAAATTTAAGCAAATAACATATTGATAAGTATGTGCTTTTAAGTTGTGTTGGAGTTTTTAGAACAGTTTTCAAAAGTTCTAATCGAGGCACAGAGGAATCATATTATCTGTGAAATAACAGGCACTAATGGCACCTGGAGAACATGCTAGGGCTTCATAAATCAGTTGTATTTTAGCTGTGTGGGTACCTGAACTGTATACTAGTGTTCCATTAGTTCTATTTCGTGCTGCTGTAGTCTACATCTAGACGAGAACATCTAGTAAATAGTTCTCGTCATTAATGGGTTTTACAGTTTTTCATTATAAATTGATTAAAGCAAAACAAGAGATCAGTTATTATGGGTAAAGACAACCTATATAAGTGTAATTTCAATCATTTCACCATATCTTTGTTGAATTATAATGTGCCTGGTGTTGAAACTTATTGAGATACTGATTACTTCTGCAGGAAATGAAGTAATCAGCTCGTTTCTATGCCTTATTCTATTTGATGTTTAAGGGTCATACAATGAAGATCAGATTATTTTATTTTCTTGTTAATTCGTCAATTTTTGACATCATCCAGAAGTAGTTCCTTGTAGCATCACCTGAATATTTCCTGAGTGGAGTACCATGAAATAATTTTAATTGCACTCCTACTCGAAGGGATATCTGATAAATTTTTCTGATTATTACGCATATATCGACTTCTGACGCATTAGTTACCTGACTCCTAACTTTTATCTACATTACCTATTCAAAGCTTGAACGCTACTTTACCTTTGATTCTTATATACCTTAGCCGATTGCAACGTGATGTGTACATTAGTTCATTGTTCCAGTACTTGAAGTCGGTAGCTAAATGTCTTCATTGCTCGACACTCCTTTTTTCTACTAATGATTTCTTGCAGTGATCCACAAACTACCAAACTTACAAGAACTGGACCTAAGTTACAACAGGCACCTCGACCCGGAGACCTTGGAGATTTTGTTGATGAAGTTACCAAATTTATACAAACTTAACATCAGCCACTGTATCCAAGTGAACACCATCGAGCCTCTACGAGTTGTGTCGGAACAGCTGCTGCACCTGAGCTTGGCAGGAGTCATGATCAACAACACTGCCATCACCATCAGTGTGCTCAAGACACTCACCAGGCTCCGCTTCCTGGATGTCAGCACGGTTGCCACCACCCACGATGTCAGGCATGAAGAAGTAAGTCATATTTTATGGCTGGTATTCAGTTCTGTTTCTTCTGTGGCTGCTTCATGGTTTACGTCAAGCAAACTGACTGTAATCGAGATTGTACAAGATGATGTTTTGGAACATTTGTTGTAGAAGGCAAGTGTTTCCTTAAAAAAAACCATTCAGGGTTTTCTTGATTGTTATTAGTGAGTGTTTTGGGGTGCATGAACTTTTCTAACTTTACCATTAATGTGGTAACGTGTTATTACAGTGCATCAACGAGGTGCTCATCAACCCCCGCTTTGCTCCGGACCTGGAGTACATCGACGTGTCCAATCAGCTGGAGGTGTCGGAGCAGGTGCTCTTGGACTTCCTCTCCTCACACCCCAGAGTGAAGTGTGTGGCCCTCGTCAACGTGCCCTTGTGTGCAGACTTCAGCACCTGCAGGTGGCCTCACATCAAGGTGCATTGCTTCTCATACTAGTGCGCTGCAGTAGCCATCCTACTGGCGAAATCATAAATATCATTAACCCTTTTACCTTGGATGGCACACATATGTGCCACACATAAATATACTCCGGGGTAAAAGGGTTAATATTTTTTTTTTCGTTGTGGGTGTGTGTTAATCATTGCCATCTTTTTTGATAGGAGTATAGTAGTTCATGTCTGTGGGTAACCTTGAATGTTATTTGATAGTGTGACTTATTCATATTTATTCTTTTATTCACTTGAAAAATGCTATACTTATCTGTATTTTTACTATATACTTTGTTTTAGAGCCATATAACAGAAACCCATTGAGCATTCGTTTATCTAGGTAATTTTTTGGTTAATTTCTTTATAGGGCTTCATAATCACACGTATTAGTCATCATTGTTCATTGGTTTTCACTGTTGCATTCAGTAGATTACATATACTCCGTACTTTCAAGCACATTGTATATAGTTCATTCTCTAAAACATATTTCATCTGACCTCTTGACAAACGCAAAATGCTTTTAACGAAAGAAAGACCATTTTCTAAGAATTCTTTTTTATATATAAATCGAAATTTCATTCATTCAGTAACGTTTTTCTAGTTTAAATAAAGAATTATCGAACGCTGGCGATTCCTATACTAACATTTCTCATGGACTACTGAAAACAAACCATGTTCTTTTAGTGAAACACCCCAACACACTTTCATGTTCAACCAAGTCTATACATATAAAAGTTCTAGCTTTATTTCTAATTTTCAGTTTCTACGAGACGTGGGGGGCGGTGGCAGCACTGGAGGTGATCTTTGGGAGCGCCTGACGGAGTGCATGGAACACTACAGGAGGTGGCCTCATCTAGCCTGCCAGGTCCTCACGCTTGTCAATGCTGCCCCTGCGTCGTCTTCTCCACAGCCTCGACTAGTTGCAGTCAGTCCAACTCGTCCATTCTTTCTTGGTGTTTGTGATTCTCGGTTAAACTCAAGACAGGGTACGGTAAAATGATCTGACACGTAATGAAGCTTTAATAAAAGTGGAATAGAGGAAAGGATGAAAAATGTGTTTTTTGGTTTTAAAAATGTACATATTTCGACTTCTCATATAGTTTTTTTTGTAAATAATTTTTTCGTTCTTTTTTACTATGTTTCGCTTTTATTAAATGTATAAATGTGTTCTCAGAGCATTTTGCTGCACTCTCCATGTGTATCCAGTGAACCTCAATGTAGGATTTCAGAGTTTATAATGAAGAAAAAAGGATTTAAAACATCCAATCCACACGGATAGGAAAATCTATTTATAAAGTAAAATCTGCTGCAAATATGACACCAAGTTTGCTAAGTACATCTTGCTAAACCATGCCGAAGAAGTTGAATATCACCCTGTACTCCTACGCTGTTTTTCTGCTAAGTTAATTGATTTTGCGTTCATCGTACGTGCCTAGGAACGGATCTGACCTTCCTTTGTCATTCCCTGCAGAGCATGCATCTGTGGTTTGATGACGTGTTATTGTGTAGTACAAGATTAAATTAGTCCTAGTCTTCTTTTTGACAGGCAAAAACGGGTATACCATTGCATATACGCTATGATCGAAGCGTATACCGTCGGCAGTGCGAATATAAACATTTATTAACCTGAAATTTAGGTGTTTGGTTTGTTTTGACCCAATATTATTCTCTATCCGGTAGAGATCTCGCTTCTATTTCTTCTCCTACTTTGGCTGTTGGACTGAGATTACATGTTGCTGTTTCCTTGGCCCTTTAATGCCAGGAAAACTGGGCTTACCTCACTGGATCTGACGAATGTTCTTGTATTGTGATGTTGTTATTCTGCCATGTCTTCACATCGTTCAGATGACGCATTGTGTTTTGTGAGAGGACATTACAATTAGAGCTGTGATCCATACGTGAAAGATATAAATCATGTTTGTGTTCAGTGACGTGGGGTGACTAGTAGAACCTGCTGCCTAACTCGTACTAGATGCTATTGGGGTACTGAATGAGTTAAATTTTAGCAACTTGACTTCCTGAACGTCACTGTAATTGTGCCGAAACTGTCGCAATTTCAATATGATGATTGTATATGAGATTTGTCTACATTATTTAAAGTGTGATGGATATGAATTTCACCATACTGACAAAATAATTAAATAATACCAGTTCCTCTTAATCGATATCGTCTGTGATGGAGTTGATTTGTGAGCCACATAGTGGTATGAAGGTGAAATCCCAACCGTGTATTTCTTGCTTCAATAGCACATTCTTATTGGTCTACTGTTTTATGCATAGGTAAGAGTTATATTACAACGTTATTCTCTCGGTGTGTTAATTTCGTTTAGATTTTCTGTGTCCACTGCATCCAGATGTATTATTAATTAATGAGTTGTGTGCAGAGCATCCTGCAGTGCATGGAGGACTTCCAGAACATCCCAAACATCCAGACCTCAGGCAGTGCGTGTCTCTACAGCCTGACGGTGGGCCAGCTTGGCCCCGCCTTACATCCTAGCCTCCTGCGCTCTGTCGTGCACGCCACTATTCATGCCATGACGCTCTACTACAACAACCATCAGGTACTGCATCCATCAGGTCCATCGAGCTTAGAGGCTTCATGGAAGATTCTGATGCTGCTTCCATCAAACCTCTTGAAGGAAGAGGCGTTCTCTCTAGGTGGAATGACACGATCTGATGGTTCAGAGAATTGTTGAGCTGGAAAAATATGTAGGAGTTGTTTCTGATTTAGTGGCAGGTGTCTTCGTGACGTTTTAAAATGGATCACATTAGAAACGTCTGAGACTCCACCGTCTCTCGAGTTTGCCATTTCTTATAAAACTGGAAATTAGAAATGTATAATTTATGCTCTGCTTACGGTAAACCACTGTTCTGTTGTTGGAAGTTTTCAAATTTGGTCTTTTAAACTTCAACAGCGACGAATTTTTATCGACGCTAATGTAGCTTTTTTTGTTCCCAGTTACAAAAGCACGCACTGCTGTTGCTGTGCTGCGACTCAGTCCTACATCACGTGTCCTTCAACCAGTACTGGGTAGCCATGATGGCACTACGCGCCCTGCATAGTTATGGTGACGACAGTGTGGATCTTATGGCTGTGGGCATCTGTTCCATTCTCGCTGCCAAGCTCACCAACGAGCAGACGGCCCATCTTGGCTCTAACGTGGGTTGAGCTGTGGCTTGGTGTGCCAGTTTTTATTACTTCATTCCGAAGTTAGACAGAATGTTATCTTCAGCTTTGTCGTGTAGCATAGGGCGCATTGATGCGAGTTGAGATGTTCAAATTGAGTGTTGATACAGTATTGAATCGTAGGACACTATTTCCAAATATTCATAAAAGATATTCAGTATAGGAACAGGCACTGGTCGCGGAGGTAAAGTACTGTCCAACTTAGAGGTTTGCAATAAGACAGAATAAACCTTGCTCATAAGAGACCCATGTATGCCGATAAGTCGATTTTGTGTTGCAATTTTATCTAAAATTTCTTGCGCTCTGCAGCCGGCCTACATGAGCAAGCTGTTGGCGCTTGTACGAGGCAGAGTTGACGACGAGAATGCGGACATTACGCTCCAGTTCACCTTATCTGCTCTCTGGAACCTCACAGGTTTGTATCGTTGTTCTCTCCTGGAAAAAAGTGTTAAAATTTATCGCTAAAGAGCTTTTATTAATTGTTGTTTCTTCATACAAGTTAAAAAGTCCGACGGTCCTCATTTCTTCTGATTATTGCATATTCAAGTTAGGTTTATGTGTGTACTGTCCTCAACTGAAATGTGGTTTATTGATTTAATATGTTGCTAAAAACCACATGGTAGGATGCTAGAACCTATGGTTCATTGGCTTTGTTTACAAACATCTTCAATTCGTAACTTGTGTCGTCACTTTATTATTTGTTGATAAAATTTAAAATATTGATCACCTAGTGTTCTCTAATGACTTTTTATTGAAAACTATTCTTCAATTGAGATCTGGTTGAATTGAAAATGAGGGCTTCATATTAATAAAGCTTAAAGTGGGTCTTGTTAAAAGAATGAGTCTTGATAAAAAATGGGTTTTGATAAATGGATGGATTTTGATAGAAGAACAAACCTTGGTAGTAGAACTGATGTGGAGAAACGTTTTCATGACATTTCTATTTTCTACCTACTCAAAATTATGAACTAGGCATAACACTTACTGTGACAGTTTAGAATAGAATAGAATAGAATGAGGCTATAGGAACGAACCTTCTGGCCCATTCTTGGGTCGGATAATTACTTCGATAATTATTCGGTTGTTTTACCCAAGTCCCATGCCGTATATCTAGCCGCGTCAACCATGTCGGCAGCGGGATTCGAACCCGGGTCTTACCGCTCGCAAGCAGATTCGCTCACCAGTCGACCAAGCTGGTGATCTTGACTGATAAACATCACCAAGCTGGTGATCTTTCTTGATAAACAGTAACTGATGTTTTTGCTGACAGACGAGTCTCCTGTGACGTGCAAGATATTTCTCCTCCAGGATGGCCTGCAACTCTTCATTAACCTGCTGCTCACATTCCCTCATGTGAGTGACAGCTGCACAAGAAAGATTAGAGGGCATGTTGTTCGTCTCATGTTTGTATTGGTGTCTGTTTTTTGTGTCTTCTTTGTGTTAGAGGGCTTTTTGCTGGTGTCATTTTTATATTACTGGGCCTATTACTCTCATCTTTGTATTAGAGTATTGTTCTCAGTGCCATCTTTGTATTACAAGGCCTAATATTAATGTCATCTACATACTAGAGGGCATGTTGCTAGTGTCACATCTATATCGGAGGCCATCTTTGTGTTAGATGGCCGGTAGTTAGTACCATTATTGTATTAGAAAGCATATTGCTGGTCGTCTTTTTCTTATTTTCTTCCAATTTTCTGCTTTAAGTTTTAATTCTTGCGGCAGCTCTCGATTTTACGGCTCAATAGTTCGTGAATTTATTAAGCTTGCACGTTAAAGATATTGTTTACATTACCATTCACCGTTTTAATATGAGTAATTGTAAGAAGCTCATGCTTTATGACATACTGGTGCATGAAAATGATGGTTCACTTTTCGAATTTTTTGTCAGTTTTTTTAAAAATGATATTGAAAAAATTATAATATATTGGGTAGATTTAGTTTGTTCTTACTCTTTCACTACCATTGTAGTTTGCTGCCTAATTTATCAACTTTACTGTGCTGAACATTTAATAATAGCGCCCAGCTGTGTCTATTCCACTTCCTGCAACTCTGTCTTCTATCAGCACCCCTGATCTGCTGGCATTGACAATTTACTGAGATAGCTACTCTACACTGTGAATTACTATGATGTTTAAAGTATATTTTTGCTGTACAGAACACTGCTGTAGAAACCAAAGTGCTGGGCCTCTTCAACAACGTAGCTGAGGTTCCAGAACTGCGTCCTGATCTGCTCAAGCCTCCTTTCATCGCCATGTTGAGGTGAGATGCTTTACACTGTCTGTGGTGGTGCAAAGTCAAACTCTTGTGGTGCAAAGTCAAACTCTTGTGGTGCAAAGTCAAACTCTTGTGGTGCAAAGTCAAACTCTTGTGGTGCAAAGTCAAACTCTTGTGGTGCAAAGTCAAACTCTTGTGGTGCAAAGTCAAACTCTTGTGGTGCAAAGTCAAACTCTTGTGGTGCAAAATCAAACTCTTGTGGTGCAAAGTCAAACTCTTGTGGTGCAAAGTCAAACTCTTGTGGTGCAAAATCAAACTTTTGTGATGCAAAGTCAAACTCTTGTGATGCAAAGTCAAACTCTTGTGGTGCAAAGTCAAACTCATTGAGATTTTCAGTCGGCATCATTTGGTCTCGTCTGTACTGTATACTTTTAGTTTAATTGGTTGTATCAATGATGCTGAAGGCTTGTTGCTTTTTTTTTTGTTCCAAACCTCAGCACAGGGAAGTATAAAGCTCTTCTCTTAATTACTTTCACAATATCCTATAGTATTGAAGATTATAAACGAGGCTCTTGGTTTCTTATCATGAGTTCTGCCCCTCATAATTTCACTTCAAATTTTGGTTATATGAATTCTGTGTTTTCAGTTCACGTTTTGACAATATAAGTTCATTGTGTTCACCTCGCCTTTTGGCAATACAAATTCAATGTTTTTGCTTTGCATTTTGGCGGTATGAATTTCGAATTTCGCGTCACATTTCGGTCATGCAAGTTCCATTCTTTAATATGTTATGTGTGTGCAGGCGCCAGCTGCAGTCAGAACACATTGCTGTGAGCTACTTCGCAGCAGGCATCTCTGCTCATCTCGTGTGTGCCGAGCAGTCGGCCTGGCAGGCTGGCGATGACCTTCCCTACAGCGAAGTGCTCTCAGAACTGGTGAGACGAGACTCATGTCTGCGTAGCTCAGTTTGTTAACTCTTTGAGCGACGATATTTGAAGCTTACCATGCAACAAATGTATCTAAATTGGTGGGTTACTTGGTATCCCGCCCTGTCCTAAAAGGTTAAGGCCACTGCCATGTCATCAGTGTGGCTTACTTTGCTCCTGCAAACAGATTGTCACCGGTCTTACTGGCCAATTAAAGTCAAGTTGCTCAAGAGTTCCCAGCCAGCAAACCTTGCAACAAACGATAAGTTTTACTGTACAGTTCTTTTCAGGTTCGCGTATGTAAATAATACTTGTAATTAAAAGGGGTTTGTATATTTATTTTTTATTGCACTTTGAATCACAGTATTTAAAAGATTTATATATTCATTTATTTATTGCACCATGAATTGCAAGGAATAGTTGATACTTGAAAGGGGTTTTATATCTCATTGCACCGCATTAATACAGAGTTAAATATTGCACCAATGGCTCGGCGAGGTGTACAAAAATCGGCAGCAAGGATTTTTGCACCAAGCAACCACTCGACAGCAGAGTGAATAAGTGTTGTCACTCTGACTGCAGGCGCTCGACTACCACTACTACACTTGCCGGCCGTCCCTCCATACATAGGGAACCGCGCAAGCGACAGATCTTAGTGTGCATACCCAAGTTACTAAGACGAGCACCCCTAACGTACACGTCCTGCTGAATACCTAGTGAATGACTAGGTCATTCACAAGATGCATACGCAGGGTTTGGCCATGAGCTAACTTTAGTGTAAGAGTATCTTTTGGGTGGGGATACTGTTACGGCGTTCTGAGTTGGACAAGCGGTGCTCTGTCAGGACTGAACAACTAGTAAAGACTATTGACTGAATATTATTGTTGTATTCCTAGGTTAGCCACCGCAACCACAATATTAACTACATAGCTACTATATACTGTTGTTTGCAAAAGCACAAACCGCTAGCAAACCCTTGTTACTACTACTACTACTACTTGCAAATGCACAAGTAAGCAACAAAGCTCATGAAGCTATGATGTAAGACGGCATTCTGTTCAAGTCAAAACACTTCGCTTTGATGATGACTTCTGTCTGGTATGCAGGGCGACGCAGTGCTGGGTTGGGAGTCTCCTATCGAGGAGATGGTGGCGTACAAGTCCTTCCAACCTTTCCTACCTCTGCTGCATGCCACCGAGTCGCCCTACGTGCAGCTGTGGGCGCTGTGGGCTCTGCATCACGTCACCTCCAACAACAGTGAGTAGCACAAGTTGTGTTGAGCTCTTGTGCAACAGAACACAAGTGCAGGAGCTCTTGTGCAACACAACACAAGTGTAGGAGCTCTTGTGCAACACAACACAAGTGTAGGAGCTCTTGTGCAACACAACACAAGTGTAGGAGCTCTTGTGCAACACAACACAAGTGTAGGAGCTCTTGTGCAACACAACACAAGTGTAGGAGCTCTTGTGCAACACAACACAAGTGTAGGAGCTCTTGTGCTACACAACACAAGTGTAGGAGCTCTTCTGCAACACAACACAAGTGTAGGAGCTCTTGTGCAACACAACACAAGTGCAGGAGCTCTTGTACTCCGTGTAACTCTGGTCCGCTTAGCATTACAAGGTTTTGCAGCATTTGGATGAGAGAACTTGAAATATTTTCTTTTCGATGGTAAGCCCAGTATCGCAACTATGTATTATATTTGCAGTATGTAGTTTTGAATTATGACCTCGTTGTCTTTGACTAAGTATTGTTAGATGCATACTGTGAACCTGTGCAATTCTTCATTCTTTAACTCTTCTCAGGCAAATACTACTGTCCGATGTTGATTCGCGAGGGCATCCCTAAGCTGCTCCAAAACTTGCGTGATGACGTGTCTAGCACTGCTCCTTTTCTCACGGACCTCTCAGCGAAACTCCTCACACTCGTTGACTCCTACGACAAAAGTGACAGCAAAAATCAAGCAGCCGACTGTGGAGGACCTGCTTATGTTCCACGACCGAAGAAATGAACACTATACTCACATGAGTCTCACTGTAGTGTTCGAACTGTTCAGTTATCTGCAAAATTTAGATGGGTTTTCATTAACCTCTCGTGCATCTGGAGATACTAGTGGCATGAACCACTTTTTGTTCTGAAAATTGTTACACTAGAAGTCTCGCTCTTAAGTGTGCTGTGGACAAAATAGGTAAAACAGAAACACTCGCGATCAAATTTGCTTTTGTTCATTCTTTAATTTGGTATTAGTAATTCATTCAATTTTAATGTTCTCAACAAATAAATTTGATGTTTGATTTCGTGAACTCCTTTTATTGGTAACAGAAAAGCTGATCAGAGAAACCTTGAACTGGCAGATCTATGATGATGCCTGCTGCTCTAAGTCAATCACCTTAGTTGCTCACCTTTCTCCAGTAGAAGCCCGAAGTTGTGGAGAATCAAGCAAAACTTTCTCTTGTGGCTTTCAAGTGTCAGTTATTAATATTTTAATATGAACTGTTATCTATGTTCTACTTTCTACTATTTTCCCCCGTTCTTTATATTAATGGTTGAGATTCCTTCAAGCAGTAAAGCGACGTAACTGTTGTTGTGTTCAAGAAGTCAAGTTCACATCTTGTGAACCGATGTTCACATCTTATGAGGTCAAGTTCACATCTTGTGAACCGATGTTCACATCTTGTGAACCGATGTTCACATCTTGTGAACCGATGTTCACATCTTGAGGCAATAAATGCTCAGATCCCAATCTCAACCTGATCGAGGTGAAACGTAGCATTAGCTGCACTTGAACTGCTGGTTAATGTAAGACAGAGAGAAATATATACTAAATACGTGCAATCATATTAGTTTATTTGATGAGTAATCGTAAGGATTTGATAAAAAGTATTGTGACCTTATTTTGTATCGTTTTCTCAGCTTTTGTAAAAGTGTCAATTAGTTTTTTTTTGATCAGCGTCGATGAGACTCAATTGAATTAGTATAGTTCTTTGTCATCATCTGATTCGAGTGTATATTTGTCGTCGGGGATATTCGATTGTTTCTACTCTGAACTCAATGCTCCACCCATCATTTTATATTTTCAGTTGGATAGTCATAAGCAACATTGGGAATGTTTTAGAACGCTTTTCGTAGGATTAGCTTTCAGGAAAAAAATTGTTTTATCTTGATAAGTACGGCATGGGACTTGGGTATCAAGCCAAGAATGGGCCAAACGGCTCGTTCCTATTGCCTTATTCTATTCTTGATAAGTTTTTCTATTTCGCAGACAATATTCAGGTACAAGATGATATAGGGTCATCGTCCTTGCTGATTATTATATAACGCGATTATTGGGAAATGTTATGAATTACTTACACACCTACGCATTACTGTAGCTTAACATTTCTAACATCCTTGTGAAATTTGTGTTCTCTGAAATTGTTCTCAAACTTCTACGTATAAAAAGAGAATTCACTGCGTGTCCCTGTACTTCGTGAGGGAAGTCAGGTGATTTTTGGTGGAGACTATTGGGGGAGGTTTGAAATCTATATTTTTATAGAACTGTTCACACCGTTTAAATTGAATTATTCAATTATTTTCATTTGGCGAAGTGAATAGCATTCTGTATAATAACTTAGTTTCTTGCCGTGACCTCTGAGATGTGTGTGGGTGTATCTCTATCTAATCTTAACGTCGATTAATTGATGACTCAATGTACTAATTGAAATTAAATAGAAGATTGCATCTCAGAAGATCTAAACTAATAACTTTTTTTAACGTTCATGGGACTTTCAACTCTTCTTGTTATAATCAGTTCCTCGGAAGCGAGATAGACTGTGTTCTTGTCGGCATGCTTTTAAGCCATCACGTTGCTCTGGGTTGGTTCTAGCATTCTAAGCTGTGGGCATTCATGGTAGAATATTGGTATACTCTATAAAATTATATTGATGCCATTGCGACGTATTCATGTAGGACCTTGAACATGAACTCATGTTCATGCTCAACGTGTGATGGATCAATGCAGGTCGCAGATCGTTTAGATTACTGTGTTGTTCAGTGAACGCGAATGTCGAACAGCAAAACAGAAAATTTATCTGATTGTAACTTTCGACTCGTGCCATATTTCGTGTCTAGAAAACGTCGACGCACAGCTGTTTGAATTAGTCCAGTCATGACTTTCCAACTAAGCTCCAGTATATTCCCTCTTGTGTCATCGCTAGCAGATAACAATAATTGTACGATACTCACAGCTGCAGTGAACGCGAGTGTGATCAGGTTAGTGACTCGACCTCCATTTGTTTCAGTCTTCAATTTGAGTTTGAAGTAAAAAAAAGTCAAGATTGGGAACTTCAGTTTGAAGTTCAGCACTACATTGAAAGATTTTATTACTGTTTTTATGACCAGATATGAAATCATAATGATAACTCGGATACTTACTCCCATTTCCTCAAAGGTGCATGACCCTGAAAATTAGATGACTGCCTCTTCATACCGTGCATCACTGCTGAGATCGCTTTTATTGTGGCTGCGGTGGTTAAACCAGGAATATAATAATAATAGTGTTTTCATGTTTCTCGTTATTTTGTAAAATAGAGCGCGTGTTCTTTCTAACACAGTAACATTAACCTCATTACAGGAATCTACTTCCATACATTACACACTTACCATACAATTGACCCATCAAAATAGGTCACATTTTCTATCAGTCTATTCTGTCACTTTTCTCGCGGTCAGAACAAGGTTATTAGTTTTCCTTTCGTAAAATGATTTATCTATTAGTGGAATTTACAGCACCGAGCAAAATGATTGTTCATAATATTTTTCTTAGAAAACCTGCTATGAAGAATTGAAGCAATGTCTCGCCGCGACCAACCGTCCATTTTAAGGAAGAGTTTTGGTCTGTTCACTTTACTCCTAACAGATTTTTCGGAAACACTTATTTACGTTCGTCCGTTGAGGCATGCCAAATTTTGCAGCTATAGAGTATTTGTGGGTATTATATCGTATGCTGTGACGGCTGGTGGATTCAGAAAATTATAGCAAGATAGTAGGTGTCACTAACGGTTCTAAACCACCGCTTATTTTTGTGGGTATTATATCGTATGCTGTGACGGCTGGTGGATGCAGAAAATTGTATCAAGGTAGAGGGTGTCAGTAACTGATCTTAACCAGCGTTTCTCAAGTTTTTGTGGCTCATGGCTCCCCTCTCAGAGTCGCTTAACACTCGTGGCCCCCTGCTCTTTAATAAGTTAAGTATTCGTAGTTTTTCGACGTTCGTTCGTGGTGCCCCGGTCAAAGGTCTGCGGTCTACTGGGGGGCATGAGCCCCAGGTTGAAAACCTCCTAATCTTAATCCACCCAAACACCTGAAAAATAAATCAAAAGCGTATGTAATCAAGTATGCTTAGCCCGCGTACATATTTTTCATGTTAAACTGTTGCCATGCGCTGAAATGAAGCGTATTTGATGCATTTTTAATGCATTTTACTAACGTCTTGCTGTGGTGGGTATGAGGGAATGGAAAATAAAATCCCAGAACCTCGCAAGCTTCAGTACGGGACGAGATGGTTGTAGCGCACAAGCGGTCGCCACGAGTAAATTAAAGGTTCGAATTTGAACTAGAAATAAATTAGATTTGTGTATTTAAAGATTCATATTTATTAATTGTATATCTGGTGTACAATCATGTGTTTAGAAGTGTGAAACGTTTACAAGTAGAATATTTAAAGTTTTTCTGTGCGAAGCATGATACTTTGTCTGTTCTCATTTCACTTTGCGTACCTTCCAGATTCTTCAGTCTGAATAACTTGATGGAACACGATGCAACTGATTGGAATTGCTACAGTTAGTTTTCGTCATTTTTTCTGCCTTGTCCGTGTTTCTTGCGTGCGGGAGGTCGTGTGAAGTAGAATTGTAGTATCTTTGATGCATTCATTTGAGTACTTCTCTTCCTACGTGAAAAATCTGTAAAACTTATTTCTTTCTCGTATTCTACGTGTAGATTCGATTATATGTGTTTGAAATCAAGACCGGCATTGGACGTTCATGTTTTAATTGCAAAATTTAATGACAGCACAATAACTAGGACTAAGCAGGCATTTTATGAAGGGGACTTTGTGGCTTAGTATGGTTTAGCTTTCAATCTGGATGCTCTACAGTTGTTCCTTGGTAAATGCTCTCAAAAATGTAATCTAGAGCTGGACTCTGTCAGCCTACAATTTTTTACATCTATGTGTTTGAAAATTCATGTATACCTCGTTGTACTAGTTAACTACAGGGTGTCTCAAAAAAATGTACTCACCCTTTAACCGTTGCTAACATGCTGTCTTCTTTGTGTTGCATGTGTGAGGTTCGAACCTTTGCGAACATGATTCTTTAATCACATTTAATCATGTTCGCAAAGGCTCGAACCTCACACCTGCAACACAAAGAAGACAGCATGTTAGCAACGGTTAAAGGGTGAGTACATTTTTTTGAGACACCCTGTATACATAGCGGTGGATATGACGGTACTGCAATACAGCGGAGCGCGCCGCGTTGATGCCTGATGTGGGTGTCAGCGTGGGTAAGGCATTTGGCCGTCAATGGGTGGGCAGTGGAAACTCCAGGGGTTTAGTTGCTCTTAACTATGAAGTGATACGAGATTTGGCCATCTTTTGTGAGAGCGATAGACTGAATGCCCTGTTATCTCTTTCCTAAATGATGAGCGGCTCAAAATTAACGTGGGACACCTCTCAATATTGTTGAGACCACTGAATTACCGTTGAGATTACTTCTATTTGTGGCTACTGGTTATAAACGAGAAATCTCATAATAGTGTGATATTACATTATTCTTATGATGACGTAAGAGATTCTGATTTTTCAAGTGCGACTTAGTTTAAGCCACTGGAACTTTATTATCACTACTGGGACGTCAGACCGGTGGTCAGTAGGTCCGTGGATGGAGCCCAAGTAATGTGTTGAGTTGTGCATATTGTCACAATGATCTAGATTCAGTCCTGGTTGTGACTTGAAAATGAGGACTACTGGAGATCAGTAACTTGGGCTTTTTACTACTTCATATTTAGCTTGTGTTTTACTGAAGCAGCCACCCTCCTGCTGTTGACTAATGCGTACTAATCACCGACAGGCTATTTCCGTTGATTATGGGCATGTATGTGAAATATTTTACGGAGTTATAATTTTGTGTGTCACAAGTGTTCAGATATGCGCTAGTGGTTTGTGGATGCAAAGTCAACCGAACGTAAGTTGGACACATATGATGCGTAGTCAACTCACGAAGAAAACTGCAACGAAAGTTAATGTTGGTTACGTTTGAAGACTTACTTCTTAACAGATGTATTCTGTCAACTCCCCTCTTGCTTCCCATCAGAAAGCGCCTCATTTATGGATAAATCCTTCACTGGATGATATTGCTAGCTTAATATTTTCGTGTGTACTGCGGTTTTATAACCTCTTGCTGTCAATTTTGGTAGAATAATAAGTGCATTAATATATAAAATAGGTCTCTTCCAATTTTTATTTGCATCCTCATATTGATGCACTTATTTCCGTACGTTACATCGCAATTGTGATATTTTGAAGCAAGTCTAGTTTATTTTTTTAATTTATCGGAAACACGTTTCAGGATTTTCAGTTCAATATTCGTTAGCTCACAAGTGGACGTGTACTGGTAAATGTGACGCGTTATACATGTCAAACTTGTGTTTAAATTTTCTCTCGGACTGATTCACTTCGTTCAATGAACAATGCTGTGAAAGAAATATGTTAAGAAGCATCTGGCACATCGTTTACCTAATGCAGAATAGCAACGCTGGAGTCTCAGGTTTGTGAAGAAAGTTTCAAATGGGACTTAAAAAAGGTGAGTGTCAAACTTTTATTGCGCTATTTTACATATTCATTGTGATGCGGAACGTGATCAAATGAAGATTTAAATTATATATTAACATTAAATTTAAAGGAGTATTTCATAATAGAGAAAACTCATCGAGACATACAACCAAAACAAAGAGATCAACTAAAATTAATAATTGTACGTTAAGGCATTGAAAAGTTTGATAAAATCATGCGTTTTCAAGTAATTTGTTCTATCGAAACACACCACCATGAAACAAGAGTAGAGCTTTCAATGTAACAAAGCAAAAAATACTCTAAAACGAGAAAAATGAGTTCGGTTAAATCCGTAGGTTTAAGAGGCATTTCAAAGTATATGCTGTGCTGTGTATTGGACATCTAACGACTAAGTTCATGAGTTTAGTTTGCAACGAACACTTCCTGCTAGATTTAAAAGAAGTGCAATTCATCAGAAGAAGATAAGAGATATTTGAACAACTCTAGATTTCAGTTACTAATTACGTTTGACTACATCACATTCATACGAAAATAAAGGTAAAGGATATTATTGAGATCGTTCTCTAATGACTAGTAAATATCACAGCATTGGAAAGTGAGGTGACTACCACTAAACGCACCCTACTAAACATACTTGTGTGAATCACAGAATCTACACTTGTAGGTCCCACTAGTACGATTGTGTAAAAATTGTGCAACTCCTAATTATCCTAATAGGGTACTTCTTACAAATTGTGCGCCTTCAAATCACGTTCTAGCAGCTTCTTAAAATGACACGTCTACTTCACAAACAAAACTGGGCTACTAGAAAACTGTAAGAAATACGATTAGGGCTTATACTTAGCACTGTCTGACATCTATCTCCCTTCAGCAATAATTTTTCGATTTATTCTAAAACTAGTGCAGGAAATTAACATCAAAAAGATGATAGGCATCACTGAAAAATGACAAAGCACTTGTCAAACTACAGTTTACCTGCATAAAAAAGTAAAAAACTCAAATGTAGATACACGTTAGCAGGATAAGCTTTGTTCAAGCGTCTAGGTAGATTTGGTCTTCACTTCGGATTCTCGAGAACTTGAGGGTGATGAAATTTAAACATTAAAAGAATATCATTCACATTCTTTAGTGAAAGCAGCTCGTGTGTACTCATTTAAATAAACTACAATACTCCTGAACAGGAGCCATGCAAATAGATGAATAAGAATTTCCAAACGTTTGTATTTATTAGGCTTCAAATTTTTGTTCGACGTTCCTTTAGTGATTATAGAATAAAAAAGGCACGACCAAAATGAGTTTGGATCTCAAACCAATCGAAAGTGAAGTGTTTTTATTCTATTATTACTCTAAAATACGTTTTTTGTTTTGTTTCTAAAGGAAGTTCGAAGAAAAAAGTTAATCCTATTGAATACAAACGTTTGGTAATTCTTATTTATCTACTTGCATGACTCCTGTTCAAGGGTATTGTAGTTTATTATAATACGTTTACGTCAGTATTGCTCTTTGTATTGCAAAAATGCTATTATTTCCTAATACACTTCCCAAGTTTAACGCTCACCAAATACCATCTCCCCACTTAATTTAAACTCAACAGAATATAGGACAGCGAATTTTACATAAGACATCTCCGGTGCGCGATGTTTGGGACTCAAAAAGTTACATTTACTTAAAAAATAAACAGCAACTAGTCTAGAGCCGTAATGACTTCAACCAAAAACAAGGGACAAAAATACCTGTGATGACTCACGCTTTCACGCAAGACCCACAACTCAAAGGTCGTGTTGCTGCACTGCAGAGATCTGGCCGTGCAGAGGCGACAACACGCCATAACACGCCTTTGGGAGGCGTGCTTTTTGCGCGATGCTGGCTGCCTGAGCTGACAAAGGCTGGAGAACAACTCAGAGGTCAGTGGCGCGCTCAAGCAGAGCTTTGAGTCGTGGGAAATCAGTTGTTTGAGGTGACACGACGTTGCTAGGCAACCGCCACACCCATACACGACCCAGACTGTCGCCCACCGCCAGCAGGCTGCCGCTGCAAACCAAGATTCAAGTTAGCAAAAAATGCCTATTCTTCACGAGTCTTTAGACTCAAAAAAGTAAACGATGAGATGTGAAGGACAAAAAATATAGAAACGTACAAACTCGATACACATGTATTGATTTTATGTTAAGCACAGCGTTTGGGTGAGAACCTTGTTTGTAACTTACGTTGGTTTCTCCTTCCCACAATATTATGATAGTTCTAAGATAGTTTTTCTCCTTCGCGTCCCAACGATGCATTGAGGCAGTACTTATGTATCCACACACATTCTCCTTACTTTCTGGTGTTTCCTTTTTTCACTTTAACATTACTACGGACACCTCTACATCAAAATATAAATGAAGTTGCTGATAAAGCGTACTGAAACTAATAACCAATACCAGGAGAGGAAAGTAGTGTTACCCCTAGGAATAAAAGTATAAATATACAGCGCTTAGTAACTAGGCCTTACTTAGCACGGTTGAACTGAATAGCAGTGACTGGTGCTGTTTTATCAGGAGGTGGGAGAGACAAAAGCGGCTTGTCTGCTCCAGGAGTTCCTGCAGTGCCACTGGACAGCCCAGCTACAGCCTGGTCAGCCTGCTGCAGACCACACACGTCCAGGAAATTGACCTGCCCTGAAGGAAGGCTCACCGCCACCAGTAGAGCTCGAGCAGATGACCATTGTGCCACACTGATAGCTGTGTCACTGTACAGCGTCGCTATTGGTTGATGAGGCTGCGAATAGAAGTTGATGATAGCAAGAATGATTGTAAGGCGATAAAACAAGAGACTATAAAATTCGCTATTAGCTGATAAGAAAAACCGATAACTAAAATGGTGATGCGACAAAACAAGCGATTATGAAATACGTTATTCAGTAATAGAATTACATTCATTCAGCTAAGAACAAGAATAATCGCAATGCAATAACTGCTGCTAAAAACACTAACCTATTATGATGGATACATGGAATAGAATATGCCAAGAGGAACCTGCCGTTTAGCCCATTCTTGGGTTACTACCTAAGTGCCATACCGTCTAAGCTAAAGACATCAATCACGCACATGCACCTTAATCATGGATAGGCATTTCAGAAACGCACAAGCACCGTAAGCATATCCAGGCCCCAGTAGCTAAGAAGGATGTGAAATCAGTACTTTATAATACTGAAGGGTTCTTTATCCAACATTTGGCGAACCGATTTTTGAGTGTGTTCACAGTGCCAGCAGAAACAAAGTTTTTGGGTAGCTGGTTCCAGGTTCCGGCAATTTTGACTGGAAAGAAAGTTAGAGCCTGGGCTATCTTGAAGTTAATCATTATTAGTTTATGGCTATTATTTCTGGTTCACACATCGTCGTTGTCGAAAAGCCTTTTCAGGGTAACACAATTAAAGCCGTTGAGATATTTATAGGTCTCGATGAGTTGTCGCCGCAGTCTTTGTTCTAGGGAGATGAGTTCGTAACTCGAAATCAAACGGTAGCAAATCCACGCTGAAAATGATATAACATGGCTATCGTTCTACTGACCAATAAGGTGTCATACTTGGGAGATATAATTGCCAATTTTCAGATAAACAAGACTACGACTGGAACAAAAACTGATGGCGAAGATATAATGTAAAAATATACGTACAACACAGTGCCGTAAAGGAACATCTACATACACATACATCTGTTAAACACGCAAGACGCACGCGCCAACACGCAAGAAACTGTCACCAAGCAACATTAGAGAGAAACAGCAAACCTGCAGAAGAGAGTGCAGCTTGAGCTGATCATCAGACCCTAGGGAAATCAGAGCGTTGCGGAGGTAGGGCGAGCACTGGACGATGAGCGTGCGCCCGTTGTGACCAGACAGTTGAGTGACAACACAACGCCGGCACTGCACACCTTCCACCGTCACTGCACTTGGCAACTGCACACCATGCCAAGTTGTTAGCGTAGTTAAAACTTCGTTTCCAGTAAGGAAGCTCAGAACTGAAGGGCGACGAATTTTCTTAGTCATTTTACGGGGATCAATTTGTTATAGTAGCACGTGCTAAAATATGGACTTAGAAGAAGTAGGATGAATTTTTAACAAGACGCCAGTTACAGTGTTGACGATAGAAGTAATCTCAGAAGACATTGGGCTTGCCCCTCGACATGGAAGGAGTTACTATGAAACCTATCATATTTGAAACACCAAGGACATATATAATATAGGACACACATTAGAAACCCAAAAAATGAATAGCTTAAAAAGCAAAATCGAAGACCTGCTTGGTGGTGGTGCAGAGCAGAAGAGACCCGCCCTCCACAGCGGCCACAAAGACACTGGGGTCTTCAGAGTTGAAGGAGAGAGACGTGATGCCTACACCACCTTCAGACAGGCTGTTCACGGAAGCACGATGGCTGCGCGGCAAATCCTCTTCCGTAATTATAAACCTGGAATTAAATAAAAATTGACTATGATACAAGCACCGTACGAAAGAAACAACAGACTTTCGTAACCAAAAACTCAACAAGACCGACAAATTTCACCTACTTAATAGATGTACACACAGGAAGATAATACATCTACAGAAGACTCTTGATCCACTAACGCGTGTTCGAGTGTGAGGGCTTGTTTAGTGATGCTGACGGTCCAACAGAGGACATGGCCGCCCTGGGTGGCAGCAGCAAGGGCACTCATGCCACTACCGTACCATACAAGGCATGTCACTCCACTGCCTCCAGTGTAACTCGTCATGATCGCAGTGACGCTCTCGCTGTCAGACAAATCGTACACCAGCACCTCTCCTGTGAAGGGAAAACAACGTCAATTTCCTAATTAACACCTCTCTTGTGAAGGGAACACAACGTCAATTTCCTAATTAACACCTCTCCTGTGAAGGGAAAACAACGTCAATTTCCTAATTAACACCTCTCCTGTGAAGGGAAAACAATGTCAATTTCCTAATTAACACCTCTCCTGTGAAGGGAAAACAACGTCAATTTCCTAATTAACACCTCTCCTGTGAAGGGAAAACACTGTCAATTTCCTAATTGTAGCGTGAACCTACATGAGTGTAATGGTATTGTGTAGCTGCAGAATTCATCATCGACTGTTAACTATGCACTCATCGAGATTCAGATAGTCTGAGGGCCGAAAGCACACAGCAAACTAGCACAAAGATAGTACATCTTAGCTAACTAGCACACAGATAGAACACAGCTAACTAGCACAAAGAAAGTAGACCTTGGCTAACTAGCACATAGAGCACAGCTAACCAGTACAAAGACAGAACACAGCTAACTAGCACAAAAATAGCACACTGCTAACCAGCACAAATACAGAACAGAGCTAACCAGCACAAAGATAGAACACGGCTAACTAGCACAAAAGAGCACCCAGATAGAACAGGTTTGCCACAGAGGGGACAGAGGTATGTGAGCAGTGAACTGGAAGCATGAGTGAGCAGTGAACTGGAAACATGAGTGAGTAGTGAACTGGAAACATGAGTGAGCAGTGAACTGGAAGCATGAGTGCGCAGTGAACTGGAAATATGAGTGAGCAGTAAACTGGAAGCATGAGTAAACAGTGAACTGGAAGCATGAGTGAGCAGTGAACTGGAAGCATGAGTGAGCAGTGAACTGGAAGCATGAGTGAGCAGTGAACTAGAAGCATGAGTGAGCAGTGAACTGGAAGCATGGGTGAGCAGTGAACTGGAAGCATGAGTGAGCAGTGAACTGGAAGCATGAGTGAGCAGTGAACTGGAAGCATGAGTCACCAGTGGTGGTGGCAACAGCCAGGATGGCAGGGTTGAAGGGATGGAAGGCAACAGCAGGCACACAGCACTGCACGTCCAGTTCACGCTCTGGACTGATGCTTACGTTCTCACACCTGCACGTCAAAATTATCAATGAAAACATACAATAGATATGATCCTTTGCAGTATGGTTATCCTGCACGTCAAAATTATCAATGAAAACATACAATAGATATGATCCTTTGCAGTATGGTCATCCTGCACGTCAAAATTTTCAATGACAACCAAAACAGTATATTTCCAATAAAGTTGGTACATTAGAAATGTGGCAGCATTGGTTTTTAAAAGCATACTCTGGAAATTATCCTTCTGAGTGTGGTCTTCCTGCGTGCAAAAAGCAACATTGCTTTAACAACGTTGCTAATGCTTTAAAAAAATTTACAACGTACAAGTTCTTTACTAAAATAATTCATTAGAGAATACAAAATGGGGTAAAATGTTGAGTAAACTTCACAGGTGGGTGCAAAGCTCAGAAAAATGTCTACATTTTTATGTATATATATAGTTATATAATTAATCATATAGTTATCTTGCAGTCAACAATTATTATTTAGTACATTTGGCATATTTATTTATTACAAATGTACTTTCGTTTTAATAACAATTTTATAATTTAGTATTTCATCTTCCTGATTAGAGAAATAAGATAAAACACCATAAGCACAGAGTAGCGGCATGTGCCAAACGTCACATTTTGGCATTGACGATTCATCATTGGCAGCGAATGTGTGAATTTCTAGTGTTTTGTAGAGGAAATACCTGTTAAGGTTACAGAGTGCGACGATAGAACGGTGTTTGCACCACGTGTCGTGCGTCTGAGCGCCATATGCCACAGCCAACACTGACCCTGTTGCATTCCAAGACAGACCTGTCACTACGCCCTGGAAAATTAATAGCAATTACAATCAACTAGGGGGAGCAGCAACTAAAGAAAGAAAAAATAATAAAAAGAAACCTCATTTCAATCAGGTATACATGGAATCCAGAATGGTTTTTACATTTTTAATGCTGACATCTTCAGACTAGTTATCATGCTTCCAGCGACTGTTCCCGTCCGTCCTATGACGAGGTAGAGACTCGTAGGAACACATGCGATGATCTGGTAGTTTGAGGTAATAGTTTAGGTGAGTCAGTCAGCGTACTTAGTCCCCGCATCACAAGCAGAGGAAATTCAAGAATTTTGCGAGGATTTAAACCCTTAAAACCAGCCAGGGACCTGGCAGCACAAGCCGTTTAACCACTCAGCTACAGTGAAAGAAAAATTACTATTTTCAGTAACGAACGTCTTGAGCCATGAACGCGGATGACGATATAAAAGATCTATAATATTTCTACTTAAATTATTACATGGACAGGACCTGAGCAAAGAGCTGTGGCCAGCGGAGGGTGTGCAGCACGGCTGCTCCACGGTCGTCTTCGTCATCCAATCCATCAAAGCCATCGAAGGCAACACTCCTGTTCTGCTTGTCTAGCTCTTCCAACACTGATAACAGAAGTAATTAAATTTAATCAAGTTGAAACCAATTATGCATGATGAAGTATCACAAGTGTTCATACCTTTTTGAAAGCACCTAATGGTAAATACGTTTTATTAGAAAGGTAGAAATTAGGATCCAAACAAACACTTTTAAAGTAGCTTTCTACACAATAAACATTCAATTCAACATGTGTCACTATGATATACAAATAACATAAAATAAAATGTACTAAATTCAGATTAATGTACTTTTCCTGTTCTCTGTACTCCCATGCCTGATATGAACAGCACAGATTTGTTTTCATGATGATTTTTATCAGGACATCCCCCACCACCTTGCCTTGTCTAACTTCAAAACTACTTTTATATGAACCTGCATACAAGAATTTGTTAGAATATTTTGTAATTTAATAAATTACATAATTAAGTTATTATACTTAGTATTATATAGCATTTTGATGAGTAAAAAATCTGTTGAACATAAATGAAATTATAATTTAATACCTAATGGTGTGATTTTATTCAAAAACTGTAGAAGAGAAGATTCATCCACAGTCGCAGAACCAGAAGCAGGAGGTTCAACATCGTCTGTTTGTGCTGCAGCCTGGGAAATAAATAAAATGATAGTTTGTACTACGACTCATAAAACTATATTAATAAAAATAAGAACAGATACATGGATAACAGAAAGAATAAAAAACAATCAAGAAAACAAACCCTAAAGCAAATGCAATTGCTTGATTAATTTAAAACCTCCCATTCTCAATTATATAAGCCCTGAAACAAATGCTGAAAATCCAATGAAGCAACATTTTGCATGGGACTGGAGCAAAGAGTCAAAAAGATATAAATAAAAATATTCCAAGGTAAGAAATGGTTGGAGCATTTAAAGCAAATCACATAAGCATAAAAAATTTTTGTGAACAAAATTATAGCAAAAATCCAATATAAAGTAACAGATGAATAAAAAATTAGGATGAAATAATTGAATCTAAGCTTAGGAACTTACATTTTCTGTGAGCAGCACCTGACACTCACTCTCCTGAGTGCGGACGTCATCAGTCTGAGTGCTGCTGAATGTCCGCTGTCTGTGGGACATGAAGAAAATTATTAGTAAACAATTCCTCGACCAACAACCTCAAAAAAACAAACCAGTCAGCAAGAAATATCTTAGTATGTTTCTTTGATGAAAAGTTCTCATGAGTAACTTGTAGTATTAGGAAAGGTTTTCATTAAAAACGCTAAAATTTACTACAGGTCTCTAAATTTATTAAATAGTAAGAAATATTTCAAGATTAACCAGTATGCATAACCAACCATTCCACACAAAGTTTTATAGACTGCAACAACAAACCAAAACACAAGAATCAAAATTCAGAACAGATCAGAATAAAAAATTTGATTTCAAATTTTTGCATAACAATTTTCTCAGGCAATACAAAATGATCTGAAAATCAAGGGCTGCAGTAAATAATATACATACAAAAAGGATCTTGCAAGCATGCAGTGTTTTTTCACTAAAAAAAGTAACTAATTTATACTATGGATAATTAAACATGTAGCAATGTATACTTACAGTGCTAGAAACCTTTATTTACGTGGGATGAGTTCAAATTCTGCAAATACAGTACTCTAGATGCTCTACTATGCATGCAATAGTAACCAAAATTTAACAATCATTTGAATTATTAAGTTCTATATATCATTCAGCAGAAAATAATTGAAACTTGAAAGTTATTAAGTAAAACAAATACAAATATTTGTAAAATAATACTGCCATTGATACTAGAAATGAAAATGAAAAGGCTGCCATTATTAAGAATCAAAATATGACTACTACAGAGACAAAGAAATAGCTTCTTCATAATCCAATTTAAATGTGAAAGAAAGTACATGACAACTGTGCGTCAGGAGAAAATGTGAGATAAGTTTAATACTCACTGGTTAGTTTTCCAATTGGATGCAAAACCTACAGCATTATTCAGATGGGATGAAAACATGGTAGATAAAATAAATAGTGACACCACAAATAGTTTTAGCAAATTTAATAATGATTAATGCACAGCTAACTACGTTTAAAGAGGAAAGACGCATATAAACATTATAATTTGAATGAATATACGTATTCAGAGATAGACAAGCGGTCCGTGACGTAATCTTTGTTTACATACAAAAAACAAGTCGGACTCCATAGCTTAAAAATTCTGCTTACTTGATATCCGCATTAATATACAGAGACCTTTTCATATACAGAGTACATGCATAATATGCGCTGTATGCCTTCCAATATTGCAAAGTTTGCATTTATTGACAATTGACATTTTTGTAGTGAAAGTTTTACCCGTTCTCAGTACATATAGAATCAGTTTTGAGTGAAGTGTTCGAATTTTTTTTCCAGACACTTTTGGCCTTGTATATTGGTTGGTTTGTTGGTTAAAAGAACTAAAGTCCTACAAAAAAAAGCTCCAAATAGGATTCTGCCCAGTGTAGTGACACTTAACCCACAAGCCTGGACTTAACCTCTTATATTGAAAATTATGGAGTAAGTTCTTGTTAGCGAATCCAAATTCTTGTTAGCGTATCCATCATCACATATCAGGTAAAGTTAAACTGCTATGAATTTTTTATACTTTAGAACTCTCCGAATTTGAGTTAGGCCAATCAAGCTTAAAGGTTATTTAGTTTAGTAATCTAAAGCCTATAGTTGCTCGCACGGTTTGATTTAGGGTAAATTTATTGTATATAACGTAATTCCCATTTGCCCAAATTACAAATACTTGACAAGTCGTCAAGCAGGCAACATCAGCAGGTGAACTGTCAGCCGTGAAATTGCTGCTGATGTTCTTGGGTCGAACTTTATTCCATTTAGTGCACATTACATGTGCTTTAGAATTTTAATTCTTAATGTTAAGATCTTA
>VCRD01000543.1:113022-125497 GCA_006783055.1 Trinorchestia longiramus
AGCTCACAGCTTCTGAACCTCTACTGCTGGAAGAAGAGTTCAACATGCAGGTATCCTGGCAAAATGACAATGATAAGTGTACATTCATAGTGTTGGATAAGAAGAAGTATGATGAGACGACTGATGAAGTTAGTTCAATGATAGGAGACACTAATCTCTACCTTACTGACTGCGATAATCCAAGTCCAGGGGAAATTGAAGTAATGATTGCTGAAAAAGATGCTCGTCGTGGTGGAAGAGGACGAGAAGCAACTATGATGATGCTTCGTTATTGCGTTGAAAATTTGAAAGTCAGCAAATTTCTGGCTAAAATCGGCTACGCGAATGAGCCCAGCATGAAACTGTTTAGGAGTTTACATTTTAAAGAGATCAGTAGGTCAGAAGTGTTTCAAGAATTAACTTTTGAGCTGGTAGTGGCAGATGATTGGAAGCGCTGGTTGAGTGAGGGCACTTCTAGTTACGTTGTGAGCAGTTATGAATATAACGGCAGGTACTCGAAGCGATGATACACACCAAGTAATTTTTGGATATCCGAAAAAACTTCAATGTTCCATTATGTAATATTTGTTACCGAATATATTTACGATATAGTTCGATAGGATGAAATTAGATTGTTCAAAATTTTTGTCATGATTTATACAGTGGATGCAAGATTAATATAAGATTAGCAAAACTGCAATAGTTGCTTTATCTTGGCGTTGTTGGATCCAGTTAGTCTGTTTTTGTTCGATCTTTCTTGAGATTCCCTGCATCATCGATATATTTCATATGTTCATATGAACTACCAAGAGTTTCTCCTACTTGACATCAACCCAAGTCTTTTCATTTTTTTGTGAACTAAAACTTTCAGCCACTTTGTCACGCCACTTTGATATCGTTCTTATTATGGACTACTCAGTGTAGTTACTGTTGTTCAAACGGTGAAAGTAACTGCCGGCAGTTGAGGAATTCTCAAGCTTGTGTTCAGGTCTACACGGCAGAAAGTTACTCCGTTTAGTCGCAAAAGTTTTATTGTGGGTCTGGAAAGCAATGGATTGTGAAGCAGTTTTGACTGTTCATCTGTTCTTGTCTTCAGTTCTAAACATCGTCAATCCATCTTCGATCAGCAAAATGATTGCGCCATTTTTAGTTTGGTTGGTTTAAAGTCAATGATTTTTTTGTTTATTTTGTAGCAGATAAATGTTAGAGTATTTGATTTTTTCGAATTAACAAAAGTATATTTGTTTTGAGATCTCATTTTGAGCAGCTGTTGATTTTACGGGTCGATGATCATCAGTGACCTGCAAACGGCAGATTTCGATGTTCACATTTTTAAGTGATACTTCAGGATTCCTTATGAATAAGAGATGAAATTATAATTTCTGTACGATACAAACCTCTAGTATGAGGTTCGACTAGTATGATTTCTATCATCCGACATCTACGTGATTACAAAGCTTCTTCTAAAGGGATTGCTTCCTCGGAAAAGCAATAACACGTTGATGAGGTTTTGCGGCTTTCAAGCTGGTGGAAATTTTTATTTATAATATTAAAGAACCGTGAAATATCACTCGAGCTGATTGGTGTTACTCGCTGTAGAAAGGACAAAGATCGTCTTGCGGCATGGGACTTGGGTATCAATCCAAGAATGGGCTAAACAGCTCGTTTCTATTGCCTCATTCTATTCTAAAAGAACGAAGACTTGAAATGCATTTGTTATACCGAAGAAACCAGTTTGTGAACAGTAGGACATGCTTGTTGAAGTCATATGGAAACTTTCTTCAATGCTATGTGGCAGAAAGTTTTTAGAAGAAGAAGGAAGATGAGTTTAACACGTTGCCTCCGATTGCCTGATTGGTGTAAAACTTCACTTTGTACGCATAGTCACTAGAAGGATCTGAAAAAATTACAGAACCTAACCTAAGTGGTACACATACGTACCACTTCGGAGTCAACGTGTTAACTTGGCAATGAAACTATTTACGGTTGAGAACGCCAACGACTGGACTCTGATGCAGCGGCTTGCATAACTGCAGCTACTGGAATAAAATCTCAGCTCTGATCACCGGAAACTCGTTCGAAGACAGGGAAAGTTAAAGGCCCCTGGGGCCAGGAAGACCAATAATAGGGGAGCCGCTGTGCAGCATGCGTCTTGCAGGTTAGTAATTTCTCTTTCATGCAGTTCATTGAGAACTCCTGTGGCGCATGTAGCTACGTGCGGCAACTTAGTAAGGAGAACTTTAGTAGTTAAGAAATATTTTCCTACATTCAAAATTTTTCCGTGCGTCACTGACTGTTAATATTCAGCTCCATATTGTTGTGAGTTTGACTAAATTATTTTATGAACGTTATTCTGCATATTTGAAGCACTCGGAAGTTTAAATCAGTTTATTATGGTGAGTTATATGTATGAGGGCAGAGGGCAGCCCTCTTGTGTGCTGGAGAAAAACTAGAGTACGTCATGATGCAAATTCTTGTACTAATGTGTTGTCTGTAACCCCTTTAAATTTATGATTTCCTTTTGATGTTGAGGTTAGGTTAGCTTGGCTCCAGGTATTTATTTGTCACAAAACAACGACAATCCTTTATTCTGGAGGCACTGGAGCAAACCTAAGCTAACCTAACCTAATCTTAGCATCAAAAGGAAACCATAAATTAAAAGTGCTGACAGATAACCCACAAGTACCTAAATTCTTAAAACATACCTTCAAATATTCAACATAAGCCTTCCTGTTTTACAATTTGTAATATATACATTTTGCAATGTCTTATTGAACATTTTATTGAATTCAGAATGATAGAAATCGTTGATATTTCCATGTTTCAGCAACCAAAAATTTGTATTTTTGCGTGAAATTTGTCCTCAGTCTTCGGGGTAAATTAGCTGTTGGTGTTCACAAAAAATTCAGTAAAACTACAGGGCCAGTCGAAATGAGTGTATTTCAATACTTCTTGAGATGATAGAAGGATGAAATTGTTCCATAGTCAAGATATTCCTCTTGTGTGAGCGCAGATTAGTGCGACTAGGATAAAAAATATCAGGGTTTATTTATTGCATCACATGTTGTATTTGGAGGCCTCTGTGTTTCAAACATACGTGCTTAATTTTAGTTGTGACTTATCTTCTCCACCAAAATGTTACTTAAGTATTATCAAAATGATTACTCTCATAATTTCGGTTTAGCGCCCGTCCTCCGCAATTTACATCGATAGGTGTAAAATACATACAACTGTCGATTATGCTAGATGAAAGCCGCATTTCTTGCTGTAATATACGTATGTCAGAACAGAAGGGAATTTACTGACGGTTATTTATTATTCACGCTGCTTCATTGGCTCTGATTCCCAATTGTTAATTGGAATCCAGATTGCAACTGACAACATCAAAAGTTCTTTTGTTGTAGGGGACGACTTCTTTCTAGCTAACTTCTGTCGTGTCGTCTCTCGCACCCATTCCTAATAAGAGAAATGGGTACGACATAACACTGCGATGTGGGCCGCAGTCCAGAATTGATATCTAACCTGTTTTTTACACTCTTATGCACTCGAAAGTATCTTACCGCGTGTTCTTCTATTTCAATCGTTCCTGTGTTTATTACTCAGCCCATAATGTTGTTGGGGTTTTATAATTTGAATCTAATATTTTCAGTACAACAGATATTAGAAGGGAAATTTGTTTGAATGAGACACTCTAAATTATCTAACTTTACGCTCTTCCATCACATTCCTTCTTGTTATTTTTATTGCTCAGTCCATAATGCTGTTGGGATTTCATAATCTTAGTCTAATATTATCAGTACAACAGCTATTAGAAGGTAACTTTGATTTGGCTGAACAGGGGACATGGGGCGCCGTGCTACTGCTAGTGCTGCTCTGCGTAGCACCGGCTCTAGCACAGACATGGCTCCAATGGTTCATGTCATGGATGACGTGGTTCCTCCCTCCGACACATGAGCCGCTACACCAAAACGGATACAACAATGAAATCAAGTGCAAGAACCCGGGACGTGGTTGTGGGCCAGAGCAAAGGCCTCTTCTACACGGTTCATCTGGTTTGGGCTACTACGAGCCGCAGCCCAACCCCCCTGCCAAGATAAAAGATACTTCATCTTCAAACACCTTCCATAATTTTCCAGGTGAGTTAAAAACGGGTGTTGAAACAATTACTTTTTGGTTCCTAATGACATGTTACGTCATTTGCTAATTTTTGAAGCACCAGAATAATTGGCAAGTAGTCGTTATTCTTCTTCAATTTTTTCTTTCTACACACGAATATTTGTATGTAGACGGAGTTTCATAGAGTTTAGAGCGATTTTGAATTTTAGTGAAAAAATATCGTCATGCCCTTACTTTTTTTCAAAAATGATATTAAATATATTTGCATTTATTTGCACAAAAATGATAAGAAGTGCATTATGAAACATATTAGGTCAAAGATTTCTGTTTAAAACGGTTAGACACGCATCATTTTCCAGTTTATCAGAGCGTACTTTTTACTAACAAGAGTTTTGCATTCGTTAGCGAAAAGAATACAATAAGGCAATAGGAACGAGCCGTTTAGCCCATTCTTGGTTTGATACACAAGTCCCATGCCGTCTAAAGTAAATCCATCAGTCATGAACGTACGCCTTAACCACGTAAGTCAATTCAGTCATGAACACGCATTTCACTCACGCACAGGCATTTCTATCACGCGCATTTATCTCAACCATACACTAGCTCTAAGGAGTTAGGGACATTCGGGTTAGTACGATATAATACTGGGGGGTTCGTTATCCAAAATTTGTCTAGACAATTTTTGAATGTGTTCACAGTGCCAGCAGAAACTATGTTTTCTGGCAGCTGGTTCCAAGTTGCGGAAATTTTAACGGGAAAAAAGTTCATAGCTTGAGAACTCTTGAAGATTCTCAGTAGTAGTTTTTGGCCGTTATTTCTGGTTCGTACATTACCGTCTCTTTCGAGAAGCCCTTGTTAAGGCCTTCAAGATACTTGAAGGTCTCAATAAGTTGTCCTTGCAGTCTTTGTTCAAGGGATACAAGTTCAAGGCGTTGAAGACGTCTTTCGTAGCTGAGATTGCAGAGTTCTGGAATCATCTTCGTTGCTTTCCGCTGAATTTTTTCCATTTTAATAATATCTTTTCCTAAGGTAGGAGACCAGAGTTGCACTGCATATTCTAAATGAGGCCGGACTAGCGCTTTATAGAGCGGTAGTATTATGGTCTTTGATTTGTATTCAAAGTTTCTTGCAATGAAACCAAGAATCCTGCTCGCATTTTAAACGCTTTTTCTACTTGTTTGTCATGTTTGAGATTTTCAGTGACAATGACACCTAGATCTCTTTGTTGCTGGACTGTTTCAGTGGGGTATGTCATACATCGTGTGTTGGAAATGCCGGTTATTTGCACCAACGTGCATTACTGAACATTTATCATTGTTGAAGCTCATTTGCCAGGTTTCAGTCCATTTGTTGAAGACGGTTGAGGTCTGATTGAATAGTTGCGCTGTCCCTTTTGGTGAATGCTCTGTGACAGAGTTTCGTGCCATCGGCAAGTTTGTTGATGTTACTGATGATTCCGACATCAAGATCGTGGGGAATTTTGTCGGAGGCTTTTTGCAAGTGTAGATATACAAGGTTTACGGCTTTTGTACGGTCGTATATGCGGTTAACTTCTCCAAAGAAGTCAAGGAGGTTTGTGAGGCAGCTACGTTTTTCCCTGAATCCGTGCTGGGTTTTAGTAATAAGATTTTGGTCATTAAGGTGCTTTGTTATACGGAATTTAAGTAGTCTTTCTATTGTTTTACTGATGACCGATATTAGACTGATTGGACGATAGTTATAAGGTATTTGTTTGTTCCCCTTTTTGAAAATAGGAGTGACATTTGCCCGCTTCCAATCTTCCGGGAGCATTCCAGCTTCAAGTGAACGATTGAAGTTGTTTGTTACCTCGACTGTTTCTTCGAGTATCCGGGGACCAAGGCCGTCCGGTCAGGTTGATTGATATGGGTTTAAAATGCTGAGCTGTTTCTCTACCTCATCTGCTGTAAATACGCTGTCTGACAGGATTTCCTGAGAATTTAAAGCATGAGGTTGTGGGATTTCAGTTGTCTTCGTGAGTGAATACAGAAGTATGTATTGAGAATTTTGACTTTGCGTTTGGTGTTCAGAATCGATCAGTGGTCCAATAGCGTCTGTTTTTGAGTCGTCTGTGGTTTACATATTAGTAGAAGCTCTTCGGGTTAGCTTTTGTTTGGGCTAGAACTGTAATTTCTTTATTTTGTTTTATAGATTTTATCGTTCGCTTAACAGCCCTGCAGGCGTGGATATGTTCTTAACGATGGGGTTCTGTTTGGTAGCGTTTGAGTCTTCTGTACGAATGTTGTCTTGTATTAATGAGGCGTTTAATCTGTTTTGAGAACCAAAGAGGGTTATTGGTTGGCCTGACTCGCTTTCTTGGGATGTGGTGTTCTGTAGCGGTTGCAATCTTTTCTTTGAGTATCATGTAGCATTCCACGGTGTTTGTGTTGCTCATGAGTACTTCATAGTTAAGACTGCCAAGCTCTTATTTCAGTAGTTTGAAGTTTGCCCGTTTGTAGTCGAGGACTTGTTTATGTTGAGTCCTTTAATTAGGGTCTTGTACTTCGAGCGAGAAGTCTATCATTTGGTGGTCACCGATCTTGTCCGTAATTTCTAAGCCGTTTATGCTGAGGTCAGTGGACGTCATGACGAGGTTAAGAATGTTGGTTCGTTGACATGCTGCTGCAGGGAATTTCTACTTATCAGATCAATAAGTTTTGAGCCGGGTGCTTGACTTTGACGAGTAGTCCAGTTTATGTGGGTAGTCTCCTAATTCCACCTCCATGTACGCCTATTCACACTTAATGCCTTACATCTGACGGCAAACAAGAGTTGGCTGCCAAAACTTCCATCATAAAACATTTCAAACCTTGGTACATTCTTACTGGCATACCAAATTGAAGTAGTTTTCCCATTCATACTATGCTTCCATTTGTTCAGGCCATACTCTTTTGTTAGTTTTTCAATTTCTTTCTTCCACTTATTGCAATCCCACTCCATTCCTTTACCCCCATGACCTCTCAATAACTAATCGCCCATAGTTCTTCCAATTCTAATACAAACAGTCTTCTGAATCTTCAGTTTTCTTGCAAATTTTCTCCCAAAGACTTTCACTCAGATTCCGTTCTAAGATTCGTTTAACCCATCTTTTATTCTCTATTCGCTCAATTCTCACCTTATAATTCAACACAGCCTTTACCATTCTTTCAGAAAACAGACTCCACCCTAGGTCCCCTCTAAGAGCTTCTGCAGCCGTCCATTTCGGGGTGCCTAATGCCAAACGCCCTACCTTATTCTGCAGCACCTCCAACTTTTCAAGGTCTCCTCCATTCCATGCCATAACAATCATGACAAACATTATGCTAGGTACTGCAACATACTTCCAAATTCCTCTGACATTCATACTTATTTGCTCTATATTTGGCCACACTACTTAGCCTTCCCCACCACTGCATAGCTTTTACCACTT
The DNA here is from genome assembly GCA_006783055.1 of Trinorchestia longiramus. Lineage (NCBI taxonomy): Eukaryota > Metazoa > Arthropoda > Malacostraca > Amphipoda > Talitridae > Trinorchestia > Trinorchestia longiramus. The sequence goes on from VCRD01000543.1 coordinate 120,545, forward strand.
TCTCACCTTTTGTTCTTGCACATCCATCTTCACTCAACATACATCCCAGGTACTTATATTCCTTAGTTCTGTCTATCTTAATTTCTCCAAATTGCACTCTCTATCTCTGTCAGTCTTATCACCGTTTATAACCATGACTTTTATCTCCTCCAAATTTCACCTTGAAATCTTTACTGTATCCTTCCACAATCTCCAACATCATTTGCAGTTCCTGTTCTGATTCACTAACCACAACAATGTCATCAGCATACAGCAAACAACTCAGTTTCTCCTCTCCAACTTTCAGTCCAAAACCACTCATCCTCAGGCGTACTACTAATTCTTCTGTATAGAGGCCAAACAGTAAGGGAGACAGGGTACAACCCTGTCTCACTCCCCTTACACTCCTCACCTGTCCCGTCACTAAATTTCCCAGCCAGTATACTGCTCATATATTCTCATACAAACTTTTCACAATGTTCGCCATCTTCTCGCTAAAACCAATTTTTCCTAGCACGTCTAGCAACCTCCTGTTGTCTACTCAATATCCAAAAATGCAAGATACACCTTTTTATTTTTCTTCCTCTTTCTTTCAATTATTTAACTTACCACAAACAAATTATCTTCACCACGTTTATCTCTCCTAAAACCATTCTGTTCTTCCCCCATTACTCCTTGTTCTTTTACCACATGTTTCATCCTTTCATTTAGGATTCCATAACAAATCTTACTTACTGTGTCAGCCAGAGCGATAGGTCTATAATTTTTTAATTCTTTCATATTCTTATGTCCACCCTTATGCAATAAAACTACATTACATTTATTCCACTGATCTGGAACTTTTTCACTCCGCCATATCTTATCAAACAGGCATTTCAACATTTCAATTATACTCCCACCACTATGCTTATAGAACTCATGGAATTTCATCAGGGCCACTTGCCTTCCCATTTTTCACCTTTTTATTTACAAAAGTTTCAATCTCCACACACGTATTTTCATTTTCTATTTTTAAATCATATTCCCCGATCAGAAGAATTACTGGTTCTTCATCTATCGAAGGCTCATTCATTCCACGAATGTCTTCCCTAAAGTCCACAACTACTTTCACCGTTTGTCTGTGATCACTCACTATGCATCCATCAACTACTAATTCATGGATTTGTACTTCATTACTTCTGTTATTGCCTTGTATGAAATTATACCACTCTTTAATTCCATCTGGGCCCTTGTTTCTGAGATTTTCAACTTTTTGTCTCTCATATTTTACTCTAGCCTCATATATCATTCTTTTTACCTTCCTTTGCTGAGCTTTGTATTCATCCCATGCACCTTGCCATTCCACTTCTGCAATCCTATGTCTTTCAAACAATTTTCGCATTTGGCGTTGTTTTTATTCAAAATCTTTCTTCTCATTCGTTCCTCCTTTATTTCTCTCGTCAACCACTTGGCTTTTCCAGTAAATCTTCTACACTTTAGTTTCCCAATTATGTGCTCTACTGTGGCATACAACATTTTTGCCATCTCTTTGTTCATGTCATTTACATTTCCATTTCTATTCCATACACGTCTTCCAAGCTCTTGATCAAATTCTTCCCAATTTGCTGCTTTCAAACACTACTTTTCCTTTACACTGCTCATTTCTTGCATAATCTCTTTTCCACCCCATTTGTACTTGAGAACAAGCATTCGGTGATCAGTATCAATATCAAATTCATTTTCATCCACATACATTTTTCTGACATGCTGTCTTGCTTCATGATTCACTAACACATAGTCAATTACTGCTTTCCATTCCTTACTCTCCCATGTATGCAAACCATTCCCTATTGTGACATTCAAATTTTCAAACTCATTTCCTTCACAGAAATCGATCAATTTACGACCATTTTCATTTACTTTCTTTCCAAGTATACCAACACTGCCATTCATGTCTCCCATTACAATCACTGGGAACCTGCTAAATTCTTGCACTACTCTTTCCAGTATGGTATACTTCTTGACATTCACTTCCGGTGCTAGTGGTCCCGTGGTTGTCATATAATGCACAACTAGAATGATGCATTTATTTGGTTGCACTTTTTTACATCTCATTACCAAAATATCTTCACTCTCAAGTTCATTTTCAACACAAATTTCTTTCAATTTCCAATTTAAAGCATTCTTCACAATCAGTCCTACTCCTCTACCTTTTTTCTGCCACTTAACACGACCTTTACCTATCATTTGATATTTATTTTCCTTACACACCAACCTCACCCTATCTCGCATCTGAGTATCTACTACACCTACACAGTCTAGTCTTCCCTTCTCAAATTCTTCTCCCAGGTCATCAAACTTTCCTACCTTCCCTCCACGCACATTTATGCATCCAAACTTTACAACATTGACATTACATCCATCTACTCTTTTTTCATCAACTTTCTTTCAGTCCATTCTACCTTCCATGAGGAGATGGGCGGCCCTGATCCAGCGAATGAATCTCTGGGAGAGCTTTGTCTCCCCTTCTTGCGAAAGGTGAACTCCATCTCTCAAGAAACACCCAGCCTGGATTAGATCATCCATATCCAGGAGCTAGAACAGACTTCACGCTTCCGTATACCCTCCGCTTTCATAACAAGTATCTTCTCGTGCTAATCTCTATTCACCTCTTTGCGCAACCGTTCATACTCCTCATCACAAGCCGGTCTTCTCAACAAACTTGTGACAGCCACTCTCACATTCTTCTTTCGTGCTCTTTCAACCACTTTCATAATCGCATTCACTGTCGCTTCCCTTCCATTCTCAAGCAGTCCATTTCCACCTCCTTGTACTATCACCATGCCTTCATTCATGTCATCAATCACTTTTTCGGCATACTCGCAAATTTCTTTTACTCTTTTTCCTCTCAAACTTGTACATCCACTATTTCCACTCATCTTTACATACTTATCAACATTCTTAACCATGCTATCTTCACATATTCTTATCACTGGCCTCACTCTACCTTGCATTCTTCTCTCTCTATCATGCTCACCTTTCATCGCATCCATCTCATTTATCCTTCTTACACCCACTTTTTTCCAAGGACCATTCATCTTCTCATTTATTCTATTCCGTTCATTGTCATTTATTCCATTCTTCTCAATCATCCTCCTTCCATTCACTTTTCCCCAGGGACCATTCATCTTCTCATTTACTCTACTCCGTTCATCTCTTTCACTTACGCGCCTGACACCATCATTTGCATCACCATCCACTTTCCTTTTACTCCTTTCATCCTCTAACTCTTTCCTGAGAGACACAACCTCTGCCTTCAGCCTTTCAATCTCCTTCTCCTCCTTCTTCATGTTTACATCAGCCATTTTCACTCTTTCATCCACCATACACTTCCAGCAATCAAACACTAATTCATTTCTCGCGCTCTGACTCATCTCAATCAAGCCCTTGCATGACTCCAAATCCACCCACATCTTACACGTCCTACACTCTATCATGCTACGAGATCCTGTCTTCTTAGACTTACCACCAGCCATTCTGTGTCCGAATTTAATCGAACTAATTTGCTCTCACCTAGAAATAACTACAACAAAGCAAACTGCCTGTATTCTCCTTGTATCTATTAAAACAGTCACTCAAGCCATAAACATTCAACCAAGCTAAAACAGTCAATCTAGCCAAAACAGTCAAGCCAAACCAATCCAGCTAAACAGTCAATCAAGCCATACTGCCAAAAAAATCAATTAAGCCAAACTGTCGATCAATAACTATCAATTAGTACAATAGATCAAACCTCTGGTATTTTTCCAGTTCGAGAAATGCACCACAAATTCACCGCGTCCTCACCGAGCAGGTTGGGTTCCTATACACGAGCACAATTTTGATAGTTTGTCCTGGATGCGGTTGGATGGTGAGATGTAGTATTTCCGATTTTTCTATTGCTCGCTTAGTTTTGATTAGTGACTGCAGCTTTTCTTTGATGTAGATAAGGGGACCACCACCTCTGTTGCTGTGTGACGGTTTGTCGACATTATGCAAAACGTATCCTTTTATTGAGACTTCCATTGGGAGATGTCTTGCGTTGAGATCTAACCGTGTTTCATTGACAGCTATGATGTCATGCGACAACGTTGACGCAATGGCTTGAAGTTCCGGCATCTTTGGTAGGAGGCTTTATACGTTGCCAACCAGTATCTCCAGTAGTCCTAGACTATAATCGTGGTGTGAAATTGTTTTACTCAGGTTATCCCAATTGATGTGGTCAGGCTGTCGATAGTTTTGAGGCTTTGCGTGTTTATTAGACAGTTGCGTAAAAACTGATGTTTTTAGTGATCTACGTACAAATATTTGTATATAGACGAATTTTAGTGAAAAGATATCGAAAGGGCCTTACGTTTTTTCAAAAATGACAAAATTATTTGCGTTTATTTGCACAAAAATGATTAGAAGTGCATTATGAAACACATTAGGTAAAAGATTTGCGTTTAAAACTGTTAAAACGCATCATTTTCCAATTTATCAGAGCGTATTTTTTACCAAGAATTTTGCATTCACTAGCGAAAAGTTAGACAGTTCTGCAAAACCTGATGTGTTTTTCGTGATCTACATACAAATATTTGTATATAGACGGAGTTTCATAGAGTTTAAAGCGATTTCGAATTTTAGTGAAAAAATACAAGGATACGTGTGTATCGACCGTTCAGAACTTGTAATGAGACGGCAGTTTTATGTCAAGTCAAGAAAAACAGATTTATGTTATAAAAATGAGTAATGACTGAGAAGAGGTAACGATGAAGTTAGATATATTGGAAATTACTGCCAATAGTTGAAGTATTGCGTTCCACATTTCTTTGCATGAGGAAGGGGTGGAATAAAATGTTGTAGTTAATAGAACGTTAGTTCAAGCTTTGTCATTACTGTTAGATGAAGTTAGATATATTGGAAATTACTGTCAATAGTTGAAGTATTGCGTTCCACATTTCTTTTCATGAGGAA
>VCRD01000543.1:126061-144118 GCA_006783055.1 Trinorchestia longiramus
TGCTCAATTGTATATTTTATTTTCTAATTGATCCATGAGGTTAGCTTAAAAGTGGCTTTTCTTGTTCAGATATTTGTAAAAAGTACTTTTCTAAAGGCACGCACGTAGACATGAAAATTGAAAAAATCAATCTGCAGGTGGTACTCTGGCTTCTAATGCATTGTTCAGCAGTTTGATGGTGGTCTCTAACTTTCAGTTAGTTAGAAATTGATTCTGCCGATGGATTAAAATAAATTTAAATATTTTATTTGAAATTTGGTAATGATAAAGAAATTCTACAATAAACCACCACCATGTTTTGCAGCCGCTTGGGTAGGATTCTTGTGGTCAGGAAATGATTTTTTATACTTTTTTTTTCAGGGAAACGCAAGCGTCGTCCTTGGCCTCTCCTTACAAACGCCGGCAAGTCGAAGCAACAGATCGCCAATGAAGAGAAAGAACTCGAGGAACTTCTCGAAAAAATGAGAGATATTCGCTCCTCAAGGATTCGGAATAATCGTGTGGGGCGATAATGAAATTAAGGTAAATTTATTTGAGTTTTTTGAAGCTGTGAGTCGAACCAACGTCTTTCAGAAGACGCAACGATCATTCGGTAAGGGCGAATAAATTCGTATTAGTATAATCAAAATTTCTTTGCATAACGAGACTCATGGAAATGTAGAAAACTTTGGTATTTGTTAAGCTGAAGGTAATGTCTAGTAACGGTAATAAAGACGCATTTGACGACTGGAAGACTGACGCCAGACCAAATACTGAGGCAGCTGACATGGTGAACCAAATTACTGACGCTATGCCGAAGCGTAGATCTAAAACGTAATGCTGACGAAACTTTTGTGCTGGACATGATAAAACTGAAGTACTGTGCATGCTGAAGAAGACATTATTTAGATACAGTAATAAAATGAGCAAAAAGTTAGTAGTTGAGCCGTTGGGAATATTTTTGTCTTCAGCAAGGTAAGTCCCTCGAGATTGTGTTTTTCAGCTCAGCATACCCATTTTGTCATTTACTTAAATTTATATATAAGTGATTTATATATATTTTATGCGCTTTAAGTACTTGATTTATTATTCTACAGCATCGTTAGCAATGCAGAGAAAGAAAACATGTGTTGGTAACATTAATTTATTGTCTGTACAAAAATTACAAGAAACTGTCAGCAACCTGCAATACCTATAACGGAATAGTGTAAAAATAAACGAAAAGCGACTCTCAGATGGCGCTGCGGCACAGCTTGCACCGTCATCATTGGCACAAGAACGTAACAGATTAGGTTGTGCGAAATTTTATCGCTTCTTACAACTAACGACGAACACAATATTTATTGGAATCCATAATTGAAATAACACGCACAAAGAAAAACTGACCGCAAGAAAACGTGAATATCTCTTAAAATTGAACTAATTACATCCCTTTCACAGAGACTTCATACTCTGGTCCCGCACAACTTAAAAGAAATAAACGGTTTACCGATGATTCTACATTGTTTTTAGAAGCACACTACAGCAATACGTTCGGAGGAGACATGGCACAAAGAAGATCAAGTCCAATATTTCTTCAGTGAAACTTAACTCTTGCGATCAACACTTTTTGTCAGCAGAAAGAAAATGGATTATAAACCCAGTGGAAAATCTACGGCCTATCGCACGCGTTACTCTACGTTGTTGAGCTTCGACTAATGAGTGCAAATTCTGAGTGCCTTAATGTATTCGTCGTGAATGAAGATCTAGACGCTCTATTTGAGTGAATTGACAGCGCCACACCAGCCTTGAGCTCGACGATAATAACGTTCGATGTGTGTGGAGAGTTGCTTCGTACGTATTTACACAGCAGTTGGCAGTGATCTAAACAGGCGACAAATCGACCAGTGACAAAAGCAAACATCTGTGTAGATTTCGTCTAGAAAAGGGAGCTGCAGTGTTTTGACGGCCAGGAGTGCAAGCTTTCCAGTGGAGTAATAGGCCTTCGATCTCACCGGTACTGCAGCGTTCTAGAACACCTGAGAGTTGTCTCAAGACGCCACAACAATTACAAGCATATGCATCGAGTTTCGGTTGAAGTAAAAACGCTCCTGAAGTTGCGAGATACGATGATGAATGAGTAGTTGCTACGACTATGTATAACGTTCAAGCAGAGATTTCAGTTAATATTTCTTAACAAGAATACTCAACTACAATATTATGACGAGTACAATAACAAGATTTCTAGTCTAAAAAAAATATCAAGATAGATGTACATGAGGATGTTCCCGCTCAAGTAAAAGATATGAAAGTGGAAATGAAACCCTGCACCATCTATTCAATGAAGTTTCGTCAAAAGTGACACCATTAATTGGTGTCAATTAAGGACTTGGACAGCACCACTAGTGCTGCCCACCCTTCAATTTCTTTGGAGTATAGACAATTTTATAACCTGGAACCATTAGTAATTCTTCAATTTATATGGTCGATCAAGAACAATCTGAAATATAAATATTTCGTCTATAAACCTTGATTTAGCAATGCTAGGATGTATTAAATCTTTGTAACTCAAAAGATTGTAATGAATTTCCTAGCACCATGTTAGAAAGAAAAGAGAGCATCGTGCAGGAGAACATATATACAGGGGCTAATTCATGTATAGACTAGGCTTAAGCTACGCTAGCAAAAAACCTCTAGAAACGATCCTGAAACCGTACGGTTACTAAGCCAGGGATGACTAGGCGCACTTTAAACGAAGAAAATGATCACTAGATGAGCCCTCAATAGTAGAGAAAATTTACTCGAATTTGGGACGCAAGCGTTTATAAAACCGATAATGTGGCAGAGCGCAATAATGAGCGAGATGGGTTGTTCACAGTTATTGATAGCAGTTAGTTGATTGAAAAGTTAATTAAAGTTGAACTAGATTATGAAAACCCGACATATGCACAAACATAATCGTAGCACAAAAAATCTCAAAGCAAACGCTTCACAAAAGTTGTTTATTCCTAAGAACAACATAATTATTCTATTCTCGCTATAATATAGAAGCAACAAAGTCTTTCTTAAAGGTACCTGCAAGGAGTAGCAAGGATTAAAAGACATTAAAGTACTAGAATAAATTTCTAACGAGGTTTTACGAAGTTCCGATGGTACCAAGCGCCGAGCATCTTGGACTACATCACCTTGCGACGAGCGCATCAGCATACCGGCGTTGTTGAATGGTCTATCAACTCGATCACAAGTTAGACTGAAGGTTTCCAGTTAGGAGAGCGCTAGAAATTTTCTAAAATCAAACGATTTAATCATTTCACTTATACCAAAATTACAATCAAGGAATATGAGTGTCACTCACCAGAATATGTCAGCCGTGCTCCTGTTGATCTATTCACCTACGCACTGCTAGATGAATTTTCAAACTAGTTGACTACTGAAACAAAACATGGTTAGGCATGAATTTTCTCAGAATACTAAATATTAATTACGAATTGCCTTAAAATCTCGACCTTTTGAAATGAGAGGAGCTTTCTAAATAGCAGTTCACCTGCACACCATTATTACTTTCGAACCGAGTATTAAAGATAGTATGAGTGAAAAACGGGAGAAGATACGAGTCACAGAACCACAAGCATAGGAATCAGCAAACTAAGATTGAAGCACGGTCATTTAGCCTGTCCCAAAGCACAGATTTTGAGCAAAAAACTGCACACAAACACAACTCCACACGAGGGAATGGATCAAGAACAATCTAGGTTTATATCGCCATCATTTATGAATGTTTAGTTGAATACTACGAGGTTCTATTTCGTGGCACTGAGTTCACATGGTCAAACGACTACGAGAAAATGGCAGAGCGCCGCGAGTGCCCGTGTTTTTCAAAGTGATCATCGTGCACTCTACGACCTCAATATGCGCTTAACTATTGTAACTAAGCTCAATTAATATTGCAAGAAAATCTATGCAGACGAGGCTTTACTAAAACTGATCGAAATTTATCAAAATATTTGAAGATGGCATTTCACACGTAATTCCTGACACACTCTTATGGTCTTGCAGAACTTACAATGAACTTTCAACACCAGAGAAAGATAAAAATGTATCGCTGGCCGTTTTCAGTACACTGACGACGATGATCACAATAAAGGTCCCGGAGAACAATGTAACGAAGAAATAAGGAAGCTTTTTCAATATTAAAAGAGTCCTTTCTTCTTTTTGCCCTTGTCCTTTCCATCCACTTGCCTGCGAAAAGAAAAGTACAAGTGAGAAATCAGAAGTCAATTAGTACTGAACTTCCACGAGACGTGAATCTGAGTAGTTGGTGCATTATGGAAGTGTATGGAGGTATTGTCAAATTATAGAACAGTAGCACTAATAGAACAAGTAATTCATATCGAATCTTCACTACTTGGCTATCAATGATCATCAGCCTCATTTCCTGTAAACAGAAATTTGGTCCTGGAAAGCACCAAAATATAATGCTCACTACCTTGTTCCTATTTGCTTCATTAACAGAAGGAAATTTGCTTCGCAATAAAGCATATACTTTGCACAGTAGTAGAATAATACTGAAAATGAAGTTCATATTTTGCAGAAAATATTCACAAATCGCGGAATTAGTGTAGTCGAAGCAAAATAAAGACGAAGCCTCTCCTGCATAACTTCACCAGAAGCTAAGAGGATCAGAACATTAATTTAGATGCAAATGAGAATAAGCTTGTCAATAACTAGTAGTTATCGTACTTTGGTGCTACTATGGTCAGCAAGTCTGCTACGGCGGTTCATAGTTCAGAGCAAACTTAGAAAGTGATCATCCAACCTCTCAACTTTTGTTCACAAAAAACATTGAATCTGAAAGATTGGATGCACGTTTGCATTCTACAACACATGCAACGGAAACCGCACGCCATCACAGTACCTAACTGATGGTCCAGAAATTATTTTTATTTTGTCATTGAATGCCGTATTCACTGACATTTACTTAGTTGTAATGGATTTGCAAGGTATTTAATTAGTACTATCAAACTTAAGTATGAAAAAATATCATGGCAATTATTTAGTACGAGTTATATTCTCCTCTCTTGAATTCTTTGGAGACCAGCGACCGCCATACAGGTCTACATAGCGGGTTGCTAATGTTCAAGGTCAACATGATAATTTTTCTGATCCTACACAACAAAACGTCCCTAAACCCAAAAATAATTTCTGGGCGGGTCGACTAAAACAAAATCAAAAGATTGGATATCTTCTCTGGACCACATGATAAGCAAGTAATTTTTCTTCTTCTCACCAAGTAACTGGCTGGCGACACATCAGAATGGCATTGAAAATTTAATTATTTTATACACGGGTTCACCACTACAAAAAAGGTCACCTCGCCAGCTTTAGATGCTTGAAGTCCTTGTAAGTGGCCTGTCAAACCAAAAAGTAGGTAATAGTGATAGTTCAATGATTAATTTTAAAGTAAACAATTAAGAATACTTGATATGATGTTGACTCATGATCATCACTATACTATCACAACGAATATTATAAATGTTTCAGATACCGAGCCTTCCTCCATGTTAGAGACTTTTAATGATGGAGCACTTACCAATTATGCTAAATCATAGTCATGTGTACAGGTTTCCAAACAAGTTCGTATTTTCATTATAGTGGTCCTGACCACTATAATGAAAATACGATAAGTCAGCTAAATAAAATGGAGAAATATGTAGGTTATCAAATTCAAGTAATGTAACTCAACGTCATTAAGTAAATTGATATTTTTCACAACCCCGATCTTCGACAATTACAGAATAAAAAAACGTAAAAAATAATGAATGAAGAACACAAACGTACTTAATAATTTGAGGATGCACAACAGAAAAACTAATAATGAAGACTTAAAACCTTCATAGTAAACAATTTTCACCCAGCCTACATCTTTTACAGTACTTCACATTTCACACATATTGCAAATATACGTAAGTAGCTTGAAGAGTAATAATTGATTGCATATACCATTAAATTCCAGTCCCACAAATAATTCATGCCAGACATCGGCGCAGACAGACCGTCCACCTAACTGAGGTTCAAAATTGATGAATTAAATACAATTCATACTAGTTCATGCTTGCTATTACCAAAAATTATAGACCCCTTTGGAAAGAAGACTATCTGGTGGTCTATTCTGAATGCGTCAATGAAACTAAATCCTAGTTGCAGACGGCATGCTAGCTGCAATTAGGTCGAAAAATTAAATCACAGTATGACCAGGAATGACGATTATCTTGCCAACGCAACACAATAATCACATTCAGTGAGATCAAGAAGGCCAAAACACGAAGATGCAGAACTGGGAAAACTTACTTCCCAAACACCGCAATGAATAATCAATATCAAACAGCTTCACGACAATGACGCCACATCTAACAAATGCAAAAGTCCGCATTGGTCCCCAAAAGCTGAGATGCAAAACAAGTCTCGCAAGTTACCAAGAAATGCCTGCAAGTACGAAATAAATCCAAGCCACACGGAAATGACGAAACATGTAGCAAAATCAGAAGTCCGCAAGTTCCCGAGATATGAGATGCAGAACAGATTTATCCAGTTACCCAAAATGCCTAACGGAGCTTCGGTCACTGCTGAGCACATTGGCGAGTGTCTGTTGGTAACTTTGCTGGGGATTCACGTCGACGACGAAACCGCCCCGGTGATGGAGAAAAGTTGCCACCACTTTCATAGAAACAAAAAGAAGTGCAGCAACAGGCCCAGAAACATACTTTACAATTACGGGTCCAGGAATATAAAAGATTTGGAAACTATTGTTGTTTTGGTGGAAAAAATGGTCTACAAGTGTTCATGTTGACCTCTATTAAAAGAATGAGTAAAGCCAATAAACAAACCAAAATTACAGGCATTTCCTGCAACAATAAAATTAATGTAAACCTTGTTCCGAGCACGTTAACATAAAAAACTGGAACTAAACTGCCTTCTAACTATCACGCTCAAAACTTGCCCTAATGGTACAAAAAACGGAAACGTTTTCTAAAAGAAATCGAATTCCTTACTTCAAAATCTTCCTACTTTAATAAATAAATGATTTGAGGTCAAGTGCATTGCAAACATTCACTTAAGTAAGGTTACACAAAGCAAATCAAGTTAGACTATAAGTTCGAGACAAGTTTGTACAGGTTCTTAGCCCACAGCGACTTGAGAGATTATTATCTTGACGCCATGCCACTAGTTTATTCAAACAAACACCACGACTTAGACTTCACAGTGTTAAGATTAAAGTAAAAATAAAAAATAAGTATTTTAGCTGATGGTATCACGATGGCGTGCGTATCTCTATGAGGACCAAGTTATTTTTTGACTCGGCGAAATAATATATAAATTATCACCCATGATAAGGTGTCTTTTGTAATTTTATCGAACGAAACATTTAGAATGTAGGACTAAAATGAATTACTACTAATTTACTTCATAAACGGCACGGGTTCATATAGAGTTAACATTGAATCGAATACAATGCCTTATTTTCTTCCTTGTGATACAAATACGAATTCTCTGAATTTATGGTACTGGCGCTTACATTTTGTATCAGTGGAAAAATTATTGCGTGCTGCGATTTGCCTCGTAAGTATAATTATTTTCTCGTAAAAAGAAGAATGGATAAAAGATTACATAAAGATGGAAAACCGAAAGATCGTCAACAGATAAAGAAAGCCTGGATGAGCAATCGAACGAAGAGTGTTGAACGTAAGAGCGCCAAATTTAGTGGCACAGCTAAATGGCCCCGACAGTTCGACAACGTATGAATCTGTAACACTGAGAGGAAGAGTTGTGAAAAAAGAAAATAGTTTAGATAGACAGTAAACAGAAGCGCTCACGAATTGTGTGATATCAGGATCTTTAAAAGAATAAAATTTAGGAAATGGCTCAGTGCAAGGCAAGGATGACATAGAATGTTGAAAGGAGGTTTTGGGTAATTATTTCGCCAATCCCCAAATACGCAGAAAGGTAACCTCCTCCAACACTTCACAAGGAGTTGCAAAGATTAGGTTGAAAGAATAAATGTTAAATTTATTGGTAATATGGAGGAAAAAGATAATGTGAGGTGCATTAAATAGAACCACATGACTATTTAGGTTTCTTCTTTGCTGAAATTCATGACTTTAATAATTATTTCATACCCCAGGACACTTCTGGGTAAGTTGGTCATAGCTGATGAGTTCCCTGCTCAACACGAACCATTTATATAAATAATTTGCATGGAGTTAGGACATTGGTTTTATATTAGCATGCAACTATGTAAAAAATAACACTTACTCTTTGCTGATAGATTCCAGACTCCTACGCCTGAGTTCTTCAACCGTAATATTATTGGTAGATTCCCAAGCTCTCCGTTCCTTTTCAAAACGTTCCCGTTCTTCTTCAAGTTCCGCCATATCAGTCTCGAGTTTACGCCGCATCGTTTCATTACGCTTCTGGAGCTGTTGGTAAAGTGTGAATTAAGGATAATGTGTTAAACTTGAAAAAACTAAATAATTAGCCAAAATTAGTTTAAGAATTTGTAAGCGGAAGGGATTTTTTTCAGGCTTTGAGCACGGTAGCGTGTAACTCTTTGATTTACATTGTCGCAACACCAGACAGAGATTCATCGCGTTGTAGAAAGTCAACAGTTCTTCTCAACGTAATCATTCGCTAAAGAGAGAATCCCAAAACAAATTAATTTACAGATATCTTACTTAACTTTCTAAGATATTGAACAATAAGTTGAGTATAATGATTGAGTTTAAGAATTCGTAAATGATAAAAATGGTTAGATCTATTCCAAAACAAAATAGTTTATTCTAATAACAACACGTATAGATATATAGAAAGCTTACTCTTTCTATATTCGAGAAGATTATGCAAACTTCATCACACGTTCCTTAAAACTAGAAGTTTAAAGTTCAATATCTTATAGTCAACACCGTTCTTCAAGAGTGCATGTTATCGTAAATAAATACATCTTTCTGGCGCTGTCACATTTACCAAATGGGCGTGAGCTCAGTTAACTATTCGTTAAAAAGAAGTTTTTTCAAGAAGTTTTTTCAAGATGCTTTCCAGACGTTGAGAGTTCAGCTAACAAAAGCAACAGATTATACTCCACAACGATAGGTTATACAAATTAACAGAAAAAGTACATACACAAACTCAAACATACTATATATATGAAACTCACGTCTGCTTCGAGCTCAGAAAGTTTGGTCATCTTTTCTTTGACTTTCATCTCAAAGACCTGTTCCATTTCGCTCTCCATTTTCTGCATGCGGCTGCTGTGTTCCTTCTTCTCCTCCTCCATCAGCGCCAGTGGGTTTCTGTAGATGCAAATAATCAGAGTTACGAGATCAAATAAATGCACAGTTCAAGCTACCAGCAGCGAGGGACCAGCAAAAATTAACTCAAGCACAGTAGGAAAGTAAATTCAGGGGGTTATACAACTGAAAACATAGCAGTCGCTAAATTAGAGAAGACTGCACCAGGCAAAAAAATTATATGTATATACTCGTATATATATATGATCATCTCGCGAGTAGATGAACATTTGGTGACATGAAAGCCATAAGTGTTTGGTTATTATTTGAAATTATTTTTGACGTTTGATGGACCTGAAACAATTAATCAAGAAAAAAATTGATTACACTAAATTCAAGGTCAATTTTTTGAAATCCAAACGTCACTTCAAATCCGAACTGCTTGAAAACAAGAAAGTGCACCAAAGACTACATGACTAAATTTTATCTGTATTAATACTACCTTCAATGGATGCGTATTATCAAGCTACTTTTTAAATTGTGTGAACATGAATTGCAAACTAACAGCAGCATGCAAGTGTACACTACTATCAGGCTCCTTTAGACAATCATCAATCTAAGTCTTTGGCATCGAATACCTTTTTAAAAAGTGTTTACAGAATTAAACTCGAGTAGCATACCACACATCACGAAGCAATAATGGAATAGTGAAGGCAAAACTGTCTTCGTAGAATAGCGAGTTAAGATCGTGTTAATTAATAGGAAAGTGAAAATGCTTAGACAAACTACGAGAGAGTATATCAAAACAGCTAAAAAGTGGAAAAAATATCAAAAGCTTATTTACAAAAATACAACCAACATCTGAGGGAATACACATTTACGTACTACCTTGGATTCAAATTTCATTCACAAACCACCGGACACTCAGTTAAGCATGATATAACACCTTCAATAAAGCAAGAAAATCAACTACAGTTAATTAATTCGATGTTATGGAAGAAATATCAATGGGCGATCCAGAACCTTGAATGTCAGCAGCGCAAACACTAAATAAATATTAAAATAATTGTAAGAAAATATTAGCAATGAAGGGCTTGAACCAAACGTTCAACTCGTAGAACGGGAGGGCTCTAAGAGAAAATAAAACATGCAATTATAGAGATAGCCAGACATACAGCTACAGTTTTAGGAGCAAGAACGACCCAGAAGCTCGAGCAATAAAAATTAATAACAAATTTGCACGTACAGAATAATGAATGTTGCTACTTCATTTATTTTCGCGGATCTCCGAAGGTTTGAAAGTTCTTAGAAGAATTCGAATCATCGATTACAAAAATTATTGCAAATTACGCCGACATAAAGGTAATCGCCTAGAAGGCGAGATGACCAAATCGAAAAGGAGAACTGATTTAGTACGAACAGAACGTTTGAGCTGCTCAGTAGCTCACTTACCGAGCAGAAATTACAGTGTTCTTACTCCGAGGGGGGCATGGGGGTCTGCGTTAAAACAGGCACCGTTAACAGGGTATAAAATTGACACAAAGTCAACAAAGTGGGACGCACAAAGAACAAGGATATTGGACAGAATAAGGTAACTTCGAATCATTAACGTGAACAAAAAAGCAGTTAATATAGCATAACGCTTAAATGAAATCAACGCAGCGCTTCATAAAAAATTCAATAAGAGGCCACTGATCCGATTTCGTTCGGATTTCATGTTTTCACATGTCTTAAGCACGTCAAAAGGACAACATATATTTCGTAGTTTAGGTTCATGCAGAATAGTTGGTCAGTAAGGAAACCAAGATGATGGCAGGACAGAAAGAAATGAAAAGCCACATCACAAAAGAAGCTCTTCGGAGTTGGACGAAGAACCACATAACCTGAAATTCTAATGCATTCAAAGGCGTTGTATACTTTTATGAGTAGATTCACGTGAGTTAACACTGATCGTTAATAACATGAAACATTAATGACTATTTATTTCTTCATTAATATTTTGTTTTTATTAATGAAATATTACATGAATACGAAAAGTTTGTGGGTAAAAATATTTAATTTCAGGTCCCAGAAGCAAAAACGTAAACTGGAAACTAAAAGTAGAAAAAAATCAGTTTATGATATATGCAAAAATTAAGTTATCGTTTATATAAAGCTTAGCCTGAAAAAACTAAATAATCAGCCAAAATTAGTTCAAGAATTTGTAAACAGGAGGGAATATTTTAGGCTTCGAGCACGGCAGCGTGTCTCTTTTTGACATACAATGTCGCAACAGCAGACAGAGCTTTCTTTGCAAACGCAGCAAATTTTGATGTCAGAATAAATATTCACAATCCATCAGCGCATTCCGACAAAAAAATAGAAGTACAAACTTCATGGAACTCTTCTGGACATCATAATAGTTTATAGTTTTTACTATTCCTGGCTGAAGAAACTAGTTAAAAAAAAACAGAACTTTTTTAACAGTACGTATCAACATTTAAGCTGACACGTAGATAATCTGAGAAAAAGAAGAAATGCTAGAATATATATGTAAAACATTCAAAGCCGACGATTCCCTCGATGATGACAGTTCAGATGAAAAAAAAGGTAAAAGGTATTCTGCGACACACATGGCAAGAGCTGTAGCGAGAACTTTAACTCTTTCGATCCTGTTGGGACAGATGTCTCAACAGAGAGCAAAAGCCTGATCGAAAGAGTTAAGAAAATAAAACTTGGACTTTACTTGTTGGTGCTCTTGGTTTTGTTGTCGGTGGTGCCGCCAGATAGCTTCCTGCAGCGGTAGTTCTCGTAGTGTACGCTGCTAGTAACCTCCTTGAGGTCCTGCATGTGGGTTCTGATGAGCAGGTTGCGCAGTGGGATGAAGTCGCAGTGAGACAAGTTCTCCACTAGGATAAACACAACACGTGTTATTGGCATTATTCGAAATGGATTACTTTTTTACAAAAGGAAGTAGTTGATACGAGTGAACAGCAGACGTTTTTCAATGATTGAAACGAAAAAGTTCTCAAGTAATGTATACATACCAGTCAAACAAATAATTTTACTCGTCATGAAGAATGCATTCGTAAATTTGAAATAAAGGACAAAGCGGGAGGATGTAAAGAAGGCGATTTTAGCTTACGTTAAATGATGAACTGATTTAGAGAGCATGATGTTCGCTGTCTTATCACCGTAATCAAGCAAACGTATTTCCTTTACCAACAGGACAAGCAAAACAATAAAAAATAGTATACAAGGTCTAATAAGATTCAAAGCTTAAATAAAATAACAAATGAAATTGCGATATAGAGGTTAAAAAATGCACGATACAAGATAATGAATTAAATAAAATCACAGCAGATAACAATGAGTTCTGCTATGTCTGGAATTGGTTACGAAAGACGTAGAAAGGAAGTGATATATCCCGGGATTACCTGATGATAGCGGGATTCTTGCACAAAAAAACAACTAATATTAAAAACTCAACTTGCATATGTGAAGTGACAGATACAATCTTTCAGTACGTTCATCCAAAACAATTATCAGAAATTACACACTAATTATAAAAACCAATAGTTCGCGTTTTAAGAAACCAAATCGACTAGATTTAGCACTTCGCTTCCATTCAGTACTTTTAACTTTTGATCTTTTCCATGCACAGCTGTGCCAAAACAATGTTTGTTTGAGAAGATTGTTAACAATATTACCACAGCCATAATTTTCCATACACCTCAACCAGATCATACCGATTTTGACGCACATACACAAAGACCATCCATGTACCAACGAGTCACTGCTTTGGTATAACTCTGATATGTAAACGTTTATGACGAATGCAGCCGCCTTGCAATAGCAAGACATTGAGAATATCAAAACCGACAATTTTTTTACAACAATTATAATTATATTTCTGGCGATGAAAAAAATCCAAGTAGAATAAATTAATATTTTACCTTCGACGATGCCCCATGGATATTTTCTGCCCCTAACTTTCTTGCCATCAATTTCAGTGGTGACATTAGACCCCACGACGGCGAAAGGCACGCGCTGCTTGAGCTTGATGTTGTCACCTTCTTCCTCAGGAAACTCGTAAATCTTGATTTTATGTTGGTGGATTTCATTGATGATCTGGAAAGCAACGTAGAATTAAGATACTGTACACATAAAACGGACAGTTATGGACCTCTACACAGGACTATCAAATTTTGCTCTAACCCAAAATTAAACATGAAATTTGCGTAAATATACTCTTTTTGACTCTTTTGATGAATTAAATGAAAGGGGAAAAAATACTTGTCTTCAACAGAAAATATGAGATTGTAAAGTGAATATTTTCAAAATGAGAAACACTTAAATTCAATCCTAACGAGTTCACTTGTATATGCGTAGAGAACGAGAGATGCATAACTTAAACTTACGTAAAACCTATGTACAATCCCACAAAAACGTCAATAACTATCTTCAGTTATGAAATAAAACGTGATTAATGTGCATAGAGTAAACATGAACAGTATGAGCGGCTTAGCTCTGGTCCCACAAAGAACCCAGAAGAAAATCGCACCCAAAAAAAGCATCCATGCTTAATCTCCCTTTGTTTGAACGTAGCAGCTACTGAAGAGTATCCAAACTCGATAATGCACATACAAATTTACGGTGACTTTCTGCTGTGCTACACTTGGTAACCAACTCAAATTCCCACACATGAACTAGAACTCTATTGAATATTTTTCCATTTATATTATACCAGTTTTTTTACACAAATTAATTTTCTCAGCAAGTACTCCGACTCTCAATTCTTTATAACAAGTTATTGTTCTGTGTACAACTTTACAGTACAATATGAAGAGCAAGCACCTGTTTCTTGAAGTGCTGACATTCTTCAGGAGTGAGGGTGTCCGCCTTTGCGATGACAGGGATGATGTTGACCTTGTCGTGTAGACGTCGCATGAACTCAATATCAAGAGATTTGAGCCCGTGACCAGACGGTGCAATGAAATACAGGCACGAATGAACCTGCACAACACAACCGACAACTCAAAAGAATGACATTGACAATTTTTAACGTTGTGAATATTTTCCGAGACAACAACTTTGCTTAGGCTCGAAGAAACACAACCGACAACTCAAGACAAAGTTATTGACAGTTTTAAACGTTGTGAATATTTTCTGTGACAAAAACTTTGCTTAGGCTCGAAGGAATTGAATATAAACAAAGTATGGCGAGATTCCTCTCAGGAAATGGCATTGTTTAACTCACCCGGTTGTCGCAGATACTCTTTCTATTGACTTTGGACTCTGCATTTAGATACTCTTCATACTTCGACTCGACATAGTCTATAACAGGTTGCCAACTGCAAGAAAACCGGAAGAAAAATAAGATCAATGCACGTTAAGCTACTCCACTGAATCATTAAAAATAAAAAAAATTAAAAGAAACCAAACCATCAAACAAGACTATGCATACAAAATACACTTTTCCCTGAAATATATGAGTCGCTACACTGAATAAATCAAAAAGAGCTACAAATCTTGATAAGAAAATTAACCTAATAATGAAATGAACAAAAGGAATTACAGACAGCAGTGAACCTCATCATTTACGTAGTCAAAGGCTGTATTGGGTGCTCTCCAATGAGATGACGCATCGCCACGAAATTTTGCAATCGACAAATAATTGGAAAAGCAGATAAGATAACCAATGAAGTGTGACTCATGACTGCAGAAAAGTGGACAGAGACACGTACGTGCATGCAAGCACACCAGATATCGTGACTCAGTTCGATAAATTGATTTAGAAACAGAGCTATCGCTCAGAGAGGCGTAGCCTCGTGGGTGTTCGCTTTATTTCTTATCCACTAACGCGTCAATATTAGCCCCTTTGTAAAAGTTCAAGCAAGTATTATCTGAAAAATATGTATTCCTATTCATGTTGCACTACGTGAAGTGCAGAAAATAACTTGAGGCGTAGAATTGAACGCCGTGCCTTTCTGGAAGTTACTGCACGTTCTCAAACTCTAGTCTTATTTTTAAAAATGGCAATAACGTTGTGGTGAAGCCCACAGAAATTGGTCTATAGTCTTGATAAAAAAAATCCAAACACGAATTTAAAATAAAATTGAAACAAATCCTTAAATAAAATTACCAGAAACAAATTCATGAAATACAATGAAACACTGAATGGCGATGATCAATTAATGTAGATTGAATTACAACTAAAGTTCAATATAAGATCACACCAGACCACATAAAAATGCTCATATTTCCATCATTTCCATTGGTACAGTCTACTAGAGATGATAAATAGAGCTAGGGTATGAGATGAATGATGAGAAAGTGAAAGGAAAATCACTTCAGCTACAAAAATAGAAACATTTCAGTAATTCCACTTAGAAAATTCAATGCACAAAATTGAATCCAGTAAAACCATTCGTCGATAGCAACGAGCCTCCGTAAGGAGAGAAAAGTTTCATAATACATGAATGATTATCCTTTAAAATTGGTCGCAGCAAAAGTACGAGTTCATACAGAAAAACGTTACAGATTTAGTAGAATTAGAATTAGAATGAGGCTATAGGAACGAACCTTCTGGCCCATTCTTGGGTCGGATAATTATTTCGATAATTATTCGGTTGTTTACCCAAGTCCCATGCCGTATTTCTAGCCGCGTCAACCATGTCGGCAGCGGGAGTAGTAAAAATTTAGATTGAAGAAGTGAAGAGCAGAAACAGAAGCCACTTACCAGTCGCTGTTATCGACGGCATCACCAAAGCCAGGAGTATCCACCACAGTCAGCATCAGGTTCACTCCATTCTCCTTAAGTAAAACTTTCGTAGTTTCAACCTGCAAATGCAAAAAATGCACTACGGTTACATGAAATGTATTAACTGGTCATCAAATATACAGAATGATTTTTACCAGTCAATGACTCGCAATACGTACATAAAAGAAAATTACCAGCAACCGTAACAGTTATTCGTAAATAAATGTAAAAACAATAATTTTACTCAACAATCCGGCACATACATTTGCACGCACGAACTTGTGTAAATATAATGATAAGTCAAACAATTGTCTCACTAGATTTAATCAAACAGTGCATGAATCATTTGAAATAATAGAAAATATGCAGCGAATAAACGGTAATTTACCTCACTATGTTCCAAGAGTCATAAATAAATCTACTATTATCATAAACATGGCGCAACTCCTAAAATTTGAAGAACTTCAGAACACAATTTATAGATAAAGTATGTAAATCGCTCCCTATCCAGTACTGAAGTCAGCAACACATTTTTGATAATTTCAGTGTAAAATGAAACCCAATGCAGACACAAACCACCAATAAATTAACAATAGGTTCTGCTAACAAATGGTAAGATATATATAGCAGCTACGACCTCATTATTGCACGAAGGAGAAACAAATAGGTCTATTCAGCATTGATTGACATCAGAACACAACATGATATCCAAGAAGTGCGTCGACAAGTGGTATGGAAGACATGAGAAGAAAAAAGAAAGGTTATAGTAACAAAATCAAACCCGTAACTGCCTCCTATAACATAACAAGTATTGATCATCTTTAGAGGCCTTGCTGGAATATGATACCTGCAGAAAAAGCAAAAATAATGCTCCCCACACTAGGGAAAGCAA
Source organism: Trinorchestia longiramus (assembly GCA_006783055.1). Taxonomy (NCBI): domain Eukaryota; kingdom Metazoa; phylum Arthropoda; class Malacostraca; order Amphipoda; family Talitridae; genus Trinorchestia; species Trinorchestia longiramus. The sequence goes on from VCRD01000543.1 coordinate 142,935, forward strand.
GTCTAATAACAAAACCTAACGGTTTATAATAATTCGTATTACTATATGATCTGCAACCCGCACAGCGTAGATGTTAAATGCAACCGCAGGAGACAAAAACAAAGAATCAAAAAATAAGATAAATGAACCTAAGGCAATCAAAGAAAAGCCAAACCGCCAGGTTATATAAAAAAGTGCGTTTTTGTTAGTTTGGCGTGTACGTGCAGGAGAGCCTGCTCGCATACCAAGCAGAAAGCTAGCTTTCTGAGCCTTGTCGCACATCCATCAGACAGCACCGGCACCTGCTAAGCCACGGACATTGGACAAATTGCTTGTAGAGAGCATGCCAAACTTCAATGGATGACACGCACCGCGAGAACGATGAAAAACTCACTAGTTATGCTGCGAATTATCAACAAAAATGCTGTGCTTTAAACTGCTTTCAGGTGGTCTTCCTTGAAAGAGTGAGCTGCGTTTCCGATAACGCATACACTGGTGAATGAATAATTTAAAGGTAAAGTTCAAGCAATAAAGCATTTTATACCAGATACACGAACAGATAACAAAAGGATGCAACAATAATGATGCTGACGATACAAATAATTACTTTTAATGAGACTACCATATCATTAACGATTACAGTTTACTAACCTGTACTGTCTTCTTGACACGATGAGACGGACCGGGATATTCATTGGAATAAATATCGGAGAGGAACATACTGTTGATCATCGTGCTTTTTCCTAGGCCGCTTTCACCTGAAAATACATTAAAATTAGAATCATATTGAAAATTAACGCCTTCGACGAAAGGATGAAATTTATAGTAAAAAATAGACCACCAGAAAATTGATGACCAAGAAATATCTTGAGGAGTAAAGCGTCGACTAAAAGTGATATTTTGAACATCTGATAGACCCTTAACGGCGCATACTTGCAAGTAAATCAAACAAAAGTGAGCTTCAACAACGAGCTAGACGAGCACGTCCGCAATCACCCACGAAAATAAAGTGAAAATAAATGAGGAACTGGAATTCTAAACGTTACCAAACCGTAGCGAAAGACAGAGTTTGGACCTGTGGTCAAGGAACCGTGCGGCAGTCTTCAACAGCGACCACTTCAGAACAACGGTACTCGCGGCATGATGTAAATGAGCCGCTATTTTGGAGTCAAGTACAAGCATAAAATGACAGAACAGCGGCGTGC
>VCRD01000543.1:145439-179609 GCA_006783055.1 Trinorchestia longiramus
AGAGATGCGAGAACAAAAGAAACTGCAATGGAGAAGAGACTCTGCAGTGCCAATACAGAACAGGAAGAGCCTAATTATTGGTCGGATAGCGAGCACCGGAGAACTCCATCCATGTAGCTGCTGCAGAGAATGAAACTGTTCTCTCAGACAGAGTGCCCCATTTGTATGCTGCATGGTTGCAGGAAATTACTCAGACAATGAGAAACAAAAATTGAACGACTAACGCAACAATTAACTACTCAGGTATTCAACGTATTTTCGAAATAACTATGATTTAAATATTTAGATTCAAGTAAATTTTGTAGTCATTGGATCGTAGTAGGTCTTTGATAAACAAACTAGACATATTAGTTCGCCCTATCAAGGGAAATTTAGATAACAATCATCTCTGATCGATGAAGAACAAACAACAGTACAAATATGGGGTTCATTAAACGTTTCCTGCGGTTGCCTAGCCGGTGAAAATCTTTACTTTGTACACACGGCCACTAGAGAGCTTTGAAAAAATTATAGAACATAACCTGAGTGACCCACCGGTGGGTCACTTCGTAGGAAATGTGTTAAGGAGCTTCCTCACGAAGTTGATGACATAAGATACGACTTGCGATAGGAACGAATGACAATGAACGTGTGACAACAGTTTGTACGTAATTTTAGAACAAAGAATTTCTCGTGTAACATTCTGAAACAGAATATTCTACCTACTGAATGTTGGGCGTTTACAATTTCGGCTCGGTTCGACCGAAAGCTCCGACTTGAGCAAGAGTAAACATGCGACCAAACAGAAGTACGGTGGGCCTAGCATAATCCGCACACAACCCCTGGTCTGCTCCAGATGAAGTTTTGAGCCTCGTGAGAATGCGAACAGGAAGCATAATGGAACCAAGTTGTAACTTCAGGAATAATTGAAGTAACAAAACTACTCACATTAAAAAAGTCGCTTGCATCAAATGAGCAACCACAAGTTTGAAACTCAATAACAAAAAATTAGGAGCATACAAGAGCAGTGTCTAGTTTTCAAGCATATATAATTTAGAATTGGATGAACTTTATAGGGTTATTCTCTGCTAGCTTGAGGACTCGAAAGATAGCATAACGAAAAAAAGAAATGTTCATATCAATGCATGATGGATATCTCAAATATGAATAACCAACCTGAGATTTCGGTTCATTTATTATACTTACATAACGCCACCAAAAACCAAGAGCGAAGACTTTTACGAAGTATTTTTGATATGTATACTCAGAGATTTTTCTCGAACAATGAATTCAGACACTCCTATGGCATGCACAACACAAAATAAATGAAAACAATGGTAGAAGAGAAAAAAATCGGGTGTCTGGAAGTGTGTTGCTGAGAAATGGCGTCAATATCTTGGAAAGGAGGGGAAGTTGATCTGCGTTTGGCTCTCTACCAAAAGCACAGCGCTCGCTCGAGTCTTGTCTAGGAAAACCTTGCACGATGAAAGTATTTTTTCAGCCCAAGCCACTGAATATTTTCCAAGTATGAACATTACATATATCTTTATTAACAAACAATATTTTAGACAATATTTGAATAAGACAAAAAATATTTTACATTCTATTTCGAGTGGATATTATACAGTTCTTTCGGTAGCCATTTAAGCGGTGAATGTCACAAATAACTCGAAAGTAACTACCACACACACACACACAATAACTCATAAGAATACTTCAATCTTGACATTCAACAAGGAGTCCCACAAGCGAAGATGCGCCTTCGTTTTCTGGTCACGAACTAGCGAGATTTTGTCCCTCAGCGGCGTGTCAGCTGGGGCTAATGAAAATGTTAGGCACAAGCATCAGACAGGCGTCTCCCTCCTTCATTAGGGGACACACACGGGCTCCCAGAGGCAGCCATGCTCCCATTGCTCATTACTCAGTACCGAGTCTTACTAAAATATCGCACTGTGTCACACACCCCTGCTATTCTGGTGGCACTGTGTTCGTCTGACACACGCAGCTCAGTCTAAACCCTTTGAGACACAAGATTTGAGGGTAAAAAAGGGGGGTAAATGTACCTAAATTGGCGGGTGTCTTAGTATCATTGCGTGACTCACAACAAAGCATCACCGAACAACACGCTTCCCAGAGTGAACTCAGTCTCGCATAGCCAATTTTGTTTCGCCAGGCGAAATCTGTCTCGTTCTACCACGTTCGGCCAGACAGTCTCGTAACGAGACTAGGTCTCGCCACACAACCAGGTAGCTCTGCACACGAGACTAGGTCTCGCCACACAACCAGGTAGCTCTGCACACGAGACTAGGTCTCGCCACACAACCAGGTAGCTCTGCACACGAGACTAGGACTCGCCACACAACCAGGTAGCTCTGCACACGAGACTAGGTCTCGCTACACAACCAGGTAGCTCTGCACACGAGACTAGGACTCACCACACAAAATAAACACCACCACACCTCGTGTTGTACAAATTACGCCTCATACAAATGACACGACGCATGTCACCTCAATAGAAGGTCTGCCAAGTTATTTGCGGACAGAATATACAATGCACCGCCTTATATTATTCGAGACTTTCATGCAGGGAGCGATCGAGACTAGCGAGCTGCCAGCAGGCAGAAAATTATATGAAAAAACAAAACGAAAGAACAAAATGAAAATCAAGGTTTTCATTGCAAGACACTACCAAACACACAAGGGGTAATAAGACACGTATGTACAATAAACATTAGAAAAATAAGTTAAACTTTCAATAATTTTACCTAATAAGCAAAAGATTGGAGCACATTTTTAAACATGAGCAGACCATTTTGTTTCAGAACGAATGCAGAATATGGTGAAGTGCGTAGAATAAAATAAAGTCGAAAACTGTACATCCCAGTACTTAGAGAGACGTGAAGTGCTAACGAATTAAACGAATGTATTATTAAGGGCTCTCGATAATCTAGACCCTTTATTTTACCACACCCAACTACACAAGATATTTTCTGAGCTATCAATTCCAATCCAATTGAAAGAAATTTAGCTCAACTTCTTAGAGAACAACAAAATCTTATAAATAAATATTGTTCTTGGACCAGAGAAGAACGAACTCAATACAATACGACACACAAACGACAAAAGAAGACAACCAAACAAGCCAGTGACCGAGTCAGAAGAAAGTAATGTATAGAAGTGGAGGCGAGGGAGACGTAACGAGCAAAGTTCATTTGAGACGGAGCGAGGGAGGCGGACTGATGCAGGTAATGAGCATCAAGCAGAGGGGAGCCTAGCAGCACCCTCGCTTGAGCTCATTTCTCTTTAAATGATGCATACTTTTGTGAGCGTTGCGATCCGCCCTGTATGCTTCACATCCTGCTCAATGACCAATTTTCTGCACGGTATGTTTAATTTTAGATCAAAAGTTATCGACAAAATTTGACTTTACATGAATTCACAAACGAAGATGTCTTCTTCTTCTTCTTCTTCTGCTCAGTGACAAAGTTTCTGCATACATATTTTGCCCCGTATGTTCAACTTTAGATCAAAAGTTATCAACAAAACTCGACTTTACTTGAATTCACAGACGAAAGATGCCCTTCGTTTGTTGCGCTGATTTGATCTGATGAAGTTACCTCGCAACTGAGTTCACAGCGTCAAGTTAAAATTTACATCAATGAACTCAAAAGGTCGATAAAATACTTGAATGCGAATCAAAATTTATCTAAAAACTATATCTACCACAAATTGTAAAAATTAATTGATACAAAATATTCAATCTTAATTTCTGGATGAAAAACAAATTAGAACTACTAAGTATTTAATAATTGGCGTGATGTTTCTAACCAAACGAAATCTGGTTTTCACCGCTAAATAATGTTAGCACATGATAATGGGTGTTAGTGTAACAATAATAATAATAATAATAATAATAATAATAATAATAATAATAATAATAAGAGACCTGGCTAATCGTTGTGTATACAACAACTATTGGAACAGCGCGCCGTAGTGCCACACGTAAGATAGTCCCAGTGTCCCCACACTAATGTGCGCTGATCACCGCCACCACCACAACGGCATTAGTTCTGATCGAGGGCTTAAAAACCCTCAGGGCTTTCCTGATTTTTATATAACTTCGCGGTCGGTGAAGAAAATTTTAACTCATTCGCAAAGGAATACGTAATACTTGCGAAAAACACCCCAGTACGGCACAAATACTTCAGTACGACACAACACCTAATATCCCAGAACTGTGTCCCGACGACTAATGAGGTGTGTGTGAAGAGAAAGATGCAAAGATGGAAGTAAATCGTTAAGCAGCAGCGAAACATGAAAATAGTGGGGTAGGCTACAGGTTCTGTTGTGAACAAGCTGCCACAGTAATTCGTTTGAAGTAGCAGATAAACGCAACACACAAGTAAGTATCAAGTATCTCTAAGATATGTACTTTATCGACGCATTCCCTTAACTAGTTGGCCATTTCGTTATTGAGTATTAGACGTTCGTTGTGCTAAAGTGTGATAATATGTTAAGAGTTTTGAAAAACTAAATCCTCGTTCATGTCCTAATAAAAAAAGGTAGAAAAATTCACATGTGAATTCTTATCAATGTGCAAAATCAGAGCTGTAGCTATGGGGAAAGAGAGAACACATACAATACAAAGTTTGAAAAACGTAACTAGACCGAGTCTTGCGAAAGTGGTTCAGCAGGCCAAATAGCTAGCGTGTATGGCTGATGCAGTCAAGTAGTAGCTCTTAAGAAGTTCTTTATCAAGAGGACACCTTCCTACAGGCATCCTGATAAACGCTTGCTTCAGTACAATAACCTGCTGCCTTAAGAGGTAACACAGTCGGTGTGCGATACCGTTTTTTGTTTGTTTCTTTGACTAGCAGATAAATGCAACAGAAGGGACTGTAATAGCTGTATTAACGCATCAATTTTATAGCTTGGAACAGATTAACCATAAGAAATTTATTGTCATGTATCTTAGAATGTCAAGGAGTTCAGTGAGATTACATCCAAACATAATCTTGAAGAAATCAAGATAAATTTTCTTTTATTACGCATTTGGCATCCTAACTTTCCTGACACTGATGTTGAGGTCTTGTAAAATACGACCATTGTTACCGTCACGACAAAGCCTCCGAAAACAATGAACTAAACGTACTGATCATTACTATTGTGACAACAGTACACCCAGCTGTCACACCTGTATTGGTGAGAGACTAAAATGCAGATATGCACAACTAGGACACGGCGTGAAACAGGTTTGTTATTTAATTCTGAACACCAACTATAGTGTCGAAATGAGACGTATTGTAAAGACGTACAAACTTTGATAATTGAAAATACCTAAATTTTAAACAAATTCTGACACCCACTATCAACCCAGCATACTGCGAACAAATGTCCTATTTAAACACTTAATATTCAGTTCATATTAAGTACAGGCAAGTGACACTATAAGAAATAGCCGATACTCCGAGTATCATATACCGATAATACCAACATAAGCCGTCGACTTTAAAAACGCCAATTCCGTTAGAAAGTAGACAACATGTCCATGAAAAGATCACAATGATGACCTAATGGGTTGCCCCTAAATGAAGAAACCAAACGTTGCTGTATAGAGGAGTCTAATCATGGAGAGTTCAACTCATCTGAAATACAATCTAACGGGTGTCATGTCTGACACCGAGAAGGAGTCGAAGCACGACAATTCGATAGTATGGCTTCGTGATGGACTGGAAACGCTGGTACGGCGTATTAGAATACAAAATAAAAGGTCCAGATGAGACGCTGACCACAAACACAGATAGCAATTTCGAAAGAAAATTGAGTTCAGGCCTTAAATGGCCGTTTCGCAAAGTTTAACTAGTAGAGAAAAATAAAATCCTAATCATATTCAGCTGCTAGGAAAGATAGGAACGAGTAATTCGAATACTATCTTTTATGCATTAAAATATTAAGCAGATGGTACACCTTGAATGTACATCAAGAAAGCGCATCAAGACCCAATGAGACGGACAACTAAAATAAAGAAAGAGAAAGGACAGTCACGTGAGGGGAAAGAGTCATGATCGATAAGGCTTCTTGAAGCGTGAGTGAAACCTAGACGAACCGGCACGATACTAGCAGAAAAAGAAGCGACACGCATAAATGCTCTACCATCTACACGCTATACACTAAAACCAAAATAAAGCAAGGCACTTCATAGCGAGAGGCATCATTCGGCTATTTTAAATCAGCAACTCATAACCATCAGACGTAAATGTACAAATACTTAACATAATCCAGAAAATTATCATTGAAACCAAATCTACCGACTATAAATGAGATGATGCCGAAAAATCAAGATATAAGGACTAACATGTAACACGAGTTTCCTCATAAGCTTAGTGAACTATCACGTTATAGTAAATTTTGCCTGCTCACGGAGATCGAATGACGACCTCAAGACGACTAGGCCGTGAATAAAATTTAGTCAAAACTTTTCGATTCTTAGCACGCAATTAAGAGTAAACTTAGAGGCCTCATATGACTAGGTACACGATGAATTGAGCATGACAAAGTTAACAAGTCCAAACATTACTTCGTTAGTAAGAACAGTTCCAGTCGCTATTGAACAACAATAAAAATAACAATTTGAGTAAGAACACAATACTCACCCACAACCATGAGAGAGAATTCGAATCCTTTTTTGACAGCTTTCCTGTAGACTTGATTAGGGAGATTAGCAAAGCCAACGTATCCGTCTACTTCTCGTTGTCTCCTGAATACTTCCTTGGCGTTCGTTTTCTGTTGGTAGGAAGTGATGAGTCTTGTTATTAAGGAACATTTTGCACAACCAAATGCACACAGAGTTCTCGACGCACTGAAATTAATTCTTACAACGAACTCAATGTATGTAAAGCTAAAAACGACATATCACAAAATTGAAAAGAACACGAGAGTATCTTTGAATCTTCCATACTATAATATTATAAAGATTGCACATATACACAACGTGAGCAATTTTTCGTAGCAATAATTTTGATTTACTACATGAATTTTAAAAATCTTAGTTGAAATATCTATTAGCAAGACGCCACGATCAAACTTTTCGTATCTGCTACCAAATGAATGGATTACAAAAAAATTAACAGCCTGGGCATAAAACAATGCACTGAACGTAATTTTAGGAGCAAAGGCACATGATTACCGGCACATATGAACCTCTATAAATCTAAATATACGATGATATAACAAACAATTTCATAGCTCGCCATATACAAAGTTTCACCATGCAGCTTCTACATAGAGGGCTCTTGCATCCATAGGAGTGGGTTCGTTTTCGTTCCAACTGCATGTTTGATACATACTGCATTGCAACCATAACAATGAAAAATTCAAACGAATGAACCGCAGGACAATTTGCCGAGAGTGGCGGAAAGGGAGCAAAGACAGCAACACACAAGAGTTCTTCAGACAAAGACTAACATCCTGGCTTATAACGCGAGGGTCATGAATAGCATCTACAGCAGTGGCTCCACCCTTGCTAAATCTTCAAGTTCATTTTGTAAAAACTGTCAAAGAAAAGTAATGATTTCACAGCACTTTATTTGAATCAACGAGAAACTGAGTCACCTTAATAACATGTTAAAATAACTGCACAATTCCCCTTTTAGGCAATGTGGGTAATTGAGGAACTCTTTTGTGATTCACGTGTTAATAGCTGCCTATCTTTGCTGGCAACCTTCAGTTCGAAAGCAATTTCTCATCTCTCTTTAATATTATTTGGCCATTAAGATGGAATATAGCCCCATGGGTGATGCAATATTTCGCAAGTTGAGAGCCACTGCTGTAATGGTAGAAGTTAGGCAGAGAGTAATGTGGCCCAATGCGTGTTAATCTAGATCAAACGCAAAATGCAGCTTACATACAAAGAAGTGCATTCTGAGCAGCCAGTACACCGTACACACGTTGAAAAATAAGCTGCAGTATAAAGTTCAGTGTATAGATTGAAGGGTATGGACGAGTTTTACCAATTACATGCTAACGTACAACCTGACACTGTTGCACGAACAAGACAGAATTTCAAGTTACGAGTCTACCTCACAGCATTAAAGACAGATACAAGTTGAAGGGTGGTTTAAATACGTAGTCTAATACAGATTATGTGAATGATATCACAGAGACAAGATAGTGAAGAAAGAAACTTAAAAGCTTCTTACAAACTAGAGGTAATACAGAGTGTGTTCAGTTATACAGTGCAAGCTACATAGTTCCAAGTATAATTAATGTGAACATCAAGCAGAGCAAGGCTGAACACTCGGACGAAAACTGAGCTATACGTTTATCTGAAGATGTTATATTCTAGGAAAATGTGCGTGTACAGAAATAAAACACAATTTGTAGCAATAAGTATAAAAAACTGACTGATATGAACGACAATAGCAAAATTTCGAATGAAAATTGTGATACCTGAATAAATTGCTTACGCAACCATGGAATTTTCTCAACTCGGAACCTCAAGCACACGATGATCGTGGTTAACAAACCATTAAAGAGAGCAATGGTCGATGATGATAGCAGAGGTAGCAGAACAAACATTAGTTGTAGCGACATCACGTGTAGCCCAAGATTAACAAAGACTTCTTGAAACTTTTAACAACAAAGAACAAAAGTGATTAGCAAAAATTTGCCAAGCAGAAAAAATTGTGCTTCAGAGTAAGTGAATCTTTCAATAGAATCCCCAAGCCAGTATAGGTTTCGAAACACGTTCACATTAAACATTCCAGTTACATTGCAAGTCCGAGAAGTTCAAGAGACTAAAGATAGCAAAGAAAGATTGTAAATTCACGGTAAGACGCAGGCAAATTGATCAAACAAAAGACTACAGTTCTCACAGATACAAAGTGGGTAAACCGACGTAGAACTTTCCCATGTGTGTGCACATTCAAGAGTTTCATTATACGAGCATGTAAGGTAAGGCATACTTTACAAGTGATGCCATCAGCGAGACCAACATTCGCTGGTAAGAAAATAAGCAAAATTTACTTACGTCCTTGAGAGGAGGCTTGGCCCCTTGCTTGCTCTAGCGTTGCAACACAAACAAATTGAGTTAGAAATTTTAGGCGAGAAAAACACTTCTGTATCAAACATTAGTCCTTTAAACTTTTAAAAGCTTCTCGCTTTCAAATGGGAGCATTTTACAAAGCATTCTATAGGACAGAAGTTTAGGAGGGAAAAACAAAGATGCTCTCAACTTGAAGCATAAAGTTAAGCGAGTTCAGGTCTCATCAACTTCAAAAAAAAAGTTCATTGAAAGAACAAGACAGATGTAGGAAGGTGTGCATAAGATTTTTTCACGCTATAAAGACCTGTCCAGAATATTTACGCCTCTTGCCAGCCTACCTCTCTTCACGGGCGAAATATATAAGGGATGACATAGAAAATCGGATGGAAGACTTTCTAAGCCCCTGGCGCAAATTTCCTCAGCAACTATATAATAAAAAAAACTTCCTTTTCACTGGCTAATGACGACTACAGGGAAAAAATCCTACCAAACATCTGGGGCAGCAAGCCAAACACAAAGCTTTACTCACAGTGTCAGTGCATGTGTTTGTATTCTAACAAGCTTTCCGAGTGCAGGTTTAGTATTTGAAACAGGAGTTACCGACAGAACAGCAAGTAATTTCACACATTAAAGTTTCAACTTTCACATTCACAGTTCAAGTATGACCCTAAATCTTCTGTTACTCGTCCATGCGCACTAATTCCATTCAAAAATTGGACAGTATACAACAAATAAGTTGTTGAAATTCGAAGTAGAAATCAATATTGGGATCTCGCACAGAAATTCCAAGCTTTCCAGGCCAATAGGAGTAGTTTCTCAAGCGACGTACGTGCACCGTCCATTTCTAGGTCCAGTATTCATTAATTAGAGCTCTGAGATTGGCTCTGGCCACAAAGTACGCAGAGCGGGCAATAATCCATAGTCTGGTCACGAGTCACGGAGCGACGTAACAGCACCAGGCGTTGGCTAATGTCTTGCCGAGCATCACGTGTGCATTCACGCACGGATTATGAAATATTTCAGCTTGAGCTGCTCTTCGATACCAAATGTTTCACTAACATAAGGAGTGATTTTGTATAAGCTTATTTCAAGCATTACATTTTTCTTTGCCATTATCACTTTTAATTTGCTAAGCAAGAAAGATATTCACAAACTCACTCTCGGAACAACATAGATACGCTCGGACGTCTCACACGTTACCGTAGGATACAAGTCGTGCCTAGTTCCAATGGTCAGATTGCTATTGTCTTTATGTTTGCTAATTGTCAGTGCAACATAATTGCAAATACGAAGAGACTGTTTCATTATAACAAATGATGCAGTGAGCTATCGATCAGAGAGAGCACAAGGACACTCGTCAAGTTTAACACTTTACGAGCTCTTAAATGATTTAGTTTTTGTCTCGCCATATTACCCGGATATACTGTGAACATTCAATTCAACAATTAACTCTCATATACAGTGTTTTAAAAGTTAGTCGAGTTCAAAAAGTCAAAGTATGATAGTATAATAGTCACGATATGACTATTGGGTAGCAATAATTGTTTAGTGCACCCGCGTATTATTTACAGTTCAAGGATTTATTCTTGCTAGATATTGTAAATTCTAAAAAGAAGATTCCGTCTTCCGCCAACGACAACCTTAATGTCAATGGCGATAAATATAAAATATATTAAAAAATTAATGAAGCCATGATCTGAAAGTTGCTACGTCCAGATGGTAAACTACGCAATACTCAATACTACACCCACAGATAAAATTTAGTTATTTCTGCATGGCAATAAGACCCAAAACTACGTTATGAACGTTTTCCAGCTTCCATAACGAAAATCACTATTATGAAGAAAAAACTCACAATAAAAAGGTCTGTGGATCACTCACAACCTGCTTGAATTAGCGAGTCTACTTGAAAGTTTGAACATACACTAACAATTGTATACGAGAAGACGATCAAGACAATGGATCAATTCGGTTCAACAATTAAGAAGGCAACCACATGACTGACAGTCCGTACGGCACGATACTAGAACTGTAAACACAACTGACTTTGACAGGCCTTCTTACGAACGGGCTGGAAAGCAATTTTATAGATAACTAAATATCAGATACAACACTCCAACAACCGGAAAACGTACTGTGCTTTAATACTGTAGTATTTCCTTCAGACTCATGACGGTAACGGTGCTTGGAAGAGGTATTAAAACAAGAGTAGCAGTGATACAAGCAGCCAATCAAGCGAACACACGTCCGGTCGATGAGTCTACAGCTAGTACACTCATGATTACATTAGAGGACACATGAGAACATCACAATCTTGCGGCTTCTTGTGTCAGTACACCTACACACTGAAGACAAGACGCAAAAAGGGAGAAGGCTTTGGCAACGATGTACAATTATATAAGAGACGCACTACGGTTCACAGCTAATAAAGCTGCAGTCGAAGGCTTTAGATAGATGAATGGGAATCAGAAGCAAGCTAAACTTTGTTTTCAAAACAACTAGGAAGCAATAGTTTGTCACGCACGGACTCAGAACACGAGGTACAAAACAGCGAGTAACCGATGATGCATCTCAGCCCAGACACTTCAACATGGCAGACAAAATGAGTTTCAATTACAAGTGAACTATGCTAGCTCATCTCGACTTGGAAAACAACACCTGACACGGACGGGGGAAAGTGAAAAGCAGCCTTGGCAGGCAAGTACGTGACAAGGCTTAACGTTGTCACTTGGTGTGTCGGTGCAGAGAGCTGTTCGTGACTTAACAACACGGCACTGGTCTTGATTGCACCTCGTGAAGCGGACTGGTGCATACAGCACTAAAAGTAAACCTGTGATGACCTTAATTCTCACGGATCTCTAATTTTTGGTTGTTTGTGCAGTGGTCCGGACAAATGGTGTAACACCGCCAGTTAGTTGTGCGAGAAAACTCAGTTTGGTAAGGTCAAACCGCTGGTATATTTTCCGACACATAGATGGTTTCCAGCCCTCGATTTACTTAATATTGAAGGAAGGACCACGAAGCAAAATGAATATTACTTTGATGAGAGTTAGAACGCATTTATGAGAATAATCTTATATGTTCACTGGAAAAATCCAATTTATAACAGTAAGTAAACTGATATTCATTGCTTTAAAAAATCGACAAATTCGTCAGTCAAATTAATAAGTCTTTAATTCTCCATTAACAGCTGTCATGTTGTCTCGGGAGAAACAAATAACACAGAAATTTTTGTTCTTGAATATGAAATGGGGAAAGATAAAATAAGAACGAAACCACTGAATATGTTAGACGTTAGCACGTCTTTTGAAACATGAAATTATTGATTAACTGTTAGTACGAATTTTAATTTGCTGCGTACACACCTCTTTATTTTCCTCGTCCTTGTGATCCTTCCTATCCTTGGTGGTAAGAAGTTGCTCCTTGATGGACGCTACAGAAGTTTTAGCGTCGGTGGCGTTGGTGGTAGCGTTGCTATTGATGTGATTGGTGGTGGGAGCTGCAGAGACGGTGGTGGAGGCTGGTGGAGGTGGTGGAGCAGAGGTTGGGGCAGCTACAGGAGGAGCTGGTGGAGCGGTGGAAGGAGGTCCCAAAGGATTATTACCTCCACCACCTCCACCACCCCCACCGCCTGCAGACGCTGTGCTGTCCGACTTGAAGAACATCTCACGCTTCGTCTGCAGCTGCAATTAAACAAGAAACCATTCAAATTTACTTGCAAAAAACCGGAACGTAAATAGAAGAATAAGTAGGAATAAACTCGCACTATCGGAAGATGAAGAAAAGTGTATCTTAGTCTTTCGCAACATACACATCTAAGAACAATAATAAAGTTACATAACCTGTTACTGTACAACACCTCAAGTGCTGTACCTCAGAAACATCTTATTCAGACTCGGTGATTATTTTTCGCATAGTTCATAACCGTAAAATCTAAACTACACACTTTTGAGCAAGTTAAAAACAATGGATTCTGGCTTAGTCTATGACACTATTTCTAACAAATCAATGTGTACACTGAGGTGCTGCACCTCAAACATTTCATTCAAACTCAGTGGCTATTGTTAGCATAGTTCTTAACCGTAAAATCTAAAATACACTTTTGAGCAAATTAAAAACCATGGATTCTGGCTTAGTGCACAAGATAATATTTCGAAGGTATATGTACACTATAAAACAAGATACAAAATGAAGTAACTTCTTCAGAGATTTTTAGTGGACGACTCAAAGGCTTTATAATGCAGGACTAGATTTATGGCAGAGGTATAAGCACAGCAAACAACTGCAACATTGCAGTGGCTGCAGCAGTGTCCACGGGTGCAATAAAAATCATTGAAAGGACAACACCGCCTGCTGCCGAGGCTATAAAGCAATAAACTTGCAATACAGAGTGCACTGATATTGCAGTCGTTTGTAACCTTAACGTCCAATAAGTAATATTATCACACAAACAAAATTAACATACGGTAAGTAGAGGTCTTAATACGAAGCCATAAAAACTTTTAGTAGAGTTTGTAAAGCCGATACAAGGTTATCCTGAATAGGACAAGGACAAAACTGTGCTAGTTCTTGAATCAAATTGAGCGTCATATTTTGGTACATATCGCATGGTAAGCGATACGTACAGTCGTCATAGCGTAAGATATTTAGCGTCATATCGCATGGTAAACGATATGTACAGTCATAGCGTAAGATGTTTAGCGTCATATCGCATGGTAAGCGATACGTACAGTCAAGTCATAGCGTAAGATATTTAGCGTCATATCGCATGGTAAGCGATACGTACAGTCATAGCGTAAGATATTTAGCGTCATATCGCATGGTAAGCGATACGTACAATCAAGTCATAGCGTAAGATATTTAGCGTCATATCGCATGGTAAGCGATACGTACAGTCATAGCGTAAGATATTTAGCGTCATATCGCATGGTAAGCGATACGTACAATCAAGTCATAGCGTAAGATATTTAGCGTCATATCGCATGGTAAGCGATACGTACAATCAAGTCATAGCGTAAGATATTTAGCGTCATATCGCAAGGCAAAAATGCATGTACTGAACTAGGCTCACAACGGAAGATATAAACGCACCATGTAAATATTCGTATATTTTGCTAGTTGAACTACACTAAAAGTCACCAGACTGAGGCCTGTTAAGATATACTCTTCTAAATAAAAGCGTATTGGGACAATGAAGAAACAGCTCTAACCGACCAAGGGCTTGCTATTTCACGATCAATGTGTTCAGGTAGAGTCCAGATATGAAAACGAGGCTAACAGGAAAAAACGCAAGGCTTTGGAGTCACCAAGTGAACACGCGATGCTGTTCGTCAACACATCAATCACGGCGGTCAGTACCGGCAAACAACCAAGGCTTGCTTTCCACGCCTCGGACCGGTGGGAGTTGCTTTTCTAAGCATAATACAAGTGAAGGCTAACTAACGCAGAGTTTTGAGGTGGGAGTTATTTTTCTAAGCTTAATACAAGTGAAGGCTAACTAACGCAGAGTTTTGAGGTGGGAGTTGCTTTTCTAAGCACAATACAAGTGAAGGCTAACTAACGCAGAGTTTTGAGGTGGGAGTTGCTTTTCTAAGCACAATACAAGTGAAGGCTAACTAACACAGAGTTTTGAGGTGGGAGTTATTTTTCTAAGTGTAATACAAGTGAAGGCTAACTTACGCACAATTTTGAGGTGGGAGTTGCTTTTCAAAGCATAATACAAGTGAAGGCTACTTACTAATAATAGTAACCGTTGAGGTGAGAGTTGCTTTTGTTTACAAAATAGAATAGAATAGAATAGCCAATAGTGGTGTGTACTGATGTAGCAATGCCACTAGCTTACGTACAATATCCAAAATTCTGAAAATTTTGAGGATGTGAATAAACGTAATGAATAGAAACTACTTGACATGTTTTTAGGAGTAATTCGCTAATTTTCAGAAGCCCTGTTCAACACAGAGCTCAAATTACTATTCCAGTTCCTAAAATTTTCATGTTTACGTTGTCCCACGTCAAGTTATTAAAAAAGAAATCGAAAAAAAGGAATCTAACGATCATTTCCTTATGACCCTGTGATTATGAACTCGCTTCCATGAGATCAAAATAAAAAACTTCCTAAAATCCCGCCCCTCTCCTCCTCCGTACAACCCTAGATAGTCGTGCCAATTATATAGAAGTTAATGAACTGAGAATAAACGAATGAATTTGTGCATCAAAATATCAATACAGAATTTGAGAAGCACTGCATGCCGTGACATGCAATGACCACGGTCATACAGACAGTGGTGAAAGCAAGACATCACAGTTGGCACGGCCCCTTTCCGCCTCAGAGGAAAAACCAATTTCTCCTGTCCATTAGCAGTCATCTTCGCAGGGTTGATCCGTGCACCATAGTGAAAATGAAGCAGACTTTCAAATCTTATCGTCCTTGACTGACGTAAACAGAGAAACCATGTTTTATTCTTTAATACCGCGAAACGTATAGAAAAGAAGTAATTTGAAAGTTACACTCAAATGTTATACAAACAGGGTTCATGTTCTGAACGATATGATCTAAAACTAAAAATGACGAATGATTGGGGTGTACGTGCACGATTGATGCCTTTACTTTAGATAACACGAGACTTGGATATCAACTCAAGAATAAGCCAAACGGCTCGTTTCTATTGCCTTATTCTATTCTACTACACAGAATTACTTCGAATAAGAAGCTAAATCCCGTTATTTACATAAGAACAAGTCCAGGAGGTGCTTCTCGACAGTGAACTGACATCCGGTAGCGCTATCGTAGAGGTTACCTCGTAGTATAACAAGCGAGAAAAAATCAACACCGCCAATCTGTAGACAAATATTTATTTGGTCAGCGTTGGCAGCAGGATTTGCGAAAAGTGAAGACTGAGGTGGCTATCAAAACTCAGTAAAGTTAGGGTTAAATCTTTGCACAGTAACTAACTGCCAGTTGGCGATTGTGTATTGTTAAAATGTAAGATACGAAGCACATTACCACGGACAAGAACACATGGGGAAACTGTAAAGAATAGGAGACTACAAACTAACCAATGAATCTCCGAAGGCAGTGGAAACCTCACAAAGAATTCATATGACAAAAGCATATCAGGTACCTGTGCACTGAACCACATGTGAGAAAATATTACTCACTGCACGTCAATGACCCAGAAAAAAACATGCGAAAACTACGGAAAAAAATAACAGTGTTTAAGAGTAAAATTTATAAGAATACATCGGAGGACTGCAAAGAGACCTAAAGTGGATCAGTTTACAACAAAAGAGAAAAGAAGAGGGCACAGTGCAGCACTAAGCAGATATGGACTGGAGAGTCAGCACATCCGGCAGCCAAGCAATGATAACAACGGTGGAGCTACCACGGCACTATCTCGTCTCTGGGCTGTAGTTAATTTCATACGATGGATTTTTGTCGGTTCAAAAACAGCATAAGCTGGTTATAAATTATAACACGAGAACTTGATATGAGAATACACTGGGGAAACAATGAGGATATGTAACTGCATTTTCACAAAAAGAAAGGCCAAGTAACCTCAGTCTAGCGAAAACACTCAACACATTTTACGTGTGCCGATCGTAAACAGCTGCACACGACAGAATGACGCGCAGATGAAATAGAACAACTTCAGTTCTACTGTGTAGCTAAATAATAGAACCAAGAAACTTTCAAACAGTACATGTCACCTATTGTAGCCGAGCAACTGGAAAATACTCCCAATGTTCAAAAATCAGGCTGAGTATCAAGTAAATATTCCAGTCATAATAGCAGCGCAAAGTGAGATCGAGCGTCACACTCATGCAGAAGTTTATCGACCATAGAAGTGTACCGCACATGACATGCAGTGTCTTCCACGGTACGCTGCACCTGAGACGTCATATGCGCAAGAACATCACTGGACACAAACATCACTGAACAGAACATCACTGAACAGAACATCACTGAAACAAAACATCACTGAAACAAAACATCACTGAAACAAAACATCACTGAAACAAAACATCACTGAAACAAAACATCACTCAACAAAACATCACTCAACAAAACATCACTCAACAAAACATCACTCAACAAAACATCACTCAGCAAAACATCACTCAACAAAACATCACTCAGCAAAACATCACTGACCAGAACATCATTCTTGTCACGGTCTGTGAGCATCACGATTCCAAAACGTGCGTCTGCACACGCAGCTTTGCTTTCCACAGACGACAGAGGAAACGCACATTTCTACACATGAATAATTGGAGGAAATTGTAAACTACTTCACACCGATACTTCATCCTCATTCAAGGCACCATTTATTGCGATTCCTAGAAATTCTTAATTATTCTCAAGTAAGAAGTACATCAATTGAGCACACAAAACTGAAGATTAAACGGGTATGACTTGACTGTGTCCTTACTTTACTATACCACTGCATGCAGCAATCACGCCATCCAGCAAAGCATAACCACTCCGTGGAAACCCATGCACCACGATCTCCGTTCAGCGACAAAAAACCAGAACAAAGCATTTCGTTCTTGGATTGAAATGAGTTTAAAGACAAGACATTTTTAAACGAGTAAATAGACGATGAAAACAAGTTACGTAAAAACACATTGAACTGCGCAAAACACACAGTAATTATCCGTGTTATGAGCTACATGTGCTGACAACAGTACTCGCCACGCACCCCTACAGTACACAACAAACAGTACCATTTAAAACTATTTGCCAAACCCATTGAAGCATTTGACGATGGTACACAAAAACAGTGAGAATTGAGACTGATTCAACAATTTAGGGCTAATTATGAGTCAAAAATGAGTCCAGGTGCGGTGTACACGGCACACAGAACCTCAAGTCCTGTGGGAGGGAGATGCCTCCTAGAGAAGCGGCGCCAGATGGTGACCTACGACCCCGAAACCTCCCCCATGAATAGGAGGGAGCCAGGGGGGAAGAGGGAGCCAGGGGGGAAGAGGGAGCCAGGAGGGAAGAGGGAGCCAGGGAGGGAAGAGGGTTCAACCCCAGACCAAATAGAACTGCAGTTTCGAAGGTGCATGCATCAAATCAGACTGCATCTACACCACTATGGTAACTTACTAGAGAATCTATTAAATTTTTCCTCCCCGTGGAATAGTTGAATATTACTTTACACAACTACTTTGTTTTCAGCACTCTTACTGGTGATGAGAACGGTTACAGTGTCTACTTATCAATTACAAAAGACACATTCTACCAGTCAACAAGTCAATACCAATACAAATTTTTAAAACAATAACTTCAATAAACATGTCTACTAAACGCCAATAAATTGGTGAAGCTCCTATTAATCTTTAATGTACTGTCAGCACTAAAGAGGAACATGCATTCAGCGTGCCACTACTCTGCTCGATTATAAACGTATGAATAGAATATGCATGAGACAACTTAATAAAGAAAAATAAGGGTCACAACTCAGAAAAAATCCATTAAAAACGATCCTTTACATTTCATTTACAATCAAGTAAACTTTGGACCATCGTCTCGTAGATTTATTCGAAATCAGGAGTATACAGTAGAGTACTAAATTTATACTCAAGCATAATTGACAAACAATGTAAAATAACTTCTACAAGCATCCTTTCCTACCATTGTATTTATGATTTAGGTAAACTATTTCCACAATTACGGCAATGTGAGTACTTAAACTCAGTTACGTGGACAGTTTTATTTGAAAACATGCGTTTTCTCCACACGTGAAGACTAGAAATACTTTATTCACAGCAGCACACACGAGTGCTAAGTATTACACCTTCCAATTTATTATCTGAAGCACAAACGGCTGAAGCCAGCGAAAAATAACCTAGGAGGCATGGGAAGAATAAGTGAAAAAATAAACAGGAACGAGATAATCGTGCATAAAGTAAGCACATCAATCCATCTCACATAAAATGGAGATAAATTAAAAGCTTTCCTAAATCTGAAATAGCTTCAGAAGATGATCCTGATTCTGCAACTGCTGGCTAGTAATACCACAGAACAAACACCCTCGTCTGTCCTATGGAGGAATTCCATCAATTACCTAAGGAATGTTGAAAAAACTCGGAAGGTTCTCATCGTACGAGTAATCTTCTACGATTTCCCTACACCCGCACACTACGAAGGTAAAACACAGCAAATTAAATCGGAGTATTTCTCTCTGTAGTTCAACAAGTCATTTAATTTTTCGTGACCCAACTGTTTTTTGAAGCAATTTTTGCAAAAAGGCAACGAATTTCAGGCTCTACCAAGTCAAAAACTGAAAGAGTCAAGACGACTAGTATAAAAAACAGCACGAAAAATACAAGAGCCCTTACCTTGACGCCAAACGGCATGTTGGCACGTAAGAGGGATGATGCAGGCAATCTTCAACGTAAATCCTTATCACGGAAAAAATGTGCAAGAAACAGCACAAAAATTCAAGTCACACGCACATGTTCGACTACAAAATACGTTCAGAACCGCCGTTTCAAGAAAAGATCAACAACGCCCTTGAAAATTCTAAACAATGGCCGACAAAAACAAAGACCCAGAAGTTCAGGACGGCCAGCCCATAAATATTTGTCATAAAGTCTTCAATTCGTAGCGTTGTCAACACGGATTAGGTTTTTTCAACAAAGAAAACTAGCGAAACCAATTTCCTATACGAGACTGTTCATGAACGTTAGAGGGTAGAACAAACCTGTGTATTCTGTCGACAGAAAAACTATAGTTAAATGTCATTTGCTCTGAGATGGATCTTTTAAGTTACCTAATTCGCGGTACACAATACAAAAAGTATTCATAAATCAGTGACGAAGAGTTCCAATAGATATTAACAGGTAACATTACTGCACGACTAGGCAGGTTTAACCTAAGTTAATATCTGCAAAGTCTCCGATTTCAACATTCAGTATAACAGACAAATACAATTCTAAAGAATGATATGTGCAAAATCCCAGCAAAAAACAAAAGCTGCCGATCATAAAGCTGCAGATGAACTGATATTTTTTTTTCAAAACAATGCTCAAGCAAGACTGACCAACATAGCTAGCTCAGCACATTCTGCATTCAACAACAAAATGTCGGCGTTCAGCAAATTCTGCTGACAACAATATTTTCAACTTGCCGTCCAAGATGATTTACGTCCTTGTTTGTCAAAGATGATTAAGCACCATCAGCAAACGAACACTAATGAAAGTCATTTGCCACACATCTCGTAAGATTTTATCATTCAATTTTGACAGTAAAAACGGCATTCAAATCGAGCTAGGTTTATAGAAACCGTCCGCCATCACTGGCACCACAAACAGTTTCCCAACTACGAAAGTAAAATTTTATATTAAACCTAGCAGTAATTTAACTATCCTCTTCGCTTCACCATTAAAACTATTTCACTATTGACTTGTGAGAACATGAGAAACGAAGGTCACTGATGTGCGAACGTGAATAAAAAAAATAGCAGCCAACGCATCCATAGGGACTGTAAACATCTGCGAAACATTACTGGCGAACTGTGGACAACAGCCACAAGGGAATTTGAAAGACGTGATCAACAAAAAAAACACGTCGCATAAGTCGAGACGTAGAGGCACAGAACAAGAGATACACAACTGAGGTACAATGCCCCAGAGGTCTGTTCAACCTATGGCAGCGCTCAGCATATGAAGTGCCGAGTACAACGCAAAACAGGTATTGAAAATAAATTAGGGGACCTACTGAGAAGAGCCACAGACAACCAGATATGTGATAACCACACAAAAAGCATAGCATAAGTGAGTGGGCTGTAGGGAGACGGACGTACAGACAGAGCCACACAGATGATGACCACCACACAACACGCTGCATTATACTGAGGCTTAACTCATGACCTCTGCCTGAGCCACACCAACCAAACCACTCACAGGAAAGCGCGTAGATAACGAGCTTCTCGTGCATCGTATGTAGTGGAGGCACCTCACATCTCTCCCGTGTGCACAGCTGCAAATGCTTTTGGTACGTGCATGTTCGCGCTTTTGATGGCACTGACCTCAGAAACACTGCTTTCACACTGAAAGACATGGCAGCAAGTGTTGCTGTAGAGGACAAGAGCAAGGCACAAATGTAGATAAGAACGATCTCGTTCATCAGGGCAACTACAGCGTGGCAATAATGTCTTTGAGACGAGAGTGTGCCATCGTAAAATAGTGCATTGCAGCGTGAACGTTTTTCTTGTAGTCGTATTTCTCTTAAAACCAACAGCTGACGTTCGTATCCCGCTTATTGTTATTAAAAATAATATGTTGAACGACCGGCGCATGCGTGGTGACATGGCTGTACCAATCTATTGCGATCCCTTAGCACCGAAAAAATGAGATAAGAAGAGACATACAACAAATTTTGTTTGAACAGGAGTTATCTACAGCGACACACGTCGGTCGCCTCTATTAAAACGGTAACTGGGGCAAGTAAAAACACAATTTGTGACTAGTTGGTCACGCGCACTATGGCAAATCCTGTCAGTCACCACCGGTGGGTTAAGCCGCAGTTAATGCGTGAACTTGAGAAAAATAACCTAAAAATTCCATCTAACTAAGAATAAAACCTGATACCGATTCTCACACGTGTTCCTGAACCTGCTGCAGGTAGCTCACAACTTATCTTTGGACCAGTACGCCTCTTGCAGACGCTAATGAAGGCAAATAGCACAAGTTCTAGAAACCAAATACCGCAAGCATTTTTTATCTAAAGAATCTGGAACTCTACAGCATGATCCGCGTCAGCATACAGGTACGCTAGCTAGGCCACCAAGGATCTAGTTCTAAGGACAGAAACTCGTGGCATCAACATGAAATCAAGTCATTATCTGTCGTAGTCTGGTACTTAGTTCTGCTTTAATTCATAACCACGAAAAACTACGCCAAGATTTAGACCGAAGAATTCGAAGTTGTGCAGAATAAACTTACCTCCAAGTTTCCGATGAAGGAGTCGAGTCTTAACGCGTTGCGTTTTTTATCTATTTTCTTTGAACATCAAGGACCAGTAGGAACAAATTAAATAATGATTAAATGACTAGGTAGAACAAAACGCTCAAACAAAGAAAGTCAAAGACACAAACTTGAGCAAAATTTTCGTTAATTTTCTCAAATCAACAGACATATCTGTATAAATACAGTAGACTAGGTGTATTGCACATTACGAGCGGACAACACATACTCTAGTTAAAAAAATTAAGGAAATGACTGAAAAGTTACGAATGAATTTTGAACGTTATCAAAACTATTTTGACGCTAGAATGCATGAAAAAGAAAGAACAAGAAAATAAGAGGTCTACTTTCATCAGCAGAACTTTAAAAGTTACCGCGTCTACACAACGAAACGAGTACAAAAAAACACTAGTTCATTCAAAGCAATCTTGCGATTTCAACACTTTTGAGTAAGAATACGTATTCCGAGTCATTAGATGAGGCGTCGATTTTCTAGAAAACACGTACTTGGAAAGCGTGTTTAGTGCGCAAGTAGAACCCATTTGATGGCGCTCATGAATGCACACTCGCATAGAATCGACCCTGATCACCATACACCGCTGAACGCATCGATGCAGGTATTCGAAATATTACGACCTGTACAAAGGAAACTACTGGTCAAAGCGCCAGCCTTTCAATACTGAATGATTTCGATGCAGCTATTAAGAGCACGAGAAAGCTGCACGATCTGACACTGAAACTACTCGATGGAGACCCACATGCACCTCAGCATTCCCTCAAGCGAAATCAACATTCCAATGTTAAGTGCAAGCTCCTATTAGAAGCTTCATAATGAGGTCTCTGTACTAAGCCAAAGTGTAAGTGTTAGAGCAGCTCGACGATGCAGGACCAACCTGATTTTAAACGTATAAATTATACGCGATATTGTAGTGTTAAGTCGTCATTTATTGGCATCTAAGAACTCGTAGAGCAATCCCCTCATGAAAGTACGCATTTTATTACTGAACAAATATTCATACACAAGAATATGACGAGTGTAATTCAGCTTGAAAAAACGAGAAAATCATGTTCACAATATGAACTTCTAATGCAAGATCACGGAAGTATTAAGCATATAAAACAAAAAATTAAAATGCAAGAATAAAAGTTAAAAAACGAAGACAAAATCACAAAGTTCGGGTTAAATACAAACTACAGCATAGTTTTTTGGTATTTATCAATTTTGAAGTCATATTAGCACGATAAAAAAACGAAAATTTGACATCATACAACTTACCTTGCACACATTTTTTTTAGATACCTCCTTTTCAGTTTCATAGCTCTAATTTCAATTGAACATGCGTAACAATTACAATACTGAAGTTCGAGATGAAGACTGCATCAGTAACACGACGCAGACGCGGCATTGAGCATACATACAACAACCAGCGATGGGACTGAATGGTGAAGGAATGCAGCCCCCATGCACTTATGGAATTGGGTGGTTAAGTGCATTCCCTTGCGGTTACCCTAGGAATCTGTGGTAAAGCTCGGCCGTGCCACAACGTTACAGTAAACCAGTAACCACAGCTAAAGACGGTCCCATAAAAACTTGTCCACTTTGTGGGCCATAGTTCAAGCAGTGTTTAATACACATCAATTTACAGAAACTTATCAGCATCCACAAACATAAGATGATTATCTTTTCACAAAGCATTTAAAGTAAATTAGGTAGTCACAGCCAGATTTCACATTTTTTATGCGCACAAAAGAGTACGACGTTACCCGAGTTTGAGTTATTTTTGGGCAACAACAATCTGACTTCAAACCAATTCGGAACTCGTCATTATCAACTATCCATGAATAGGAAGATCCTCACTAGATGGAAGGTAGTAACGTCCAACAACATAAAACGAGAAAGCTTCACCTTAAGAAAGGACAGAGGCGCCTGAAGACTTTCAATACGGCTTAAATTTTGAGTACCCCGTGGGAACAAACGTAACCTGAAGCCTAGGATTAGAGAGTCCATACGCGTCTATGCCTCAGCTAGCAGAGGCGTTGGAAACTGTCGATTAAAAAATATTATATAATAGTGATGAAGCCATAATTTTTGTCCTAATGGGAATAACCTATGTAATCGAACAAACAAAACTTATTTTTTTACTTTTTTTCAGCGATGAATGAATATTGTTTTAGCCTCAATATAAACGGCGGGCTCTGGCCTTGAAAAAAGCACTAAGGGTCACAACCATGAGCAGGCAACCGAGGTAAAACGTAGTTGGCTTTTGAAGAAAGCAGTGGCTATTACAGGGCAGGTCAAACGATGCCAAGGGTCGCATAACGGCAGTGAAGGCTCGGCCGTGACCGTGAATGTGACTGACCGCAGATACCGCCAGTAAAAAGCATCTAAAGTCAGAAGCAAGAGGCAAAGAGAATAGAGAGAAAGAATCGTCCCTTCGTTGTCCGACTACAGTACGAAAAGTGCTTATGACTTGAATTTCTAGATCTTATTTACGACTTATAACACTCTAAAGTTGCCGCTTCCAAGAGCCTAAGCAATAGAACACAATATATACCTATACTGGGAAATGATGGATCACTAAATTAACGCAAAAAAAATCGACATGAAAAAATACTGGAAAATTAGATTTAAACCCAACAGATCTCACGGCAATCCAGAAAAATTAAATGGCGTAACATCATAAAACATTATGCATAGTTGAACTTCACAAAGCTACAAGCATCAACTACGAGAGAGAAAGGATTCATGTTCACAGCTCCAGCAACTACGTTTCAAAGATTTCGGGTTCAGTAATTTTCTATGAAAACTCACCAGGCGCACTTGCCATATTATTCATACGGAGGATATAAATGAGGCTGGGGCTAGAAGATACAATCAGGGCTTCAGAATTGAGCCCTGGGGTACACTGCAGCAGACGCAAGTGACGGCACTAAGCTGAAGAAGTGATGCACGGAGCCGGTCACACTTCAGCAGCACAATGATTACACTCAAGTCAAAGCTCCTCTGGCGTCACACACCCGCCACAAAAATGAGCTGAATTCAGTTCAAACAATGAGTTTACGCTCGGTTCATAAAGTAAGACTTGACCGACACACACAATCGAAACGTTTAGTTTTTTACCCAGTGTGGTTAATAGGATATTAAAATATGTCAGTAAAGTAGATAAGTAATGTAGCGATACAAAATTCTTGCCCCACAAACATTAAACCAACCTCAGAATCTTATGAGCTTAAGAATATAGAAGAACACCGCTCTCAATGTTTTCAAACGAAAATTAGTGCAATAAACACAGAGTTGAGAAAAAGTTTTTTAAACTTGTTTTTTAAAGTTTCTTGAGAGTATTTGTTTTATCCTTATATATATTGTTCATTATTTTGAGTTTGAATAAGTGTAATATAACCTAAGCACACAGTCATTGCTACGTTATGTTTGAAGCATAGATAATTATGCACTTCAAGGTTTGAAGAACATGAAACTAGTCTCAAGACTTGAAAGGAGAATCATCTATGATTTGATCACAGAAAAATGCATCCCTATTTTATAGTTATGTCATGCACCTATTTTAATCTATCATAAATTTTGAAGAAAAATTAAAACCCTTTTTATCATAAGAGGTTAAAACAATTAGTGGTAAACATTATATCAGGAAAATATTTAGGTGCAGAAGATGGAAACGCAGCTGTAAAGTGGCTTCATGAAATAAACCGATCATACCTCACCAGTTTCATGCATTTCAGGTTAAGAGAAACATCAATATTTCCTCATTACATGTTCAGTGATTCAGTTATATACTCCACAACACCAGGAAATTTTTTTGGAAACTTATTGAAAACAAATAAGGAAAGCAACTAAAAATACAGTTTGCTACAGGTTTCTGTACATTCATGGTCAAGCTTTACGCATGCTCAGCAAGTCCAAGTTCAATTCAAAGAACTTTTCTGCATTCAGTCTTGTGTGGAGCAACGTGTGAAACAGACTGAGCCAAACAAAGCTCCAAAGCTTGTAAAGATTTACCAGCATCTAAGGTCAGAAAAGGATTTCTAATTTCCTTACCTCTGCCATAAAAGATATCAATATTTAGTGGCTAGTTAATTTTTGCAACTTTACTGCTGTTTTCTGTTGTGTGCTTTATCTTTGTAATCTTATCTTGAAGGAATAAATAAATAAAAAGTTGTGTAACTTATTTCCTAATTAATCAAACTGGATTATTCTGATTAAATAATAAAAATTAACATCTTCAATAAAAAAACATCACCGGGTGGATTTTTTGACTTTTTAGGTGCGTGATTTAACGCCGACCTTGAATATATCCACTAAAGCTTGAAGCTTGCCACTGAATTAACTACAAATTCCGTGAATCCGATTCATCAACTTTTTCGCTACAGTTGGGTTAATATGTCTCAAAAAACTTTAAAAATCATTCTCTTTAGTCCCATATTCTAAATGTTCTGTTCAAAATTACATGGGGATTAGTAAAGATAAGTGGTAATTTACGCAATATTTTGATCAGTACGAAAATGATTTGGACGTGAAAGGGTTAAATGACGCTAGTTACTCAACAAGGACCATGATTTTGGTGCACAGTTCGTCGACCGTGTTAACCCTTTCACGACAAAATTATTTTCATACTGATCAAAATATTGCGTAAATTACCTTATATTTTACTAATCTCTATGTAATTTTGGCGTAATTTTGAACGAAACATTTAGAATACGAGACTAAAGGGAATGATTTTTAAAGTTTGTTTGGGACATATTGACCCAACGGTAGCGAAAGGGTCAAGGTGTTACATCCATGCACTGCATCCACCAGTGAGAGGCTCGCAGCACGAGCACGGGGCGGCACATCACAGAACACATCCAACACAGAAGAGCACACAAGCTCCTGACACCTCAGTAAACACTACACGAGCTACCCTCTGGCAGGACAATAATCAATCTTTCAGTAATAATCAATCTCTGTGACTGAGAAAAAGCTCCCATAGAAGTAGACCCAAGACAGGCGGCGCCAGTTTTATTAAGACGTTCTATGGGGCGAGTGAAACTAGCAGTGCAGATTTGTAGGTGCACATCAGGCAGCTTATACAGGGTGAAGCAACTTAACTTCCTTTTTTCAAAGCGGTCTGCTTGAAAAAAAAGGAAATTATGTTGCCGCACCCTGAAGAACCATAGTGGGGGAGAAAATAAAATTATATTTTTAGATACCAACACTTCGAAAAGGAAACAAGGAATGACAATAGCCATAAATAATAACTAAAACTGAAACAATATGCAAAAAGTAAAAAAAAAATCCTTCGGAACCATTATCTCTAAACCAACTTCAGTTCTACCGCGAGAACTAGTCTAGAAGACGGAGAAAAAATTATCTCGCCAGCCAGGTTACACGAGATAAAAAAAGACGGCCAACATAAACATAAAAAGGCGCATTAGAATGGTGACGGCATCGCCCAGTAAACGGTAAGGTTGCAGATGGCGGCAACGCTAGCAAACAAAAACCACAAATTTGATCACAAACACGGTCAGCTTTTAAACTGTCTTCTCGTACGCATTCATTTACCTCGAAATAACTTACTGGAGCGTTAGGGACCATCAACGGCAACGCAGAAAGCTAGATACTACACATTATACTATTACGAGAGAGAGAGAATACTATCTAGAATTTAAAGGGTTTTTCACACTTACACGTGGTGATACGTATTCTCTTTTACTTTAAATTGTCGTTTTTTGCTACCAGGCATATTCGACCATGCATCGCAGTTTGTCTTATTATTTTATTGCAGCGCCAGATTCAAATACCGAATCGTTTTCATCTCTGATACATACATTTACTTCTCGGAGAAAGTACACTTCAACCAAATGTCTCGACGTTCCAAGAATCATTGTCTGGGCAGAAATGAACACAGCTAGGAAAAAAAGATACATGCAACAAAGCAATACGTGCATTAGACCACCCACTAATATAATGTGCTAGATGGATAACTATTTACATAGTTAAGAAGGCAGGCTTACGCACGCCATGCCACCGCAAATAGCAGTAGTGGGCACAACAGGATGGGAGGGAAAGCGACTTCCCGGACCAGGTTTTCAACATATCAAAGTAACGTGAATTAACATGAGAATTGAACGTAACGATATATAATCGAAAACTTACACAGATATATGATCGTACTCGTAGTATCACAACTTCAAAATCGCGCGGAACTTTTTAAGCAGTGAATTAACGAGAAGTGCAGTAATTAGCTCGCAAAGTACATTACATTATCTTCAACCTGCATTACATTAAATGTTAGGATGCATGACATGACATTGAATACAAAATTCATGAGGGCGGCGATAGTACGATGGTGTACTATGCTCTCAAAGAAGACCACACACCAAGCGAGTACAGAAGCTGTGTTCAGACCAAAGAATCTCAATTTAGCCAAGGAGTTAGTTCACATTTCCTTCACCGAATAAACTGCGAGAATTTCTAAGCTTACTCAAAGAAATAGAGGAGCCATAACAAAAGAAACTAATACGAGCCCCATGCTCACCATCACGAAGGCGTCCGAACACACGACAAAAAAAAACGAGGGAAGATGCATCTAGGAACGAAGGAATAGAGCGGGGCATTTATTGTCATTCCCTGGAGTTCAGTTATTTCTAGCGCAGGGTCCAGTGAATATTCTCATCTTTAAACCATGAAATATGGACGCTGAAAACATAGATTTAAGCTACAGCCCTGGGAAGAGAATACCGAAAGATATCAAGCAATAAAATTAAAATTGACGCTCGAACACGAGTGGACTAATTGACCACAACTTCCAGCTTTGCTTGAGGCATAGTGAGCATTAATACTTAGCAACAAATCACAAGAAAGCGAATAAATACATTCAATAAAAGACCTGTATCCATTTTTATTTGGAAATTCAGTGTAAGCGTACGTGGCGGTAGGCGCGTTGGCACCAGGAAGCCGATACAGAGCACTACCTTTTTCTTGAGCTCTAAGACAAAGTGTTAGCAGGGACCAGGCAGAAGCAGCGCTGAAGTGCGGCAACCGCACAACTTTCTCCAGGGTCGCACGCACGCGGTGCATCCATCCCGCATGACGAGACACATTCGATCCGAACAAAACCAGAGTGAGCAGTCAATGGCCTTCAATAAAAGCTAATTTGACGGTAACTGAATATCTCTTCCGCGAGAATTAAAAGGCAGGCCAGCCGAACACAGCGAAAACGATTTTTTCTATTGCATGTTTTCATAGTTTTTTGTGTTCAAGTTCAATATAAATTTCCACAGCTGACCACCATGATCTAGCATTTGAATTGACTAATCTCTAATCATTCAGCCCTCACAGAACTGTTGAATCAACAATTCTGATGCATGATTTTACGAAGAATATAACTTGAGAGGCAATAATTTAGATAAGTTCAAATGGAGCCGACCTGTAGCCTTCGCCCAAGTACGGTGTTAGAAAGCCCAGTCTGCATCACGTTACCACCCAAGAAGCATTGCATTCGTGACAATAAAGCTCGGCAAAAATACAGCACAGAACGACCAAGCACTGAGCAACAGACGCTCCATTGATGGTTCATCACAATCTACATAAATTAAACGCATGCATCAAGAGGAGCTCAACTCGATCCTGCATGCGGTCGAAAGAGATCAGATCTCCCCAAGAACATCACTCTGAAGCGCAGCAATGCAGGAAGCTCACGTTATAGGAGTACATTCATGCTGAGCGCTTTAGTACTCTATGCACAGAATACATTCATTAGTGTAGCAAATTATTCATGCGCATTACTGCAAACAAATAAAAGTTTTCTACGCAGATAAACATTCGAGGCAATTTTTTGGGGTATGCTCATTTTTAACAGCTGCATTAGAAAAATTTCCCTGATCATTTTTTGTGTACAACTTACGGTCACCACCAGAGCCAAGTGCGCCTCTCACTGCACAGACAGGCTTTCTACAGGTCAGATACACGCATGCCAGATACGGGCGATTCTCCAAGAAGTACACGGCAAAATTCGCAGTCATGTATGTAGACGCGAGGAATTCGTCAACTTTACGAGTATTGGTACGTGACGTACTGGCCAGCTAGCACCTTGCAAAACAGGAAGTAAACCTAAATTCAGAGCTCAAGTGAAACTGCACTAAATTCTCGAATGTACTGTGGGCAGATGGCTGAGCAACGGGTGAAGTGCCGGCGCCTAGTCCACATTGAATGCGAACGAGTGTGAGTTGGTTCAGACGGTCAATATGACGGGATAGGCAGACGTTTATTGAAGCGAAAGCCGCAATGATTGCTGTCCGCACTACATCTCGATGCGTTGAAGAAAGATGACAGCAGTGCTCAATGTACGCATTCCATGTGTTGATTTCTGTCATCCGCGGTACACTGAAATCCAAAACGATGGAAATAGTGGAGTTGCTAGATTTTCTACATTAAAAATAAGAAAATAATTTACAAGAACAGAAAGAGAGTAGAATTGAGTTTACGCGTAAATGAAACATTTCACTTTCGATATAATAAGAGGGAACGCAACAAAGAAGCGCGTAAGGAGTAGAACAAAAGCGGCAGTTAGGAGCAAACTGAGAATGCGGTGCTGACATTCCTACAGCCATCAGCGAACGCGCAAGCACGTGATTTAGAAACTTACTTGGGAAACACACACAGAAGAAAGCAACAAGGCTTAAAACCTGTTTTTTCTTACACAGAGACCAAATAAACGCGAGGGCCACTTCTGTTCACAGGTCAAAATCTCACTCGTTCTTCGAGGTCGCTTCACCTCAGCCCCAGTGAATTCAATTAAACAAGCGGAGGACATAAATTTATGGCGCAAGAATGATCATTTGCTGAGCTCACGATGCTCGTTAAAAGCAATGTAGAGGGCGACCACTGGATCACAGGGACAAATGTGAAGGATAATGAACTGCAAATCAATACAAACCTAATTAAAGCTTGCAAATCCGCAATACATTAGAAAAAGAGAGCGCCTCATGTCTAATCAGTTTGTCCGTATGTACTGCGCTCAGTGCACCCTGTGCTGTGCTCAGTGCACCCTGTACTGTGCTCAGTGCACCCTGTACTGTGCTCAGTGCACCCTGTACTGTGCTCAGTGCACCCTGTACTGTGCTCAGTGCACCCTGTACTGTGCTCAGCGCACCCTGTGCTGTGCTCAGCGCACCCTGTACTGTGCTCAGTGCACCCTGTACTGTGCTCAGTGCACCCTGTGCTGTGCTCAGTGCACCCTGTGCTGTGCTCAGTGCACCCTGTACTGTGCTCAGTGCACAGCACACAAGGTAGCAGAGGACCCATGGGAGCACCTCGTCACTGCGTCGAACTGAGACTGCATTCACACAAGCATCACATCACCTGCACTTCAACAACACAAACCTTCTTCATTATACAAGTAACACAAACCATTATATAATTAACACAAACCTCCATTCTACAATTAACACAAACCTTCATTATATAATTAACACAAACCTCCATTCTACAATTAACACAAACCTTCACTATATAATTAACACAAACTATTATATAATTGACACAAACCATTATATAAGTAACACAAAACTGCACACGTATACTCAATGTGAAAATACGGAGCGCGTTCAAGTGGAAGCTCACAAGTTGTTATTAGTGAAGTATATGAAATGTATTCACGTTACACACCCATAAACTATCAAGGTCTTCAAACAAAGACTTGGTATCTACCCAAAAATGGGCCAAACGGCTCGTTCCTATAACCTTATTCTAAAAGGTTCATCTTCACAAGTTGAGCTACCTGCATCAAGAAGATGCCTAGTGAAATCTGTTAAACCTCAACATAAACTTAGTTTCACAAGCAACGCCAAACTTCAAAGCAGGACTAGAATGAACCCGACGTTTACTTCTGCTAGTATAACGTTCTTTTGCGATAGAGTGCAAAAGTTGGATAAACTTGTCGGTATTCTCCACTTTTGAATAATAAGCACCACACGCTTAACAAGTACAACAAAACATACTACACCGGTGTATTGTACATAATGCAAAAATTATTTCGAGGCCGACGCCAATTCTGCTGCGCATAATTATGAATGTTAATGACAGACCTTATTAGCATACCACTAAATAGAGCTCAGGAATTCCATCTCTCAAGAAGCATTGTGTCCCAAGACGTGCTGAAGGACAACAGTCTCCAGCGCATGTCTCCCTCCCCAGTCTAACCAGCTGACACAAATCAGACGATGTCATTTGTGTGGGGGTTCACAGTGTTTGAGGAAATTTTAAGAGAAACATCAAACTTCCAAATCAATGGTCACGTTTTTATGTACATGAAGGATATGAGGCTATATTTCTAATATATTAATGATCACGATTCCATCCCTGGCAACATCACGAGTATCGGCACGATAACGTAAAATAGTTCAGCTGAATGCAAACATAAAAGTTCATAAGACAATTTCGACATAATTCTAATTCTTCTAACGATCATCCACTACTATTTCCTATAATAAAGATCACAAAATACTAACAAACATTTTCAACAGTTAGCCGTATTGAATGTTATAAAGCTTGCTAACACCGACTGTTCATGCTGTAATTCTCACCTTCATGAATGCTTGTGCAGACAATGATCAGTATTTTGACCTATACCGTCCAGAAGCAAGAACCACTTATGCAGTTCCGTAATATTGTTAATCATGAAAGTCAGAGCATCGAAATACATGCTTATTAGGGAATAATTTCACCAAGTGAAAAAGCAACTCCACGAAGAGTTTGTTGTAATAAACGTTCCTCTACTGAATTGCGCATGAATCCTTGCAATTTTGTCTTATTTAATTGTTGACTAAGGCATGAAGCATTGGTCACAGGGGACAAGTCAGAGCTCTGCCAGTTGCGTCGCAGCCAACTGGCAGCGAGGCCAAAGTAATAAAAGAAAATTTGCATAAAATTTCGCCATAAAAATTAAATTTTTCTTACCTACTTGATGATTACTAATGGTCCAGTATTTTGACGAACAATTTAAAAGTAAACACTCGTCAGAAAAAAGTAGACAAACACTTCTAATGTCAATATCGTGAAGAGGAAAAGTGATGAAACCACAGACGCGCAAAGGTCGAACAGAATAAATCACTTTATGACAGAATATCGTGCACTGGCTCATATCTGCTTTGGAGTCTTGCTTAACAGTTGAAGCAGAGCGGTAAGGAAAGGAGTTAATTGCAGAGCCGTCAAAACTGTGAGTTGCTAATGGATATTTGAGCAAAGCGACGGCTCACAGCATGCAGATAAGCAGGACCCACGCTTCAAAAGCGCCTCACAGCCTCAAATTGTTAGTTCCTCAGCAACTGCTGTTCACTTTAAGAATCACTCCTTCTCTACACGCACGCTGCTGCTCCTTGTGTACCACCTAAACCTCCGTTTACTACCACTCAAATTAGCTAACATTTACTATACAACTTGCTCAATTTCAGAATATTAATTTAGCCTTTTTGCTGTTCAGCCGCTAAAAATTTTTTAAGAGGGTATACTTTTCATAACCCTTTATGAAAACTGTAACATGTACTGTACGCAAGAAAACTAGCATAATAGAGACGAAAGTGAAGAAGAAATGATCAAGGGTAACAAAATCTTGCACATTAATTAGTCACCTACTAAAGCTATTCATTCATACGCCTTGTGCACAGAAAAACGCATTTTAAATACAAGTTTATTCCGTGCTAATTTGAAATGTGTTTAAACAAAACAGGAGCAAAATAAAACTCACCGAAAGAAGTATTTAGAAAATGTGTACTTCATAATCACATTACTCACAGAATTCTTTCCAGCGTGTTTAGAAATTAAAGAATACCGAAGTTTAATCGAAGAAGAATGTCACGTGAAGTCTCAAGTAAAAGCAAGGAAAAAGTAACTTAGGGGTTCAGAATGTACAAAACAAGCAGATGTGCTCAAATTCCTCGAATAAATCAATTAAGCAACATGAATTAATGTATAAAATGACACGTGAAAGCCGTGGCTACCTACTGGCACAGTTTTATATTTCATACCAGCTAGACTAATGAAAACTATACGCGGTAAATTTTGGTACACAACCCGTCCTAAACACATTTCTCCTCTGCAAGACCCATTCCTGGTCTCTCTCCACTTCACGATACATAGGAAGTCTGAATACACGACGCTGATACTGCACTTCATGTATCAC